>VXBB01009119.1:28326-98880 GCA_013399915.1 Illadopsis cleaveri | reverse complement strand
AGGGGGAAGGGGCCGCTGGCGAGAGAGGAAACATGTTTCTGGAAAATGTGCTGGCCGGCACATCTCCCGGGCTGGAGCAGCTGCTGGTGACCTTCGTCTCAGCCCTGAGTAACAGTCGGATCCTCTTAATGACCTCTTAATTAGGAGAAAACCTCCATCAAATAAACTCTTGACTATTGACTTTTGGGTTTTGTTCATATGAGTCACACGAGAAATATATTGGCAATGCTCGTCCCGGAGTAAGTTTTCATTGAAAAGTGAAATTTCACATGGGAGAGGCTTAGCCCCATCACCAGAACAAACAAACCTAGTTTGGGTAGTGTCTCCCCAAAACCATGCTGGGGAAGAGGAGCAGGCTGCGGCCCGAAAGCTTCTCCCTTCCTTCCTACTTTTACACGAGTTCATCAAGGCCGTGTTTTGATAAGTACAATCACCTAGTAAGGCAAATGAATTAAGGTCCATGGATTTCAGCCAAAACTTCTTTTGGGTGTATTTTTCCAAAGGCTGTTTGCTTATGAATCCTTGCAAAGGAATTAAGAATATACAAAAGTTGTCCTTCACTGAAAGTTTGGTGGTGAGAATATTTAAGTGAATCCTGTCAATGATCAGCCTGGGCTGGAGGTTTTCACCTCACTCGGGTCGATTCAAGGCAACCTCAGACTGCTACCAGCTTCCACAGGTCAGGTTAACAGTCCACTTGTTGCCGGACAGGTGGATGTTGCGACTGGATTTTGATGTATTTGATACAGTTCTCCTGTCATGTGTTGTGCTGTAGTTTATTTTAATTGCACATTACTTTAAATGGCACACACTTAATAATAGAAAACCAGCAAAACGTAGTCCCGCACTGCGGCTGTGACGGATGGTGAGTACTGATTTACCCTGCTGTAGAACTATTAGCGGCAGTGCTCATCTTTAAAGTGCTGTCACCACCCTGAAATCAGTGGTGCCACCGTGCATGTTAAAGGTCCCCCCGTGGACAGGGGGTCATTGGCTCTAACTGGTGCTGGCACCGGCTGCTCGCCACGCCAGGCTGGTTGGCTCTGCTCTCCGTAAAGATGGTCAGGCTGGAGAACACTGAGGAGCAAAGGGCACTTGTGGTCCAAAGACAGCAAAGCCTTTTTACTTGAGAACATATCCAATATCTCAGTGGGTGCTTGTTACCACTGCTAGCCAGCACCAGGATGGTGGGGAGCATCTGCTAGACTGGGCCCACAGCCGGACCAGTAACTGGTGTCTTTTCACAAGCGGGTGGTGTGCGCCAGTTTGGGCAGTCAGCTGCAGAGGTGATTTGGTTTGGCTTCTCTTGTTCATCGTATTTGCAGGCTGCTCATCCCCTATGATCTTTGTCATTGTGGCTTTGAAAATATTATTCTCCATTTAAGGGTTTGCCTGGAACAATCAGTGACTAAGTCTGAGTAAAACGGAAAGGTTGAAGATAGGGAAAATGCAACACTGAAGGAATGAGGTTTCTGTCTTTTTAATCTTCCTCTGAATCTTACTAATGTTACAAACAGCAGGTTGTTGCCCAATGTGTGATATTAGACAATGTTTCCACACAGTGGGATTCCAGCCATTTTTTCTTATGCCTCATTAAATTACTATTTTTCATGAAACTGGAGAAAGCATATTTGATGCTGTTATTCTCACCCATCTATCAGCCATTCACACTGTTTGCCATTTTTTCCGTAGCACAAGTTTCATTTGTTAATTAATTTAGGGTTCATAATTCATAAAAAAGAAAAGCATTATTAGCATCCCTAGACAGTCATATCTTTCCCTTAGCATTAGAGGCCTGTGTCCATTTAACTACTTTTCTCTCCCCACAGGTTGCCTAATGACACCAGACTTTTACATCACGGATCTATGAAAAGACCATCGAAAAGCTCTGTGACCTGAGGTGTGGAGGTGAAAATTTCTGCAATACTTTAAAAAAAGACCCATAAGCAAGTCAGGTACTGCTACTGCTTTAAAACTGGCCTAAAAACAGTCAAGCACTCTGGTATTAAACTTTCTCAGGAGGTTGATAGAGCTGCTTTGTAAAATCCAGTTTTGATCCTGATCACACTTCATTTAGTTACTTAAGCTTACCCCTTTCTTTTTTGTAAGGAATGACTGGTATGCCTGGGTACTTGCTGCACTGGGGATTTTGATTTCTGCCACCTACAGAAATAAATACAGTGTATATCAACTGAGAAATAAAATCTTTCTTCACTAAAAAATGACACTAATTAAAGCAGATATCAGTAAGTAATTGCTGTAATGTCTGAAACCTGGTATCAGGTGGTAACTTATTTTTAAATTTACATTTAATTGTAAGATTGTAGCACTCCTCATTCAGATGTTACAAATAGAAAAATGTCTGCAACGGCATTAGTAGCATTTGGAGTTACTTTAATGTGTACACTACTGCTAAATTGCTAATTCAATGGTGAATCTTGAAAATGGAAAAATATTAACCTGTTCACCACAAAAAATCAACAAAAATACCCCAAACCAAAGAACCAAAGCTGTTTGAATTGGACATTTCTTAATATATGTCCTAAGACATGCATTTTAAGGTTCTTTAATTTTACTATTGGACATGTGTATTTAAAAACTATGATAGTGTAAAAAAGGGGAAGCAATTTAAAATGTCAGTTTACCTCAATCATATTATTTGTTACTTTAAATATTATTTTTTAAATATCAGCTCTGTAGTTATGCGTTGGATAATTCGTGTTCTTGTTTAGTCATAAACTGGTATGCTTAGCTAGGGTCACACACATAAAACAAGAAATATAAATAATTTATAAAATCCTAACAGGAAACTAGACAAGCTTAATATGTGTTAAGTATATTTATAAACTGATTTTTTTGTCATTTGGGATTGAAGGGTTGTTTTTTGAGGAGTCACTACAAGAAAAATCTTGAAAAGTAGTGGTTGGTTTCAGCTTTTTCTACCTGGAAATATTCATTGTACTAATCTGATTTACATTTGAATAGACAAAGAACTTACTCTGATTCTTCTGTTTGCAGAAACATTGAGTTGCAACTAGATTTTTCAAATTTATCTTATTTTATAGATCTTACTGATAATTTTTTTGTAACTTGCCATTTATTGCTTTCAAATATTAAAAATTGTGTAATTTTGTTGCACACAAGAACACTGTGGATTTTTCTGAAGCATATTTTATAGAAGGTCTAGGTATCTTTATTTAGGAAGTCCCTTGTAAGTCCATTGGATTAAAAGGTTCCTAATTATAATGATTTCCCCTTAATAATTGGGTTTAAGATGTAAAGGTATTCTTTACAGTATGTAAACTTTACTAGAAACTAAGAACACTGAGTACTTTCAGATCCAGGTCTATTGAGATTTTTTTTTTTTAACAAACCAACTTAATTAGAGACAAGAGTTGTAGACTTTTTCTGACATCAGTAGTCTTTGGAGCAGACAGTTATTATTTTTACAGAAGTTAGGCTTCTATTTAAATTTAGCTACCCTTTGTATGTCTGATTTTGAAGTCTCTAATCAGGCAACTTTCCACTACCATAAGTAAAATGCAAAAGTAAACTTCCAGACTTTTTTTCTGCTCTGAACTTATAAAGGAACAAATAGATTTTTGTTGATTGAATGAATTTTTCAATTTGCTTAAAAAAGGAAGTTATTATATTTTTATTAGCAGGTAACATCCTCAATTCAAAATTAACAGCCAAAATGTCACCTGTCCTTTACCTAATATTTTGTGCTTATCTATCTGCATTACAATACCAGTTTGTGGTTACTTTGTTTTATACAACATAGAACTGAATTGCAAATACCTGCACCAGATGAACTAAGTTAATCACACTTGTGTATCTCTTCAGGATCTGACAACTTCGTCAGAAAAAGCAACTACAGGAGACAGCTGTTGCTCTTTTCCTTGCATGGTGAGGGCTTGAAGACAAAGCCTTCTGATATCAGTGGATTTTTTTGTCAAATCAGAGGTTTACAATGAGATTTTAATAGCAGTATTTTTTAAGCCTAGAGTATTGATGTGGTGCTAAAGCTGAACATGAGTGGTTTCATGGGATGCAGTTACCTGGTTTCTTTCCTGAATGTAGATTTTAAAAGAGCATAGTGAATATTAAACAAAAGGCTTTGAATTCTTGAATTTATAATGTGGTTTTTTTTTTCTAACTTTGCCATTTGTTTTCTCTCTTCCACAATTTCTATAAAAGCAAGACTTTTTAAAAATGTGAGATAGATAAATATGCACTTCCTGCAAATTCAGTCAGAGATTTGAAAATCCACCAAAGCTTTTTCTTTTCTTATATATCAGCATCTCTAACAAAAGCTTCCCTACCTATTGTCTAGTTTTCATTGCAATTGTGTGCAAGTTGTTTGATGACACACACAAAGGAACAGAAATCCAAGGCACTCAAAGTAAAGAGCCCGTTAACACGTGTGATAGGTACTAGAGTTAGCTTCATTTAGCAAGGTCAATAAAATTCAGAATAGATTAGACAGTGCATGCATAAAAAGTGCCTTATTGCTTAGGGAGTTCAGTCCTGTATTGTCTCCACGAGCTGAGCACGTGCTAAAGGACTGCCCACTATCTCAGACACAAATACCTCATTTTATTGAAAGTCTTGAATATTGAGGAGAGGTTACTGTGAAAAACCTGAACTGGCTGAACAATTCTGTACACAGGCACATCTTTGTTGTGGCAGTGTTCCAAAATGAATCTTCCCTTCTGCATATTTTGCACAAAAGAAAGAAAACCCATTTAGTAAGTCCAAGCTGAGGAAGGCTTGAGAGAATAATTAGTTTTGAATCGAGACATTCACCAGATTGAGATTATGAACATTATGTATGAAGGGATGGAAATGGATAGCTTTCCAAATCTGTCATTTTCTTTCCATCCTCAACAGGAGATGCGTCCCTGCAAATCATTCATGATGAGGAACATTGCCCAACATAATGTAAGAACAGAACTCATCAGCAGAAATTTTGGAACATGATTTTACTATGCACCTCATCGAAAACTCTCCTAAATACATGGATGTGAGGGGTTTTTTTAATAGCATCTTTGTCTTCATAACTATCTCTGAATTTGTGTGGCCATCACAGAGACAGATAACTTTATTTGTGGAACTTCAATGCCTGATGGAAAAATGCCAGAAAAAATCCCTGTTTCAAATCCCAAGGTGAATTTTCGTAACTGACATTAGAAAAATTTGGTGTTATACTGATGAGGCTCAATTAAAACAGCAATCAGTATTGCTCTTCCGAATGCAAATGTGAGTGCATAAAAGGGGAACACTGATGATGGTAAATAAAGAACTGGCAGAGGAACTCCCATGTCTAGGATTTTAATTGTCTAGTTTGTCTTCACTGGGGAAGAAGTACACAGTGAAAAACAAGCAACCCCCTTGCACCTTTGCATTAGAGAGAATGTTTAGAGGCATCAAGGACATTAGAAATAGAGTTTTCAGTTCGCATTCAAAAAGAAATGAGGGTCAAATAGAAACAGCTGAATGGTTCAACTTCTCCACAGTGAGATCTGCTTCTAGCAGGACACAGGAATCTGACAGAGGTCTTCTGATAACAGAGGCAGGTTCCAACTTGTGAGTTGCATTAGCCAAGCTCTTATAGAAAAACAGTATTGTTTAGGCATCTATCCCTCCTGAATAACTATAGCAGTGTTTTGTTGTACCTGATGTCAAAATGGAAATACCTGATCAGGGGCAGGATGTTTCTAAAACAAATACCTCACATTTGCATCTCAGTCTGGTTCCTGGCATGGTATTGGCAAGCAAATGTTTGATATTATTAACACATATTGGTTCAATTTTGCTTATCAGACAGCTGTGTTCAGAAAGTTTTATGTGCAAATCCTGTGTAAACCTAAAGGTTTTCTGTTCGGACTACATAAACATATCTGGTGCATTTTCCTGGATGATCTGTCAAAGCATGTGGATGACAGGGAGTTAATTAGAGGAAACCAGCATGGCTTCATCAAGGGCAAAATCCAAAAAGCTGCCATCAACAGCTCAGTGTTCAAATGGTGATTGGTAGCGTGTCCCTCAAGAGTGCATATTTACACTAGTCGTGCTCAATAACTTTCTTGATGACACAGACAGTGGGATTGAAGGCATCCTGAAAAAGTTTTCTGAGTGGTGCAGTTTTCTTTGCTGGAGAGAAGGGGTACAACCTGCTTTTCCAGCCCAGAAAGCCAACTGAATCCTGGGCAATTCTGCTCCTCTGCTGTTGTCCTGAGATCCCACCTGGAGTACTGTTTCCAGCTCTGGGGTCTTCAGTACAAGAAAGACATGGACTTGTTGGAGTAAGTCCAGAGGAGGGACACAAAAGTGATCAGAGGTCTAGAGGACATGCTTTTGAATACGGTTGAGAGAGTTGGGGTCGTTCAGCCTAGACAACTGAAGGCTCCAGCGAAGACCATCTAGCAGCCTTTTAGTCTGTAGAGGTGGTTTGTAATGAAGATGGAGGGAGATTTTTTACTGAAGCCTGTACTGACAGAACAGAGAGAAATACTTTTAAACTGAAAGTAGGTAGATATAGGTTAGATACAAGGAGGATATTTTTTTACAGTGCTGGTGGTGAGATATGGAAAGAAGCTGCCCAGAGTAGCTATGAATGTCCCATTGCTGAAAGTGTTCAAGGCCAGATTGGATGGGCTTGGAGCAACCTGGTCTAATGAAGGTGTTCCTGCCCATTTCAGGGCAGTTGGAATTTGATGGTCCTTGAAGGTCCCCTCCAATCGAAACCATTACATAAGTCTGTGAAAACAGACATATTTCCAATCCTGAAACAAACCAGCGCACATTCAACAGTAGAGATATGCCAGTGTGCCTAAAGTGATAGTCTGGACTGGTGAGTATTTCTTGGCTTCTGAGCATTTTTTTGTCTAGGCTTAACTAATTAAACTATTTTAGGAAGATTGAAATAAGTAGTATCTAATTGAGTAAGTCTTGGGAAAAACTGACTTTATTTATTTGCCTTCTTTTTAAGATGAAGAGAACACTAAACCCATTGAGAAATTGTTTTTCAGATTCTCATCCTATCAAGTACAGGATCTTTGTTCTGTTATCTTTCCTCCTTGCTACTCTTGTTTTTTTCCAATTGTTATGCCCCTTTCTCCCCAGGGCAGGGATCATGGCTTCCTATCTGTCAGCTCAGTGATGCTCACAGTAGGACACTGAGTCCGACTATTACTTTTGGCCACTGCTGCCATATGAAGAGCAGTTCTGAGTACAGAATGCTGCATTGAACAAATGCGACATTTAGAACATGTGAAAACCCTCATGCAGCTGTGTGTGTTATTGAACAGAGTTGACACTCAGCAATTCTGACTCAAATAAAACACCCATGGTGGTTTTCCCTTTGGTCTAAACTTCATCATAATATTTTGTCTCACATACCAATATTATGAACTCTTTTACTATTCTGCTTTATAGAAGATCCTTTTTGAAATACATTCCTAATCTAATCCCTATTTTCATCCACACATAATTATCAGATTTCACTTTAGATATTCTTGGTGATTGGGGAAATTTTTTGAAGTAAAACATTAAGTCATGCAGTTAGATTGAAAGGAATGTTTATAAAAATATGTTGAAGGTATATCAGGGCAATGACTGTAATATTTGCTTTACCAACTAAGAGTAGAAGAAAAGTGTATACTTAGAAACAACTTGTTTGACTTTAATAAGCTGAAGTAAAGTTGACATTAAATACTTTTTTCCCTCACAGTGAACAGACTCAAGCAGCTCCTAATTGAAGGCCATTCTTTGAGGGCAAGCTCAGAACCTGTATGGTAGGCCAAGCTGATCACTAGGTTTATTCTGAGTTGAAGAATAAATTACACAGTAATTTGGTTGAGCTGCTCTTATGTGTGTCATTTCAAAGCATTCAAGATTATCTCAACATTCAATGTCATGTAGTCAAACAGAAGTTTCTGTGAAAAGAGGTACTTTATTCAAAAGTGTGTACATTCAGCTGTACACTGTAGTGACAGGTGTGGCTGCTGCCTTTATCTGCGAAAGCGAAGTCTCTTCTCGGTCTCTCCAGCTGACTGTGGAGCTAACTCTCCCTGTGTTATGTCTAGGTGGTGTGATAGCATCAGGTGAGGCACTGGGCTGATGCTGATAATCAGGCCCAGGAAAGGATAGGCAATGGGCTGAGGGAGTGCACAGACAACAGCTGTGGCTCTGGTGCA
This sequence comes from Illadopsis cleaveri, assembly GCA_013399915.1. Lineage (NCBI taxonomy): Eukaryota > Metazoa > Chordata > Aves > Passeriformes > Timaliidae > Illadopsis > Illadopsis cleaveri. The sequence continues at coordinate 90,679 of VXBB01009119.1, read as the reverse complement.
ACACTGACTTCTCTGTGGCATTGAAAGCACTGGGGAAAAGCTGTGGTTTCACACGGTGGCTGGGCTTGTATGAGTTATCTGTGTGGTGACATGGAAGCATGATGTGAGGACATGAGATGAGGGAAACAGGAACAATTAAACTCCTTACTTATCCTCTCCAGTAAATCTATAGTTAAATCCACAGTGCTTTTTCTTTTGGTCTAGTTTTACCATGGTGATTTCTTTCTGCACTTGCTCTTGTTTAACACAACTTTCTCTATGCATCTCTCCATATAACATTGTATCTAGGTACAAGTACAATTTTCCAGCATAGCTTGAACAAAATCAAATTCTTGGATTTACACAGACAATCAAAAAAAAAAAACCCCACATAAAATCCTAACCTTCAGGAGATTTTATACTTCTGATCACCTCCATCCTTTGTTATGGGGAACTCAGGAGGGCAGCAGCTGTTCTGCAGCATAGGGTGTCTTAGCAGTTACAGGATGACAGACTACACCTTCCTGCACAACAGTCTGAAAGAGTTGTAGGTTCTTGTCTGCTCCAAGGTTTTCTGCTTTTTCAAGTGGAAATTTCTGTGCCTGCTCCAGTGAAGTTGTTGTTGGTTAAGCCAGAAAGAGTTTTTCCAAAGAGTCACAAGAAATCAATAATGAATACAAAAATCTTGACTTGGTGGCATTGTTTTACTCTCTGTCATGGACCTCTTGAGGAATGAAGAGCAGAAACTACAGAAACTGCTATAGGGCTGCTGTAGGAATCATCCCTGCAGAAGAGACCATGTAGAAAGACAGAACCTGATTAAGCATTGGCAGGTTTAAGAAGCAAAGATGCTGCTTGAGGAGAATGAATGTCTGGTTCCAGAGTCAGACGTTTCCTCCACAGACATGAAAGAAATATAGTATGTCTGGATTCCCTTTAAGAGTTTTGTGGATAATACTGCATTCTATTGAAAAACTCCCATGGTAATTAATGAGTTAAACCAGCGTGAGACTTTGCAGCTGAGAGTAGAGCACTTGACATGTTATTATGTGTCCTGTGATGGACTTTTAAAACAATGGAAATTGCTCCAGGTATTATATTTTCCACTTATTTCACAGAATCATAAAATCACAGAATATGCTGAGTTGGAAGGGGCCCACAAGGATCATCAAGTCCAACTCCCGGCCCTGCACAGGACACCTCAAGAGTGTGCCTGAGAGCATTGTCCAAACACTTCTTTAGCTCTGTCAGGCTGGTGCTGTGACCACTTCCCTGGGGAGCCTGTTCCAGTACCCAACCAACCTCTGGCTAAAGCACTTTTCCTGATATCCAATGTAAATCTCCCCTGACACAACTTCAGGCACTTCCCTTACATCCTGCCACCGTCACTACAGAGAAGAGATCAGTGCCTGCCCATCCTCTTCCCCTTAGAGGGAAGCTGTAACTGCAGTGAGGTCTCCCTTCAGTCTCCTCCAGGCTGAACAGACCAAGTGACCTCAGCCACTCCTCACACGGCTTTCCCTCAAGGCCCTTCACCATCCTCGTGGGCCCTCCTTTGGGCACTCTCTATTGTCTCAATATCTTTCCTATATTTTGGTGCCCAAAACTATTTATTGTAGGTCTGGCTTTGGATTTTGCTTCTCTTTAAAACTATAATGGCTAATAGCACAATTCTGGAGTAAAATTTTGATTAATTAAAGTTTAAATTTAAATATATAAGAAGTTGAACCAGAGCATAATCTAAAAGTCCTGAGTTAAGAAGGGCAAAGTACTGTATTTCTCAAACTACTGCTTGCCTTTCCATCATTACTGCACTCTCCTTGCAGGTTAGTATTTACCAAAGACTGAAAACCAGTAAGAAGAAACTTTGGTTTGCATCGTATCATGAAAGATTTAAAAGCATGTTACAGAAATCTCTCCCACAACTGATCTTTGCACAACACTGAGGAAGAACATGTTAACTATGTTGAAGTAATGTAAATGAGCAGTGTTGGAAAATGAAATATTCTTTTATAGAAATCCTTCGGGAAATCTGTAAGTAAGATTATATGTGTTAGAATTTGGATTTACAAAATGTTAAAGTCAAGAAGGACCTGTACAGTCTGTCTTCTGCATAACACAGGCAATGGAATTTCACCCAGTAATTTCTGCATAAAGATCATAATTATCTGAGCTAAGATATCTTTTTTAGAAAGACAGTCTTGGATTAAAGAGGTCAAATGATAGAGAGCACACCACATCCCAAAGTCAGCTGATGCAATACTTTTTTTCGTTCCCTGCAAAACAAAACAAACCATGTTTATAATTTCAGTTGAACACCTCCACTGAAGTCATTCAGGAGAGCACTTGTACTAAGAAAACATCTGTTAACACAAACATGAATGAAAATGTTTTTAGCATGAAAAAATATTGACTAGAGAATTAAGAAAAAGAAAGCAAAAACTTTTGTTTACTGTTCTTGTTCCCTCATTTTTATAAAGTCCCTCACTTTTTCCTCCTGGCCGCTTGCTTCATGAGGGAGGATCAGGTTTTTGCTGAAGAGCTGCAGCAGCTTTGAAACACCTTCTAAAATGACCCCTGCCATTATCTGGTCTTTGGAGTGACTGTCCTTCTCTGGATTTCTAACTGAGAAAGGGGCATGTTGCTGTAAAGGAAGTTTTGGATGCGGATGCTGGTGTGCTGAAAATGTATTTATATAATTTTACATTCTTTCTGCCAAACGATGGAGTGCTACTGGGCTAACAAAACCACTAGTAACTGTCAGCTGGGAGGAAGAGATCCACTTATCCCCCAAAAGCATTTTGGGAAGTCTTCATATCTGTGCACCTGAAGACAGTCTGATGTCTTCACAGATACATTAATTAGGAGAAATTGCTAAGTCTTCTCTTTCATTACATGGCTTTTGCTTGCTGAACACTGATCAGAATGAGTGTGAAATCACTTGAAAAAGTCAAATGTCTTCACCATTCAAAATTTATATTCAGAACACCTTTATATATGTAGTTGATAAAACTACATTTAGGATCCACATTACAGTCAAAAAGCATACTGGGTGGAGGGGCTTCTCAAAAAAAGCTTGGTACTGGGGGACCACAGAGCTACTCAAGCTTAAGTCTTACATCATGATTTGCAGCTTTTGCCCAGGCTTAAAAGATGTCAGGTAAACTATATTGCATACCTGAAGAAACTGACCAGGTTCCTTTCTCTGGGTTCAAAAGATAGGAAACAGAGGCCAGAAACAAGGTACAGATTTCCACTGCAGTTAGTGTGACCCAGCAGTCCTGTCTTGCCTGTACAGTCCCACTGAGTCCTGTGCACCTGCCTGTTACACCTCACCTCTACTTGATAAAACCCTTATAGAAAAGTACTTCTCCAAAAAAAAGCCTGCAAATAAAAATTTCTGGTACATTCATTCCTATTCTTTTGAATCTTTGGTGGCGGTATAGCATCTGGAGAGCATCTTTTATCTCCAGGTTTTAAAATACCATTGAGAAAATTTTGCCTTCATTTTTATTTTGCTCCCTGTGGCAGCACCCCAACTGTACAAGTAATGCTCTTGTAAACAATAAAGTTGGTCTTCTTGAAGAATATAAGATTTAATTCAGTCATTTTCTGACCAAAAAAATGGTCACGTTGTTCTTCATATCCCATGAAATCATGTTTTTATAAACAGGTATTTGAAATGCATTATGTCAAAAGGATGTTCCAAGCAGTGAGCAAACTATGTAGGTTAAGTGTGAGAAAACAATATCTTGGAGAAACATGAACTCAACTCATTTGAACCCATAAAAAGCTAAGCACTGAGGTTAAACCATAAAATGTGGTGGGCAGTTTCTCACTGCAGTAAACCACTAGGCTATTAGGTATGCAGGCAATATGTGTTTGTTTGCTCCGGTGGATACTAAAAGTATTCTGAATTCCTCAGGACTTTAAATATTATGTTATAAAATATTAAACCTTTAGGACAAAACCAGAATCCAACACATGCCACCTAAATTGCTAAGGTTGAAAAATAAAAAGTCAGGACTTGAGCTTCAGAAGAATTTTTTTTTGGTGGAACATATTTCCACTTCAGCTATAAAAAGCCTCCAGTTTAAACCCCTGCACTTGTTTATACGTGAGAATAATGATGTACCTTATTCATTTGCTTTTGGAGAGGACTATTTTTGTTTCTGCTGAAGCAACTTTTTTTTTTTTTTTTTTTTTTTTTTTTTTTTTTTTTTTTTTTTTTTTTTTTAACAGCATCTTTGAAGTTAACAGTTATCCTGTCTTCTTATACTAAGAAAATTATATGCCTCAATCCAGCAGGACAATTTATTGTTATTTATGTCTGCAGTGGACTTAACAGCATCACATAGAGCAGCAAGTCGGGGTTTTTTTCTGGGGAAGCCAAACAAATGCTGTCCTCCTTTTGTTAATGAACACATAGATTTTTCAGAGTTCACCAAGTTAAACTTCCTGTAAGTGACTAAATGAACTAAATAGGTTTCTTAAAAAGAATATGTGCTGGGAAAGAAGCAACTCAAGAGTGCATTCATGTGCAGACTGTTGTGAAAGCAATTCTTAGAACAGATCTTTTTCAATGGGTTTTCCACTTCTAAATGCTGCTTGTTGGGGTGGAGGTTTTTTTGTCGTTTTCTAATGCAAATTTCTGTGGCATTAATTCTGGGAATTTTTCCAGTTACACACATTCTTCCATTTAGCACAAGAAGAAATTCTCAGCAGCAATTCTGAACTGTTTTTTATTTTAGCAAGATGGATGAGGAAACCTCTGGTTTGTTTTGAGAGACCCTTAGACCTATTGTGTCCAAAGCAGTAATATTTAACACCAGAATTGCACCTTCTTCAGGGCCAGTGATGGTGAAAATATATATTTATCCCTTGATAAAAAAAGGAAAAAATGGCATACCATTCAGTAACTTGGGCTTTTCTATTTCTTTCAGCAATATTCTGTGTGCTCATTGCCCTCTCCTGGTTTCCTCTGGTAAATTTTCAGGTTTAATATATCCAAAATGGGTTTCCTAAGAACATTAAGCACTCCTTGAACAGATTTTTTGCCTTTGCCAGTCAAAGGTATCACCCGTGAAGACATTTTTTCAGGTAGCACAAATGACACCTCATCTGGATGCAGATACCAGGCTAAGAGACTTCACTGGAGTCACACCTGTGAGCTCTTTGCTCCCTGTGCTGCTGCAGCACCTGTCTGCAACACCTACTTTGAGCCATGCAGGGAATTCTTGAATTTTTTTTTAAGAAAAGCTTTTGGTAACATCCTGCCATAAATACTTGAACAAAAGGAAGCTCTTGTGAGATAATAGCTCATTACAGGTAGGGATTCTTCAGAGGGCAGAGGTGTCTGTTTCTGCATGAAACATATGAAGCCCAGTCTCAGCAGCCCGCTCAGGTCAGTGCCCAGACTGGTTCTGAGTATCTCCAGGGACAAAGACCCCACTTGTTTTCTATGCCTGTTCAAGTGTTTCACAACCCTTGCAGTAGATCATTTTTCTAAATATTAAGTTTCCTACATCTTAACTTGATGAAATTCTTCCTTAGAATAGGACCTTTCATTTCATAGAGGAGAAAACTGATGTTTTCTGAGGAAGAATACAAATTAAAAGTCATGACTGGTGCAGAGGAGAATAGGGAGATATTTTTAAGTACTAAAAATATGATCATTGCCAAGTTTACACTAAAATGTAATTTTTTTTACACTAGCACATAATCGCCTTGTGAAGTTGTTACTTCTGAGTAATGTAGAGGGCACAGTGTTATCTTACTTCTACACACCTTTTTGTGTGTGTGTATGTTATGCATACATGTGTGCATGTATAAAATGTAAATATAATCTGTACATTTCATTTAGAAAGTTATTGTCTGACCTGCTGTCCTGTTCCAATGGATTGAGAATGCTGAAGTAGTAAAAGAGACTTTGAAGGCACACACCTGAGGAAAGACTCTCCTAGCCGTGAAAGTGTGACAGCAAACAAACCAGGTTTCAAGTGAATCAAGGGCAGCTTTATAAGGATCACATCAGCAGTAAGCCTAGGGGTGTAACTGAGACAGAGTAGTAAATCATCCCAGATTTTCCTCCTTTGAATGGCAAGACCCTGTGCTTTATAATGCAAAATCAAATCCCCAGTAATCTGCTCTGTTAGAAAACTTGCATGAACATCTACAATTATTTAAGCAAGGTCTTGGATCTCACAAATTCTTACACTCTCACAAACTTGCAGATGCAGTGTTGTTGTGAAAGACAAAATATTGGGACATTCCTGAAATTTCACTTTTCCTTTAGCTATGTTATGTATTAATCTGCATTTGAAGATAATTCCATTCAGATCCTAAATTGTCCAGGAGGTATGTTGGTGGTTCCAAGACCTCCCAGGAATAAAGAAAAGTCTTTAACTTCTGATGGCATGAGACTTTAAACTGATTGTTTAGACTAAAGAATTTGTCTAAAATAACTTCATAGTGCTCCCAAAATAATCTGTCTGCCAGATTTAACAGACATTCTGGTAGGTTTTAGTGGAAATGTCCACATCCTGGAATCTGGCTTTTATACAACATGGTAACAGTAACAGGGGTTAGAACTTTTGGTTGTCCTACAACTAAAGATATACAGTGGCTATAGCATACTAGCTACAAGGTATCATATTCTATGTTGTTCTAGGTAGATCCATAGCCAGAGTATAAAAGAGGTTATATCATCTGCCACATACAGGGAGTGGTTATCTAAGGCACATCAGTGTCTTTGGGTTCAAGGTGAGAGAGCCTTTTGCTTTAAATTGAAAATAAAGAGCTATTCCAGCAGCGGTTACATGTAGATTATTTATGTGACTACATACTTCAGAGCAATCCACATCCAAGACAAACTACATGACTCTTCATCTAATGCATGAAAATGGTTAGAAAGGTATGTATTACTTTTTCTTTCCTTTAGTAAATCTTCAAGAGTACACCAGCAGCAGAACCAGAGCACCAGAACCAGAGCCCTCTTAAACACCTCTGATACTAAAGACTGAATTAAGCACCTTTGCCTTTTCCTCATCCCGTGTCACTACAGTACTTTCTGCTATCAACAGATGATGGAGACTCTCCTTGAGCCTCCTTTTGAAGCTAATGTATTTATAAAAACTTTTTTGTTATCTTTAACTGTAGCTGCCAAATCAAATTCTAGTTGAGTTTTGACCTTTCTAATCTTCTCCTTATATGACCTCAGGACATCCTTATAGTTCTCCCAGGCTACCTGATACCCCCTTATAGACATGGTAGATTCTCTTTTCCCCCTAAGTGCTAGCCTAACTTCTCTGTTTAACCAAGGTAGTCTTCTTCCCCCAACAACCTGTCTTTCTACAAATCTGGACAGCCTGCTCCTGAGTATTTAACAGTTCCCTTTAAAGTAGACCCAGCCTTTCTGGATTCCTTCATCATTCAGGACTGATTTTTGCTACTCTCCTTTTATAGCTCCAGGGCCACACGTGTATGTAAGACCACCTATTTGATTTTTCAAATAGTAGAACCAAATTCACATTCAGGCAGAAATTTTCCATATACTTTTAAATATATTTTTAACAGAATTTTTTACTCTAGGCTCATTTCTAAGTGTTTTGATTTATTTAACCAAGATCAGGAAGCTCACTAGAGATTGGAGAGTGCAAATACTTTTCTGTTAAAAAGTGTTTTAAATGTATATAAGAAACCATAAATGCAAAGCAATTTTAAACAGATAGCTGAAGATTAGCTGAAACAATACAAGAGAATAGCTGAGAAGCGATATCTTAAATGTAGTCCAGAAGAAGGCAGACAATATATGGCCAGCTCTCTCCTACTCTGTGTAAGTATACTGCTGTAAAGTCCTGCACTATATGGTGATAACAGCCCAGTGGGTGACAGCCTTATTTTGGGCCACTGCTAACTAACCCTGTCGTCCAGCACAAAGGTAGGAAGTGCTGTGTTGTTCAAGGTACAGCATGTTACGTGAGTTGAGGGGAGAATTAGGGTTCAAATAAATTGCAACCATTATATGTTGAGAAGTGTTCAAGAAAGAAAGGATGTTAGCCTTGGCATAAAAGCCAAGTGATAATGTGAATGAGTAACTACACCCACATAAATTCCCCTTTATACTTGCAGCATACTCATTGATGCAAAAAACTATTTATAACTTATTTTCCCATCAAAATAACACATATATAATAATACATGACTTATCATGTATAAGCAGACAAACAGAATTTTGCAAGGCTGATGTGATGGTAGTATTTATATTTCACTTAGTCTTCACCTACATTATTCAATTCAAAAAAATATTCCTAAATTATCACCTAAATTATTCAAATTAATAAGTTATCAGAAGAGTCTATTTAACTCTCAATTACATCTTAAAATGTCCCCAGCCCAAATTAAAGTCAAGAATTTTTATATAGCTGAAACCAGACAAAACTCTGTATAAAGCTTTAATTATACCTGCAAATGGTACTAAGATTTTTCTGGAGCTGCAGTCAATCTGATGGTCTGTGATTTCTCATCAAGATGATTCTGTGCTCCTGGCTCAATGATTCTATGCTCCTGGTTCAAAATACAAATGGGCTCTGAACTGTTCATCTTTTTGGGGGGCATAATGTATGGCATATTTTGGGGTTTTGCATCACTTCTTTTTCCTGTGGCTACTCTTCACAATAACACACTCCAAGGGTGCATCTCTGTTAAGCCATTCTATCAGCCTCTATCAACATTGTTCCAGCTAAATGGACATGATTCTTCCATTTTTCTGTACTACTGTGATTCCCACCATTTGACAATGAAGGGTGCCACAGCTGATGGCTTTGCCATTCCAGATTTTTAGCCAGTATGAACCACTTCCAAAATAGAAACAAAAGTAGTATTTACTTTAGTTGACTGCCTATTTTAACAGGAAGAAAATATTATTCCCAAATATCATTGCAATTTAGAGTCAAAATAAAGCTGAACTATTATTTGTGAAGCAAAATACACCTATGTCAGCTAGATGTAAAGGATTAGTCACTCAATCTACAAGGATGAGATGGGGAAATTCTCCAGCAAGCAATATGAAGCAAAACATGTTGGAGCACACAGTCTTGCACATAGCTGTCATTCTTAACCTTAATTTTAGGACAGGACATGATGCTGTATGTGTATGGCTACGTTTGACTTCTTTCCTTGCATAACGGAAAAACAAGTAAACCAGACGAAAACAGGAAAACCAGAAAAAATGAAATGCTCAGTTTTTATTAAAGTAGGTGTCACTTTACATCTAAAGCAAGTGAATAAATCATAGTTTCTCTAGCGTACTCCCAGAGGAGGACTGATAGGTTACAGCCTAGACAAGAGTTCCATGTGGTGGGTGAGGGGCTGCTTGAATGCACCAAGAAGGTGGTGGCAAATGGCTCCTTTTAAAACTGTAAGCCTAGCACAAGTGGAGTCTCCCAAGGATCAACACTGGGCCCAATGCTCTGTTTAATAGCTCTGTAAGTCACAGAGAAAATGGCACCAGGTGTAACATGAAAAAGTTTGCTGATGATTCTAAACTGAGTGGGGATGAGGACACTTTGGAAGAAAGAGCCACCCCTTGGGAATAGAATCATGGAACATGATGAGTTGGAAGGGACGCATCGGGATCATTGAAATCTAACTCCTGGACCTGCACAGGACACCCCAAGAGTCACACCATGTTCCTGAGAGGATTGTTTGCATGCTTCTTGATCTCTGTCAGGCTGGTGCTCGCTTCCCTGGGGAGCTTGTTCCAGTAACCAGTCACCCTTTGGGTGAAGAACCTTTATCTCCCCTGACACAACTTCAGGCTATTCCCTCACATCCTGCCACTGTCAGCACAGAGACAACATCAGTGTCTTCTCCTCCTCTTACCCTCACTGGGAAGGTGTAACTGCAGTGAGGTCTCCCCTCAGTCCCCTCTTCTCCAGGCTGAACAGACCAAGTGACCTCAGCCACTCCTCACACGGCTTCCCCTCAAGGCCCTTCACCATCCTCATGGCCCTCCTTTGGACACTCTCTAACAGCTCAATGTCTTTTTTGTATTGTGGCACCCAAAACTGTCCCCAGCACTCCAGATCTGTACAGGCTGGAAGAATGGGGTAACAATAATCTTATGGAGTTCAACAGAGACAAGTGTAAGGTTTGGTATCTGGAAAAACATAATCCATGAGTGCAGCAGGGGCTGGGATCTACCCAACTAAGGAGCTGTTCTGTGGAAAGGGACCCTGGATGTCCTTGGACAACAAGCTCAGTGAACTGTTTCTCTGGCTCTGGCAGAGAAAACCAGTGGGATGCCAGGGTGCATCAACAAAGACACCACCAGAAGAGGTAGAGGAGTCATTATCTCACTCTACTCAGTACTTGTCAGGCTACACGTGGGACACTGTGCTCAGTTTTGGCCCCTGCGACACAGAAGAAAAGACATGGATAGACTGGAGAGAGTCCAGAGAAGGGACATGGAGAACCCAGAAGCCTACCAGATGGGCAAAGACTTAGGGAAGATCTAATCAGTGTATTCCAGTATTTAAAGGGTGGCTACAAAGAAAATTGAGACTCCTTTCCCACAAGGAGTGACATGGAAAAGATGAGGGGATCGGTACAAGTTACTCCTGGGGATATTCTGTTTAGACAGTAGAGGAAAGTTTTTCACAATGAGAACAATAAGCCATTGGATTAATCTCCTCAGGAAAGTCATGAATTCCCCAGCACGACTGGAGAATTTGGCTGAACATGGTACTGGGTCATCTTGTCTACACTGTGCTTTTGCCAGGAAAGCTGGGCTCAAGATGATACTTGAGCTCCCTTCCAATTCTATATGATCATTCTATATAATAAATAGTAATTCAGTTGCTAAGTAAAACTACAACTTAGCAATTTATTTATTTCTATGTATATTATTTCTATGTTATGGTTTCAGCAAGAGTTGAAAGCACAAAAAACCTGACCTAAGGTGAATCATCACTGTATTTTAATAAAGAAAATATTTTGATTGTAAACATTCTGGCAAAACAGACAAATAGCAACTCTATTGCTATGAAATTTAAAAAGTTGACAGCCATATAAACTGTCTTGTTCTACTCCAGAAGAATTCATAGCAGCATCTTCCCAGTGCTTAGTCAATATGTCCCTGTCCTGACACGTGCTCTATAAAACTGAATTAAAATAGTTTGCACTTGATCCATTGCAACTCTCCTTGCGTGCCAGTAAGGGAGAGGCTTTATTTTATATATACATTGAGTGACTCCGTAAAAATCATGGGTCAGCAGGAAACTGTCACAAGTTTCTTTAGGACACCACCATTCTTGAAGCATATTGGCTACACATATCCTCTTTTTCTCTTTCAAAAATATCTTTTTCTCATTTCCTCCTGTCGGTGTTTTTTACTCTTCTCCTGTTTTGAGAAATACTGAGTTCTAAAAAGGCAAGAAAAAAGGAGACTAGGAAAAATAAATATCTCCTAGAATCAAATACATGAGAACTAGAATCCTCTTCCTCTGAAAACATTAAAGTAATCAGAAAGGCAATTAAATGTGGAAGCATTTCCTTGTTTACTTCATCATACCTCAGGATCCAGTGCAGCCACAACGTGTTCATATTGAATATGTAATTTTTAACTTTCAGAAGCTTCCCAATTGCAGATTTTTCTGTTTTCTTGCCCACATGATACACTGCATTTTACTGCTCATAATTTGTGCAAAGCTCAGGTTTTACAGGTATTACAGGGCTGATACAGGAAAGATTACTGGCACTAAGAGTTCAGAACTTGTTTTAAAATCTGTGGTTTCTGTAGTCACTTTCAGAATTCCTTTCCTTAAAGTATTTGTCATAGGTGTAATATTAAACAGATGCCAATTTTTCAGTAATGTGTTGTAGCAGCTTGGATAAAATACACTTTAACCACCACTGTCCTCAACAGATTGCTTTTTTCAGCCAAGATCTGACACGACAAATCACTTTCCATGCTTAAAATGCTGTTATTACTCCATTAATCCTTTTTATTTTAACTCTATGTTCCTCCCAGCTTTGGAACTCCAGCAGAAACATGGAGGGATCCTGCATGATACAGATTTACCGGTTAAACTACAGGCAGGTGAACATTCTTTGAGCCTAGTTCAGTCTGCACCTATGCGTAGTTTTGGTTGGGTTTTTGTTTGTTTTTTGTTGTTGTTGGGGTTTTTTTAGTTTTTTGTTTGTTTGTTTGTTTTTGTTTGTTTGGTTGGTTGGTTGGGTTTTTTTGCCACAGATAACTGTATCTGTGGCTGTTTGAAATGCCTTGTAATGTCTGGAGTGTACATGTTTTTAAGTCCCCTTTCTTCATGTCTAAGTTCTTCCTCTTCATGCTCTTACTCCCTATTTTCCTTTTATCATCCCTCTCTTCTTTTACACAAGCACAGAGACAGATAACTGGCTGACAATATTTGTTTAGATGGTTTAATTGCTGTAAGTACAGTATTTCCTTTCTATTTAATCTTCCCACCTGGTTCAACCTATGAGATTTCCTAATATTTTCTGGAAGCTGAGAGAGGGATGCAGAGAAATAAAATCTGCTGGAAAAAAAAGAACACAAGGAGTATTTTTGCAATCTTCAACACTAATACCACATTCCAGTCACAAATTTTTGTCACTTTGCCTTGCATAATGTCACAGCACAGACTGATATGACAAAACAAGTATTATGGCAGGCACTTCTTTGTACAGTTAGGAAAGACAATATTGGTACTGTGTCCAAGCAAGGTTTGGGAGCAGTCTCTAAGAGGAGATCAGGGTCTGCCCCATGCCGGCCACATCTGCTTAAGCCAGCTCCAATGAATACACCACAAGACATGGCTGAGCCCTTCAGCCATGCTGCTGGTGTGTCTGGGAACACTTATTTTAAAAAGGGCAGAAAAAGCCATAAAATGAGAAGGAGAGAACAAAAAGAGTGAGAAGCAGCACAGGGAAAAAACAAGGTCAGACAAGGAGACGGAGATCCTCCACAGGAGAGCAGAAATTCCCTGAAGACCATGGAAAACCCATGTTGGAACAGGTTTATGCTGAAGAATTGGAGTCCATGAAGACTACCCACACAGGAGCATGGGAACAGTGTGAGGAGGAAGGAGCAGCTGGGTGCTGTGTATTTACTGCAGCCCCTGCTGTGCAAGTCAGGGTGGGATAGAGGAGTCAGGAGTGACAGAGTCAGTGTGGGCCTCGGAATGGAGGGTAGGAGAGTTGTTCCACTGATTGGCTTTGTATCTCACCATCTGAATCTATCTAAATTGAAAATAAAAGAAATTTATTTTCCCCAAGTATGTTTTCCCCACGACAGCAACTGGTAAGCAGTCCCCTATCTTTATCTCAACCAATGAACTTTCTCAACCTACTTTTTCTCCCGTTCTGCTGGAGAGGGGTGGAGAGCAGTTGGGTGGGGGTTTGGCTGGTAGCCAGAACTAACCCATCACAATGCATTACTGTGTTACGGTGGCATGCAGAGGTCACAGTTGTCATTAGACAAGGAATGACTCTTAACTTAAAAGATTATGCAGGAAGACCACCCTGGAGCAAGACCCAAAATTCCTGTGCCACAAGCTTATGAATCAGCTACACAGTTACCAGTTTCTTTGATGCTCTAAAATACATGTCACTGGGAAAAAATGAAACTTTGACATAAAGACACATGCTTAAGGATACCTCATATAACAAATAATTACTGATGTACATTGCTGCTTTCAAAAAATTGGACTTTGTGGACTTTCTGTGGTGAGACACTGCAGTCAGGATAACTCTGTCAGCTATAAGCACTCATCAGTTTAAAAATCACTACAGGAAGAATCCTTTTTCTTAAATTTTCTCTAGTCAATAGCAGAACACCACTGTGTTCTGAAAGAAAATTTGACTCCACTGAAATAATGATAATAGAAATGAAAGCTGGATTTGAAGAATTCTTCAGAGTAACTCAAAACTCCTCTGTACTGTCAACTAATTTTCAGCTATCTATATGTCCTTAAAAAAAAAAAAAAAAAAAAAANTATCAAAAAAAAAAAAAAAAAAAAAAAAAAAAAAAAAAAAAAAAAAAAAAAGAAGGAACCAGAGATGCTGAAACTTATCCATAAACAGCAGCATTCTTCCCATGCCCACCCTGCCACTCAACTTGTCCTCAGGAACAGGCTTTCCTTTCCTTAACATCAAATGGAATTCAATGCAACTTTAACAGAATCCTCTTAAAGCACCAAAGAAAGAAGAATGGCTCATACTGTTTTTTTTTTCCCTTGGATTTAATGGTTTTAATTTAAAAAAAAAAAAAAAGTGCAAAAGTTAATGCATAAAGCTTCATTCTAAGCATATTCAAAGTGCATGTCCTCAACAGCTGGGGATGAAAATAGTTTTATCTTAGAGGGCACTGGGTAGGCAGCCCGTGTTGCTACTTGTTTGGGAATAGTTTTGCACTCAAGAAATCTATCCATTAACTTTGGTAATGATCTGTGTTTAATCTGCTGAAAAAGAAAACAAGCTCAGATATCTTATGTTTCTCATCTTTACAACAGGTGTATCAGCATGAGAAGTTTATTTTCTTTTTTCAGTCAGTATTTATTGTTCCAGAGATATCCTTGCAGAGTACTAATGCCCTATTTTCATGTGAGGTTGCAAGTTCATTACACTGGGATGTTTTTCTTAACTTTCACTGTGACAGTAAAAACACCTACATCTCAGCTTAAACATGTAAATCATTATTTGTCTGAGTAGTGGCAAGAAGTTTTGCTCTAATGTTTTAGAATAAAAAAGTTTAAAAATGCACAATGAAATATATGTAAAATTGTTTTGTTTATCCAGCTGGACCAGGCCTTTGTTAGGAATTGTTTGAAGTGGATAGATACTGATGTAATTTTGGAAAATGCATTAAACAGGGAAAAAATGTTTTTCTTTTATTATAAGTCAATACTAGGAGGGAAGGAAATACAGTAAAATTTGCCGCAAGCAGTCTCTCAGGGGAACAACAAAAATTGACTGCTTAATGGACATGGCCTTCTAATAAATCCAGACAAGAATTTTTTGAATTTTTTAGGGATATGCAGAGGCTGTTTGTAGACAAAGAAGTCTGATAAAGTTTGTATTTCATGTAGATTTATATGTAATTTTATTAAGAGCAATGTTTAGTCATTAAAGAAGTCTTCCACTTCCACAGTTTGATTTAGTAATTCTGTGACAAAAACATCCTGCATAGAGTAATATGCTGAAATATGTGGTTTCCCATCTAATTAGTTACTGTTTTCTAAGTATGTTTGTTATTGAACCTTCAGTATTTTTCTCTTGAGTATTCTTTTCACAGTGAGGTGGCTTGAAGGGTCTCTGCTGGTACTTTGAATACACAGGTGTTTTCCAAAACAGGAAAATATTTTGTTAAGCAGTGCTGAGGTCAGACATAAAATGACAGTGGCTTCTGACTGACTGGCTTTATGTGGTTGAAGAAATCTGGACTCTATTCTTGATGAGAAGAGGAAGTGATAAGCTACTCAAAACCCTTCCTTGAGGAGTATTGCCAGGAACCATCATGCTGCACTCTGTAGAATAAATGACCCAAAGATGCTGAGAATAATCACTCTTTTGATCTATTTACAATGTGGAATATGTTTGCATTGTTGACACTCTCTGTAGTGTCAGTGTATATGCCAGGGTCCCCTATGATGTCTGGGAGACACTTCCAGAAAGCCTCATCAAAGGGACATCAGATTTCACAGGTCTGGTCAGGCAGAAAACTGCACAGGAGCTTACTTCTTATTGACAGCCATTTAATATTTTACTAATGGCATCATAGCACCGTTATCCACAAGTTTCAAGTGAGAAACAGGCCCCTGCATACCCTGGTCATGGTAGACAGAAAACATGCCCTGTCAAGTTCACAGTTTGGGTGTGTGATTAAAGACAAAATGTACAAGTGGATAACTCTGGTCAGAGAGAGATGTTGCTCTTAAAACCCCACCTATCTGAGTGTGTGAAAATCACTGCTTTTACTGAAAAGTTAAATACCTTCTGATCCCAGGACTCTGCTGAATCTGGCCTGTTGGCTCACTGTACACCTGCAAAACGCTGAAGCAATAGGGAGAAAGAAATGCTGGCCTTTGGTCTAATTTATGCCCAGTGAATCTGGGACTACTCTTATGCCTCTCCCCTTACTGGCCAGCAAGGAGTGCTTGTCCACTCAGAAGACAAGTAAGAAGAGCTCAGTACTTATACTGTACTAGTGTTAAATCCCACAATTTCAAACTATGGATGGAACTCATCACACTGACATAACAAAAATGGCACTATCTAGAGCAAGAAGTTATTTTCAAATTCTTGCCTCCAGCAAGGAGTTGCCCTTTGGAAAAGCAATGATGATGTGTTTTGTGCAGCTTATTCTATAGGGAGATCATGGGCTCAACATTTAATAATTGTGATGCTTAGTTGTGAGACAGCTTAGACAGCTGCTTTTTATCAGAGGGTACATGAAAGGAGGAAAAAGGCAGACATTCAACAAGAGCTGATTGGGAACTGGGGAGGTAGGAGATAGCAAGTGGCAGGGAGTTATGGTCCAGTGTTTAGACACTAAGGCAGTGTGCTTGTTACACTGTTTTTGATTTCAAGCAAGTGTTGATTCCACTATTCTGTTTATGACCATGCAGCTATAGGATTACATATAAGGAAGCCAGACTGTGAAAAGTCAGAAATCAAATGTGAAAAGATTATGAAAACTGGATGTAATACAAAACTGAAATAACATGAGAAAGGAAGTCCTAAGAAACAGCATGAAACCCATAGTGCCATTCATTAAGTGTCTCCAGTCGAGTGCAACAGTTTGTCTTATGGAGGATATAGCCCACAACTTTTAAATTGGTAATTTCCCTTTAAGGATCAGATAAACAAAAATGTCAATGACCTTGGCAACATGACCTGAGTGTCTTAGTTTCACTAGGATGAACTGTTCTTGGAAAAAATTCTCCCCTGTCTGAGTCACAACCAGGTTTTTCCTTCTGGAGTAGGAATGTGTGCTGCTCTTCCCCCCTGCTCCCTTCCCAGCTAGCAACGCAGGCAAATTCCAGCTCACTAGTCTGGCATTTCAATTTCTGTAGGGTCTTCTCATGTTATGCCAGTGTAGAAGCTTTCACATTTTTTGTAACATTCTTTTGAAACAGAACTCCAAAGCACCTTGCTAGAACACAGTGCCTGAACTTTGAAAAGGATAGGGTTTTGTCTTTGTTCACAAAATGTGCAAAAGTAAATTTCATTCTCTGTGGCCATATTAGAGAGGCCTGTGAGCAGTGACTGCAAGTTATTACATTTAGGCTTAATAATATAGTGGCAGGGATATTCAGGTGAGAAACAAGGTGATGGACACTATACCAATTAAACATTAAATATATTGTGAAAAAAAGGTATTTTTACCTTCTGTTGAATAAAAGAAGCAAAAATGTATGCATTCTTCAGGTCAATTTATTATGTGATTTGTTGTTGTTGTTGTTGTTTTGTTTTGTTTTGTTCTTTGTTTCCGTCTCTCTTTCCATAGGCATATAGACTGCCCATTCAGGAAACAAGTAATTTCACATTTTTGAGACAATGAATGCCAATGGCAGTGCTTTTAATCACTGAAGTATCCAGAGCACACAGAGATGAAGATCTGATGCCTCCCTCGAGTCATGGGAGTTATGGTTTGAACATTCTGAAGCGAAAAAGAGCTACCTGCTCAGGAAATATTGAGATGGTTGAGTTCTCAAACCCCTTGGCCTGATGCTGCTTTGTCACGGAAGCTGCTCATGTTCACCTCCAGGCTTCAGAGTCCTTCTCCCCCAGTAACTGTCAATGCATTTTGAGTACAGTAGGTTAAGTCCTTGTGCTAGGACACTGATGTGGCAAGGAGGTTCAATCCTTTTCAAGCACCATGCTAATTTTTACTGGGGTTTCTGGCCTCTTAGTCTGACCTTCAGTAACACTTTTTTCTCTAAAACAAAGAAACCATTCTCTGGCATGAGCCCATTTTGCATTACACCACTTTGAAATAGTTTTTAAAGGCAGTTCTCCAGCCAAAAATAATTATGGTGAATTCTCCATTATCTGATGGAAAGAAACAAACATAACGGAAAAACATGGATGATGCAAGTACCAGGAGGAGTCATGGAACCAGTTCTCACAAGACCAGCCAGACCTAGGAGTATCCCTTCACTGTATCCCCTTGACACTCCAAATGGAGGAGTGCACTCATTCATACACAGCACCCGACCTTAACTGATCTCTAAGTGAACCACATTTCAACAGAGCTAACAAGCTTTCTAGGAATACAGAGTGCTCTGCAGCACAGTGGGAGCCAGATGATGTCTGATATGACACGAGCACAAGTGCATAAAATCTGCTGGCGTCGTGCTGGCAAAGAAGAGCCTCTTGGATGCAGTTTCAGAGGGTTCCACAGTACCGGTTTGGTGTGTGTGGCACAGAGACAACAAATCTAGCTCTCTAGTGAGATAAACCAGTCCAAGACTGCACTACACTCTGCATAAACTGCATTTTGCCCAAAGACAATAACCCAAGGAGACTGGATAGGTTCTTACAGAGCCAGCATTTTCCTGTCTTCTGTGACACAATTAATCAGTGTTACAGATCCATTACTCTCAAATAGTCAAGTGGGAAAGATATGGAGAAAGATGTTATGCTTGTGCCACTTGATTTCTTGATGTTTGCTGTTTTGCCACCTGCAAGGAGGACGTGAAAGTCAAACAGCACTGTGTTGCCCATAAAACCTTGACACAATGCTATTGCTCTCTTTTTACCTATAACAACATCCTTAAGCATCTTGAAGGCAAATCTGCAAGAGTCTGCTACTGGCAATTCCTGCAAAGAGAATTAGGGGAGGTGAAAAGGAAAAAAAACAAGTATGAAAGGATGATACAGGTAATCTCGCTCTAGTATATAGCCAAAACTGCCAAACCTATACACTATCTTTAGCAGTCAAAGATCTCATATTTTGTTAATAGACTCAAAACTTTTAATCATGATATTGTAACTGATGCCAAGTGAATAAGCCCCATTCTGACCTCTTAAAAAATACTGAAGTTGAAAATGAAAAGGTGTCATAGCATTTTTACAGTTGACACCTACCTATGACAAAGTGGTTGTTAATAGGCAACCCCAAGAAAGCCCTCAGTGAGGTCTCAGCTACATTTCAAGTTTCTTCTGTAACAGTTAAAAAGATCCAAATTCAGCATCTGCCATTAACAAAAAATACAAAACAAACTATGGAGACAAGATTTGCAAAATTTTCAGCTGTATTTCCAATCACTGTAGAGTAAACTTCTCTAAATTATATGACCATGCAATGTTCATTAAAAATAACCTCAAATGCCCTCCTAAGTCCATATTGACAGCATTCAAATCACAGAACACAGTGACATTTAAGTGAAATGGCTGAGCAAACAACTCATATTCTCAGTTTTCAGAAAACAAGAGGATTGAGAATAATCTTGAATTTTTTCCTAATTATTTCCTTAAAAAACTGGTTTCATGTATATACAATATCTTCTTTTTATTTTCTGAATCAGGTAACAAAAATTTCACTCCTCTAAAGGCTCATGAAAGCTCCTGCTAATTTGGTAATGCCAAAAAGATCCTGTTAACATAGAAGAAGCAGAGCATAGAAGTCTGCTGTAGAACTAAGGATGAGAAGAACTACAAGAAATGTGCTGTCCATACAGCTTGTGAACAATTCAATAAAAGGCAACTATAAATTCCTGTCTGGTGCATCTAGGTAATACCACAGGTACCCTCAGCCAAGTACAGAAAAAAAGCAGAGCAAACAAACAACATACCCAAACTGCCTACAAAATTAAGTGAAATACTGTTCTAAATCCTTTATTTTCTTGTTCTTAATATTTCTGTTTGTGTCTCCCTCCTGCAGCTCTTGGCAAACACTGAACTTAAACTATTTGGAAAAGCAGTTCGTTCTTCCCACCTCATCTGTGTCTTTTCTTAACCCCCCAAATCATTAAGCATTGTGGTACTTGCTGAAATCCTGTTTACCACTGTTGCTTTGTTACGTGGGTATTTTCAAATTTTCAAAGGAACTTTTTGTTCCTACAGAGTGAAGTCTCTTCATGTCATGCTGCAGCCAAGTTAGCCAAGGTGCTGATAGCCCCCTGCAGTGAAAGAACATGAGGAGAGTGAAAACTGGGGGAAACAGAGCAGTCTTTTCATCTGTCAACATTTATTTAAATGTAATCATGAGATTTGGCTGTTCCTTGGGCCATGTGGTGTCTGCCCATTCTGCAGGGTGGGGCTGGAATTACTGCTGGCATGAATTTGTTTGGCTTCTTATTTTCATAACCCTTCAGAGCCACACAAGGGGAAAACAAGAGACTACATAAGTATATTTGAGGGCTAAATGTTTGTCTGGCATGCTTGCATCATACAGGACTTGGAAGGGCTGAGGAAATCCTCTGAGCTTGGGGAATTTGAGGTGAGCTGCATAGTTTGATATGCAGGCAGACAGCTGAAGAGTTACAGAACGAGAAAATACTCAGGAAGGTACTAAAAGGGGTCAATATGTGGGGGTCAATGTCCGAGAAGAAAACGGGTGAAAGATTGTCTCTGTTGTCTTCCCTTATAATGATTTTAAATCTAATAAATAGCAAGAAGATTACTGGGGTGCTCCACCTACAGGAAAGAGATATGCCCCTTCATTTCACACAGTTCTCTGATTTTCTGAAGCATTTTGTGGATGCTTTTATTCCCCCACAGACTCTCTGGTTTCCCCTGTAGTAATCTTGGCCTCTACCTCTTCATAAAACTTGTCCTATATCTCTCCCCCGACCTCCTTGCAGGTCCCCTCCACAGGCTTAGCCAAATTACGTTACCCTCTTCTCCTGATTAGGCTGCAAAGAGGGGTGTGGCTGCTGCTCCTGCTTCCCACCAACAGGAAGGATGACTTTAGTGACAGCAATTGTAAATGGCTCCCATGCTTTGTCTTTAACTCCTCTGCTCCTCTTCAGCAGCAAAAACTGACTACAAAATAATGAGAAGAATGGGAAAGCCTAGAGAACTTGAAGGCTGTGGTGGTATCTAGAGAGGATGAGGGAAATCTAGAAGGTGATTCAGAGGAAGTAGAAGAAATACTGGAGGAGATCGGGAAGTGGTTTTCACACCAGCAAATTAAGAAATCAACATAGTGCTTGCAGTTAGAAGTTACATATATTGAAGAGTAAATCTGTATGTAGGCCTGCATAAAACAAGCAATTAAAAGAGCATCATGGACAAAAACGGATCATAGGTGTAGTTGTTTGGGGGGCATGAACCTCTGACTGAAATAGGTAAGTGGCTTATAAAGGAGAGAGAAAATGCTCAAGCAGTACAGCTGGGCAATAAAGACAAAAGGTGCTGAAAAGTGAAATGAGAGAGAAAGCAGACTGGGGGAAAAGAGAAAGATGAGGAAGAAGGAAGTTGGCACTGGCAGGTTTGCCACAGAACAAAACATTAGCAAAGTCAAATGCTAGGAGGCTAAAGAGTACAAAAATTAAAAACAGTAAAAGACAAAGGAAGATTGCAATATGGGAAAGGAAAGAGGAAGCTGACACAAGAAAGGGAGATAGTGACCAATGTGACAGTGACAGATTCTTTCATTTATTATTAATACAAAGGAGCTGCTGATCTTGCAAAGTGGCCACTGTGCTTCTCACACCAATACTTTTCTTGGTCTCTTTCAGAATATAAATCCGGGTTCACAGGAGAGGGCTCAATGGATGTTTTACATGTTTGGCACCTGATACACTGACAGACTGCACATAGGAGACCTTCAAGTATTTTCAGACCCATCTGAAAACTGGAGAATCTCTGAATTTCTTCACTCTTTGGTTGACTGCAGAGAGATTCTAAAGTTTGTCCCATTCATAATATGCAGCTGTTGGTTTAGTGACATTTTGGCCTGGAAGTATGGGGTAAAAACTGATCTAAGTGTGGTTCTTGACTTTTTTTGGCTGTAATTAAATTCTGAATCTTGGGATTTTTAAGGAAGAACTGGAAATCAGTCCTTTCTGCTGACATTATTTCTGGCTTATTTATTTCCAATGCAGTTAATGGAGGGAAAAACACAGAGGATGGGGAATCACTTGCAGCTCTTCTGCATGCAGATCCATTTGGTGGGGGTACTGTGATGAAATAGGAAGAAAAAGCCTGGTAGACTAAAAAATAAAAATCTTCAGCATGTAAATGCAAAAATAAATGGTAGGGGTTTAAGTCACAGAGGCTCAAATCCCTGTGGGGGCCACTTGGGAAGAATTACTTGACTAAGATTTAAGAGCCAGAAGGGATCAACAGATTGTTAGTTTGACCTACTGTGTAACATGGCCATACTATTTCATCCAACTAATTTTGCAGCTAGCGTAAAGCCTGTCTTTCTTGAAGTCAGGGGTTGAAGAACTCAATGCATGTTAACAGTTCCTCCCTGGGTAGTTTATTCCTTCTTGTTTAAAATAGACTGACCTTACTTTATACAGTTTGGCCTCCTTTTTTTTCTTTTTTGTTGTTTTTGCTGATAAGTTTTTTTTGCTTTGTTGGAAGCCTTCATTACCTATTATGTTCTTGATGTGAAGGATGCTTATCGAATGAAAAGTGTACACTAGGCACAAAAGATATGTGAAAAAAAGGGCATCCAGGCAGCAGTAATATGAGTGACTGGAATGGGGAACATCTGTTTCAAGAAAATTGGCTCATCGTGAAGTATACTGTGTGTATATAGCTGGGCTCCCCTGCGGCTGATGGACTGCTGTTCCAGTTTGCATCTAGGTAACGGTGGTTGGGGCACAAGCTCGCTGATAGCTAGACACTGTGATAGCAGGGTAAAGGGGGCTGCACTGGAGACATGGTGATTCCAGCTCTTGAGACATTTTTGGCAATGGTGGTTGCCTATGTGGGATGTAATAAGGAGGGAAAGAGCATGAAATGGCAGACTGTGTGAGGCTGCAATGAGTCAGCCACTCCGAGGGGGCTGGAAGAAATGTATAGTCTGTATAAAGCAGCCCTCAGCTGCCCTGAGCTGGAGGCGAGGAGTTCGGGTTTCTGCAAATCCAATTCCTCTGATATTCTTGGCAGCCAGGGGAGGAAACTCACAGCAGAGAGCTCTGGTGTGTGCAGAGTGATGATTCTTGGGCTGCCTTCTGGGAAGGTAGGCCAATAAATGTGGCTACCATGTCCTGCAACAACAGTCCTGAAGAGGGAGCATAAACTAATAGCAGTGTCCAGAGCAGTATAATATGGATCCTTTGTGATGGACTGAGAAATGTAAGACAGCACTGCACAACCATTGACAGGAATAGTTCACATATAGATGTCTTCAATAACCAATGATTTGGTTATTAAATCAAACCTTCTTGCCAAGAGAGAGAAATTCAATGCACTAATTAAAACTGTTCTTTCTGGAAGATTTTTTTTTTTCTTTTTTTTTGAGAGGGTCATAATTTTACAATCTTCATGCCGCCACTTATTCTTCCATTACTTCTTCTAAATACTGGGTTTGTAAATACCCTTTTTCTGTCCAAACACAAGGGTCCTTTCTCCATCTAACTGCATTTTGGAGTTTCAAAATTCTTTTTCAGAATTTCTCTTTCTCTTGTTAAAGGCACTAATGCAGAGGATCTGACATTTTCCCCACCAATCTTTGTCAGTGACAAGTATTATCAAAGGTATCGTAGGAGTATAATTGTGAGATAAACACAGTTCTGGTGAAAAAAGTACTAGGTATTTTCAGGTGGTCACATGGGGAAATGTCATTAACACTGTGTAATTCGCTTGGAATACTCCAGCCTTGGAATGTGAGGCAGTATTTCTCTTCATGAAAAATGACTGTTGCTTCAGCTGCAGCCATATCCATCTTCCTGGGAAAACTTCCAGCTTCAAAGGGAAATCTGGTTGTACACATTTGAACTATGTTCTTAGCTGCAACATAATCTTTTCTGTCTTCTGGTTGTCCACTGGAAACGGTAATGAAAACAAGGCACGTGTTCCTTTCAGCCTCAGTGTAACCTTTCTCCTCTTCAGGAAAGAAAAGTTACTGAACATAGAGGGCAATTAATTTACTGACATTCTTTCAGATGCTTTGAAGATATGCCCTGAGGGAGGGTCTACATGCTAATCTGTAGAGTAAAACCAAAGGGTGGCACCTAACAAGGTGATGTTAAAAAGTAAATACATCGGTCTCCTAAGTAATGTCTTCACAACAACTAAATCATATTAAACATAGACTGATTTCATGGGCTGAATAGTCAGGTTCTTAAATCTTCAGTTACCAAAACATGTTGTCATAGGAAAATCTTCAGTGGAGCTAATATTACTGCTTTACATACAAGAGAAAAGAAATACTGGTAATAGGAAAAACACATAACAAAAGTTTTCAAACTTTCAGAAAAGCAAGCCGGAAAGTAAAAATAATGTATAATGAAATGGACTTCCCTCATTTGTTTTCTGTCCATGAGCAAATGAGCTATAATAAACAGTAAAAATAAAGAAGTCCCAGTAACTGATGACCTCTCACCTTTACCCCATCCAAGCTACTTTTTAAGGGATTTTTCATACTCTTGGTTTATTTATTGTTCCTCTGCTGCTTCCAAGTTGACCTTCTGATAGGATCCCACCCAGAGTTTTGGAGGAAGCAAAATAGGGCAGCAGAAGCAAAAGTTATTAGTTGGAATGATGGTTACAAAAATATGTGCAAAGTAATTATATCAGGGCTGTTCCTGTCTCATTGGGATACAAATATTTTTATTGATGTTTGTCTCACGCCCTCTGGGAAATTATGAGACACATTGAAATCCTATGACAAGTTTCCCATGGCTTCTCTATGACCCTTCTTGTTGTTCCAGGGTGCCCTAATTGCACATGTACATGAAATGTAAATTATTTAATATAATAAAGCAAATTCTAGGGACTATCTTGTCCACTATGTGATAGAGTCTGGCTTGAAGAAGATACACAGTGGAAAGCAATAATTTCTGCTGTTCTTCTTTCTCTGGTAAAAGTAATTCCTGTGTTTTTTGTTTGCATTCTATCTAGTCAGCAAGAGTTCATAATGGAGTATGGAAAAGATACAAACCAGAAGAGATTAAATCCAATTTTGTACCATTTAATTTAAAATAACACAGGTATCTGTACCAGTCAGCTGCAGTAAACCACATGTATGGCATATGTGATATAGCAAACATCTTTCAGGGTCATCCATTTTCGCTTTTTCAAATACCTAAACATCTACACACATACAAGCATATGTACATAATAATATGCCAATCAGAAATTAATCTAGAAATTTCTCACCAATTTTTAATATATTGTTGGTATGAATTTATACAAAATATTATCAAGTTTTATATACATAGTAACTTAGTAAAAATCAATCTATTTTATTGATGATACCTGTAACAGAAAATGTATTCCATCACCTTGATGAAAACTTTGTTAAGGATTTGGGGTGGGCTTTTAAATTGGAGTAGAAGTATTGTTTAGTTTGTTCCTCATTTCTAATGAACTGAAAACAGTTTTATTAATTTAAACAAAACAAAACAAAACAAAAGCAAGATATTGGGGTCTTTTTCCTAAATCTTGTACTGTGATTACTTCTCTTGCTATTTTTAGACCTTTGAGTTGACATCTGAGACAGCTCATGTGGAACCAACAGTCTTACCTGTTTACCACCTAAAATCATTAAATGGAGAAAAATATTTTTTATTTTCTGAAGATACATAGATTAATGTAGGTTTTTACAACATGCAAATATGCTTTTATTTTTATTTATAAACTTACTGTTAGATCTGTGAGGTAAAGGGTAACTTTAACCTTA
Organism: Illadopsis cleaveri; assembly: GCA_013399915.1. NCBI lineage: Eukaryota > Metazoa > Chordata > Aves > Passeriformes > Timaliidae > Illadopsis > Illadopsis cleaveri. The sequence goes on along the minus strand of VXBB01009119.1, from coordinate 64,872 downwards.
GTACTTCCTAGATTTTGACTCTGTAACTGCATTATTATTCTTCAGTATTTGTTTATCTATCACATATAATGATCACAGTTTTGTAACCTCAAACAACTTGAAACTAACACTTAGGTGATAGAATCAGTGATGAAGGTGAAATAATTTTTCTTATGTTTTGCATGGCATCAAAGCATCTTGCAAATACTGCTAAAAAAGAGAGTCTGCATCTTAATTCTGTCAAAAGCTGAGAAGCCTATGTCATGCTGCCAATAAATTTGGTGCAGTACAAATTTAACCCCTGAGGCAAAGTGCAAGTTAAATGCCATTTGCTTTTAATCCAGGTGCTACTCATTTGATGAACACCCTTAGTTATACATAGCATACAGCTGAATTAACTGTTGGGCTTACTGGTGCTGCAGTTCAAAAGGTCTTGCTTGCTATAACTTTCCTCTACACACTGATGTTTTGCAATGCAACATGTTCTAATTAGACAACCTGATTTTACTTATCTGAAAGCTTTTTGTAAATATTATTTTGGGTCTCAGGCCTGGGAATTCACCTGGTTGAAGGATGTGATTTTGTAAGAGCCTGTTTGACAAGTTTGCTTCACGTCTGCCTTACCAGCACATGAGGCGCACCAAAAATTTCAAACAGGTACTAAGCTTTGTTTGCAGTAGATCTCTGTCGCTTAGCAGAACACTTGCTCTTGGCATGACCCTACACAAGCAATGCCTGATGTGAATTTTAAGTTTTCACTAAGCGAAAAGTGAGGTTTGTTATGCAGAAAAGGGCAGCATGAAAGTGGCCCTGCTGGCTTGCCCTTGGCACTGCCACCAGAGAACGCCTGCCATGGGAATGTTTGAACCAGTGGGGTTTTCTTGTAGCAATTATTTATCATTGTTTCTGTAAGAATTAACTTCCACGGAAAATATGAAGCTTGCAGAAGTTAAATTTGGAAAACTGTTGAAAACAGTCTGGCCGAAAAGTGTGAATTTTTGAATGGGAAGAGTGCCTATGTGGGAAATGGATTTAGGACTCATTATTATTTTCCTTCTCTGCTGCTTGGACTTCACAATGATGCCCGTATGTCTCTTCTCACCTAGGCAAGAATGGAAAGGGATTGAGAGAGGGGTGCCTGTGCAAGGACGCACAGCCTGAGAGGGGTCACTTCCCACAGAACACTGGTCGGTGTTCAGCCCATCAGACGTTCCCCTCAGTCGCACTGCCCGCCAGGAAACGACAAATCTTCCCCCAACCCCCAAGGGCTCCCGGCGCCCCACGCAGCGCCCGGCGGGCCAGGGGCGGAGCTGCCCGTCCCGGTGACTGACAGGCACGCTGACCAATCGGCGGCCGCGCCGCCGGCAGGGCTTTGCATGCGGTGCGGCGTTGCCGCGGTAACGGCGGTGCGCGGGCTGCGGCTGCAGGGCGGGCAGTGGGGCCTGCGCCCCGGGCATGTGAGCTCCTTCCCTCCGGAGCGGGCATACCGAGCACAGGGCCAACAGCACACAAACGCAGCCTTAGGGGACGTGAGGGAATTTTGATCCAAGCGGAGGTAATAGGTGTTTAAGAGGACACGAAAAATTAGATGCCATACGTGGGTCTCAGGAGCCTTGGATCTGAATAAGCCTGTCAGTTCTTGTTTTCGGGCAGGGCAGTGAAAGAATGGTTGGGTGAAGAGGAACTCACAACTCAGTTTTACTAGTTTTCACCTGATTTCCCTGTGAAGATGGTACCGACGTTGTGCCTGGCCTGAGCCTCTGTCAGCTACGGTTTAAATAATGCTGTCTTGTGTCCTGTCCTCATCCAACTAAAACATTGCTTTCCCTGAGTACCAGATGGTCAGATTACTGCAGAGGTCAGGGGCCCAGTTGTAAATAAGGAGAAAGGTCAATCAACAAAGATTTGTATGACTTTGTACCCTTAGACCAGCTAGGTGGTAATACATTCATGTGCATTAGTGCTTACTGTGGGGATAATGCATTTGTTCTCTGTAATTTGTTTCTGCAGAGGTTTGCCTGGCCTGGCAACAGTGGTGTGTGAGCATTTACCGGGTCAGATGTTCTGACTTCTTGGTTCCCCACTCTTCTAGGGGACTGAACTGAGTTCATTTGTGTGTATTTTAAGGGCCAGGAGAATAAAATTGCACTACTCGTGGCCACCAGTGTGGACATTGAAAGGTAGAAATGTTACTCTCTCTAAAAGGCAGCCTGGCGCATAATTGCTGATTGTCCTGTATAACAAATTATCTCTTTCAGTTCTGTTCCTGGAAAATACGTGGTACATAACAATAATGAAAAGGTCTACTAAAAAGCCATTTTGTTTTGCTTTGTTTTGTTTTGTTTGGAAAGAAAAACAGAAATAGAAAACTTTGCTGTCCAAGTGGTTTATCTTAAAGCTTACTGCAAACTTTATTCTTAGGTACTGTAACTGAACTGATTGCTCAAGTTACAAACTAATACCATTTCCTTCATTACAAATTTATATATTTTGGTAAAGTTTACCCTTCTATGTACTTAACTCTGTAGGACACTGATCTGTAGTAGAATGCACTGGTTTATAAACAGGTGAAAATATGGCTACATGGTAGGGACCTCAGACATTTTGAGCCACATTTTCTGGGGATATTTCAGGTTTGTATTCCTTACGTTTTTTGTTGGCACATGGAATTTAATCCTGGTCACTAAAGAATTATAAAACAGAAAACAGGACAATATGGACCAGTGCTTCAAATATAAAGTGAGTAAAACATGACCATTAAACATGACAAGTTACAATAATCATCAGGATGCAAGGTACCAGGTAAAACTTGACGACCTTTATCCATGTCGTCTCACACCAGTTGTAAATCACTGTTGATTTAATCTGGAGGAGAAAAGTAGTAATGTAGAAGAATGATGCTTTTAAGATTTTTTACAAACAAGAGCCTTCAAAATGAGTGCTATAATGCTATTAAGGCTCTTGCTGGACACGATGAATGTTTTGATACCCCTCCAAGCATGCTGTTTTCTGTAAAAGATTTAGTAGGCATCCCTTTCTTTTTTGTGTCACTACATCATGAGTGTTCTGTGAAGTATTAGGATGTGCTGCATAATTCATGCAAAATGCAACAGTGAGTATTTAATAGTGTCTTGTTAGGTTTTCACATTTCACAAAATAATCCGAATAACCAGAGTTTTGCATTTCTAGATATTTTCCACTTAAGATAATTTCATCTGTTGCTCTAGATTCCCTCAGTTTCTCTTCTGCTATTGTGGCTCTCTGCTCATTATTTTGTTTTTATATTTTAGTAGCTGGTCTGTCTTGCTGTGTTTAGTAATTTCCATAGTAATCAGATTATCTATTTGAGTATCCTGTTAATAATGAAAGTACCAAAAACCTTAGTTAGGGACTCATCTGTCAGCAGAAACACTTTTTTTCTATTCAGAGAAATCAATCTATTAAGATTAATTTACACTGTAAAAGAAAAGAACATTTACCCCTTTAGATTACTTTATCCTGTATAATGTTACTGCAGTGTTACTGCGGTTTATTGTGAAAACTCTGTTTCCATCACTGAATCACGTTACACTATCCTTATCTTGTAACGGGCCATTGCAAACACATGCAGACACAGTCTCAGACACACCCACAATTTCTCTATTGTCTAAGTCATACAGGGTACATCTTTGAAAAAACTTCCAGTTTTGTGTAACCAACACTTTAGACAGTGGTAAAAATGTTCACTAAAACATTCCCAGACAGTTCTAGCCTGTTTGCAATATCAGAACACAATGGCTTTTTAACTTGACCTGTTTGGTTTTGAGTATTCTCATCCTGTCTTCCTGTCGGGCTGCATCCACTTTAAACAAAGGCATAACCACCACGCTCTGGGCTGCAGATCACATGGAGGAAAAGGTGTGTGTGCACTTGATCCTCTGCTGGAACAAGCTCCACACTTGGATGTTTCTGGATGTGCATTGCTCCTAAAACATTTAAGCCAGTGATACTAGATGTTACAGACTAACAAAGTCTTGAAGCTGACAGAAGTGAAGTGTATGCCAATATTTGTATATTTGGAGCTTGCAAGTGGTTTCTTGAGAGAGGAGGATGCATAAAAACATGGATCATGCTCAGCTGTGAAAAGATGAAGCATCTTGACATAGTAAACTTTGGATTTTCTACATCTCAGTGGTATTTATTTAAGTTCCATAAAATAATAGATTATTCTTGTCACATGACTGAAGGAAATGATTAGTCTCTAGGACTAAGCAATGGAGATTCCTTCAGCCAGAAACTGGAGAGAATGTAGTGCTGAGCTGGAAAAATGTGAGGTTTTCAGTATGTGGTTAATTTGCTAAAAATATTGTTGGAAACATAAGAATGTTTTTTCCTTTTATCTTTCAGTGAAAAACAGATCCAACAATACAATACTACAAATTGTCCAATATTTTTGTCCAGCTTACGTTTGAGTGCTTTGTCTTAACGGATTTCTAAAATGATTTATAATTGAGCAATATAAAACATTTAGCACAAGAAAAAGTAAAGCTCAAGATGTTGGTTTAATTTCATTTGCTTTCCCTTAAAGAATAATGGGAAGCCTCATAGAAAAAAAATTATTTGGAAAAAGCCTGAAGCAATGCTTTCTGGTACTCAACAGAAGGTGTCAGTTTGGTCCTTTCTGACACCTCTTTTATATGTAAATATAATGAGAACCCAGGAAAGTAGAGAAAAAAGGCTTACCTTTATCTTGACTGTAAAGTTAGGGATCAGCCTTAGAAAATCCTGTGGCTGGGCTGATTCAGTATTGGGGTGCCATAAAATCTAAATTTAATTTCTTTCTTTTTCATACTTGCTGTGTTATGCTTGGCAGATCACTTATTTCATCTCTCTATATCTTACATCCTCTTATACTGAGTTTTCTCCTTTGTTTGTTTACACAGTCCAGCCCAGACTAAAACCAAGGATCTCTGGGTGCCCTTGTAGTACAAGAAGCTTTTGCTTGTTGCTTCTCACTTAAAGCTATTTGAGACATTTCCAATTTATATAACGGTAAAGTTAGGTATTACAAGTAAAATCTTCTTTTAGGATACTTGTGAATTTAATCCAATGTACATAAATCACCCTTGTCAAATGACTTACATAACAACGTGGTGTCACCAACAGAACGCTTATGGTTCCAAGCACTGCATTGTGGCAGGCAGAATAAGTATACAACATTGAGTGGAGTATTGAAGGAAGGGAAAACAAAGGGAAAACTCAAGAATGAAGTCCGGTTTTACATAAATAAAGTTCACACAACCAAGAGTTGTTGAATCCAATATAATCAATTAATAAGTCCCTTTCTGCAAGCTAAAATTAGTCAATTCTTTTTTTGGCACTGATGAACTGATCTGTACCCAAGCTTCTGGTAGGCTTTTCTATTTGCCGCCATTTTGGACCCATATGTTTTCCTCTTCATTTATATGTCTCTGCAGCCCTTCATCCGCTCCCTTAAGCAGATCAACCCATGCAGACATTCTCATAAATCTGTTATGGGAGTCCTGATTTTCGTAAGCACTCTACAATTACAGATGACCTCTCCAAAGAGCCTCCTGGAGTTAAGCCACTGTCACCTGAAGCAAGTACTCCGTATAAATGTTTCTCAGTTTTATCAAGCACTTCGGAAAAAAATAGCAAAGTAATTGGTTCCCACTGCTTACTTAGCTAGTTTATGGTTTTCCTGGAAATTGTGTCTGCTTTTAGATGAAGCCAAGCATGTCCAAGGAGAATTTTTTTTAAATCGTCTCTGCTTTTAGGTGGAGTCAAACATGTCTAAGAGGTTCTTGGGATTTTTTTGACGTGGGACCTTGAAAGCTCTGTGACCTTTGTTTTAGCTCTTTGTTTATTTGCTGCAAGGATTTATCTTTCTGTGCTAGCAGATTAGAATAGTGACAGTGAACTACCATATAGATTAAATAGATTTTACAGTCTGATATAGCTACGAATGGAGAGGCTGTGATACCAGCCAGCATTCATAAACTGTACAAAAGCAGATTCCCCAAATTCTCTCAGTTGTTCCTGTATTTTGTCTATTGAATAAGTGTGGTTGTGTCCTAGTAGTAGGAAGCTTCATGCAATGTGTTACCTTTTCCATAAGGTAAATTCTGTGTTTTTTTATAGCTGGGAGGTCTCCGTGTGGAATTCTAGCTAAGTCAAAAGCAGTAGTGTTGAGGATTCATTGGAGACAGCCAGTTTAATGCCCTAGCTAACACCAGTATGTTTTGTTCAATTCAGTCAAGGAATCCAGGCTTATAAAATGACCTTGTAATGGTTTTTGAGGAATTGTTTACATGACAGAATCAAGAGAGATGAAAAACAGAGAGGGTCGCTCTTCAGAAATGGGCCGCACACAGGGAATAGGAAACGTATGTGTCAACTTTGCTTCCAAGTTCCAACACTGACATGAAACAAGACGTAACGAAGGCTGTTTCAGGAAGTTTCCACTTCTATAGGTTGAATCACACGTGGCTAAGGGAAGGCAGCATAAGTGAAGCATTGTTAATAATGCTGTTGTTGCAGTTTCTGGTATGGTTTAATAATGCTGTTTATGGTGCNAACCCAAAATGTACACCACAACAGCTATTGTTGGTGGTGTTGCAATAATGTTATTGTTACAATTGATTAGGTGAAGTTTAAAAACTGTGTGCAAGAGTTCCTGTTCCCACATCAGGAGAAGAAAATGATGGATGTATTGAGCTGTTTGTGCTCTCGTCATTCTGTTCTGTTTTGGTTAGACTGAAGCTCTTATCCTGATTCTAAACTAGTCCTAGTATTTCATTTGCGTTTAATTACATTGAATTTCTCCACTAGTTGTAAGTGACCTGTCACTGCAGTTCATGAAATTGTTTTTAATTATTGTCCTCAGTGGAATTGCAGAGGAGAGAAATGTTTTCCCATAGCTGTATGCAATGATCAGCTGTACCTTCCTGCTTTATTAAAACATGCTGCAACATTTTAAAAAGAAAAACACAAGAAAGTTTTATGTTTTGAGTTGTTAAATTCCAGTCCTGCTTTACCACCGAGCTTGAGACAAGATTTGAACTGCTTATATGCCTTTTCATTTCACACTGAATTTATAGGAAGTTTCCAAATAATAACAGTCAACTTGGCAGGAATAAATGTAGACCAAATGGTGTAATCCCCACAAGGAAGCATAATTCTCTTATGAAGTATTTACAATAGCAAGCTTGGAAGTCCAACAATAGGTTATATTGTTAATAGATTGTTTATAGCATCTTTTATTGACTGATTCATTCCTAATTGCAACAGATTAAGTCACCCAACATTCTTCATATAGCAAGCAGTTCAGTGTTCATTGTTGCTTTAAGAATCCTCTCAGGTATGAGAAAGTTTCATTCTGACATAAGTCAATAAATAGGACATAAATAGGACCTTGCAAAGTTCAGAAGTTCCCTGAAATGTTACTGAACTTTCTGATGGTCCCTTCCTGTGACCTGCCAATAACCCTTATCTCTCCTGCCTTCATGACCCTTTAATGTTTCCCTGGCTCTCCATTCCCTTCATCCTCCTAAAGAGTTTGGCTACTTCCCAACTTGGATTCATCCAACAGGCCACCCTCCTTGGAAACAGCCTTACAGTACAGTAGCCTGAATACTAGTTTGCACATTTAAATTTCACATACTGCTGAACCTGTTATTTTGATATCTGAAGTAAAAATTCAGTGCTATGGTTTTGTGTAACCATCAATGTACATTATATGCACCTGATACACCTGATAGCTTCAGACATGAGGGGATACTACAGCCACATACTCTACCCTGCTCTTCAGCAGACTGCAGTTTTTTATCTAATACAGTTTTGAATGAGGTATTAACTTTGAATGCACAAAGTATAATGGCCCTCAAGAATTTTATTTTTAACAGCTAACTACAACATACTTGCTCACAGAGATTTGTTCCAGTACAGATCACAGACTGGGTCTGATGGTCTTCAAATTTTCCAATTTGCCTACAAATAAATACAAACTTCACAGGAATTTTTTGTAAAATAAGAAAGTATCCCAAGTGTCCCAGAAATCTGCAGCTTTGTGAGTATTTAAGCAAGCAGTGTCAATGCAGCAGTCTAAACATTTTTCTGTGCCTGGCAAAAGAATGACTACTCACATGAACCTGGAGACAACTTGTTTTTTCACTGTTGCCCCTGTACTTAAGATACCCCCTAGAATATTTGTAAGAGACTAGAATGAGCTCAGTTGCTTCTCAGTATTACAAAGTTTAAGTTTGTCATCTCAAAGGCAATGACAAAACTGTGTCATTGCACTTGGGTATCATAAAAGTCAGCCCATGGGTTCTTACTTAGAGGTGGGACAAATAAGGGTGAAAAGGCTGTTGAGTGGGAACAAAGCCTTCAATGGTGACATGGCAAAAAAGCAGTAAAAAGATCCAGGTTGGGTGGTTGCAGCAGAGGAAGTGAACCAAGATACCAAGACAACTAGTGTGGATATGTTTGTGTGTTAGGAACCTCCTACAAATTTGAAAGGATTGAGATAAAATCTGGAATATTCAGTAAGAGCAAGATGCCTTTAGCCAGATATTTCTTCTCTTACAGATAAAGTAGACTGTCCTTGGCAATTAACTATCTATGCAATGTGCTAGTTTGGTTTTTTATTCTTCCATGCAATTAAAACAGTAGACTGCCGTACATGTGTATGGTCTGAATTTTATTTTCTAATCCTTGGCAGACCAGCACAAAATATTTGAAGAAATGAACATTTAAGGGATAAAGCACAAATGTATCTGTTTATAGGAGTGGACTGGACATTGAAAAACTGAAACATATTTAGTGCTATCTGGAGACTGAACAAATGCAGTGCCCTTTCTCTCTCATCCAGCATGTGCTTCAGCCCCCAAAGCAACTCAGTAGGCTTTGTTAAAAACGTGCTCCATTTCATTAGTAACACTGTTGTACCAGGAGAATCAAGACTGATCAGGGATTTGAGACACCACATCAGATGTGCTGAATTAAGGTGCTAATAGCAATAATAAGTGCTAGTTATCTCCTTCAACCAATAGACTGATTTGGGACACTTTCCTTTCTGACTGTCCCTTGGTAGATTGGACATTGACAGCTCTCTACTGAGGGACTGTTTCTTATGTCTCAGAAGACAGGGCAATGATATTTAAGTATCAACTTCAAAGGCTTATAAATTGAGGACTGCCAGAAATACCAGTTCTATCAGTAACTGAAAATAAAGCATATTAGTTATACACCAAACCACTTACATGTCATCAGCTTCAGTTTGTGGAAACCCATCCCTTTTCATGTCGTTCATGATTTTACTTCCTCTCGGACCAGAATTTCAGATTTACATTGTTCGTCTGATCACTATGGATAAGAAAATATTTGATGTTATTTATCTGCTATTTAAAAATATAACAGATTAGTAAGGTTAATTGTGCCTTTTGATAAACCAGTGGTTGGTAACCTTAACTAGAGAGAACACATTTATTAATTTATACTAATTCCATTTGTTTTAGGGTCGTGTAAGAGCAAAAGACAAAGGGAAAACACACAGAAACCCCCTTTCTCTACTGAAACAGCCATTAGGTTCAGTGTTCCAGCTTTGAAGTCCCTAATATATTTTGGCCAACGAAAATGGACTAAGAAGATGTAGAATCATTTTGAATAACAGACTTTGCCAAGCTCTTTATGCGTAGGAGAGAGAGAAGTTTCCTGAAATGTGATACCTTTAATGGAAACAAATGTCAAAAAAGAGTGTGAACAAAACTTGTATTCTATCCAGTGGTGAAGAAGCCACTATAATTATCTGTAGCACCTTGCCTTTAGGGCAAGCTTCACTATCTAATGTGCCAGATTCTTCCCAGAATTTTTCCCAAAGTAGTACATCTAGAAGCTGAATCCCAGGAAAGGTGACCAGGCACTGCAATAGTATCACAACAGTCAAATTCTTCAGACATGTCTCAAGCACCCTTCGCAAGAAGACCTCTCCTCAAGGTATGCTATATCTGTGGCAGAGAATTTGGGTCACATTCTATTGCTATACATGAACCTAAGTGCCTAGAGAAGTGGCGCATTGAGAACAATCAGCTACCAAAGCACCTTAGAAGGCCAGAGCCCAGGAAACCTGAGATCCTTACTGGTAGTGGTTCCTATACACTTGCAGATGAAAATGAAGCAGCTTTTTATGGTGCTCAAGCCCAGCTCGTGCCCTGTAGAAACTGTGGCCGGACCTTTTTTCCTGATCGCCTCCCTGTGCACGAAAGGTGTTGCAAAGGAGGCAGCAGTGCTGCGAGGCAGCCAAGCGCTGCCGCTGGTAAATCTGGGAAAGCACCAAGATCTGGAACTGGCTCAGCAGGTGGTGAACCATTATCTAAGGCCCGTCAAGGAACAAGCAGGGCTGCATCACCTGCATCAGACCAGGTAAATTGCTGAGCATGTGCTGTATGAAAGGGTGTGGATGCATCTTGATGCATGGCACTCCAGGGGAGACTGGCTTGCCATCAAATTTAAAATCACTTTTCTTCAGAAGAACCTTTTAGCTCCATGGAAATGTTTCTCTGCTAAATGAGGATAAGGAAAAGGGAAATACTGGGAAGGAAATAAAGGAAACTATTTATTCCTATTTATTTTGATTTTTATTTTGAATGGGAGTAGTTGGTTTCTTCATTGTCCTTAAAGAGTTATATCCACAAGAGGGACAATTGTTTGATATAGTTCTCTAGGAGATCCTGTTGAGCAGCTTAGGCAAGGTTTGGTTTTCATATGTTTTAGGAGATGTTAGGTATTTTTATGTAGTTAACATGAAATGCAATGTTTCATTGTCCTGCAAACATCCAGCACTTCAAAACATGATTTTCATATTTTACTGTTATTCTTAACCTTGGCATGCAATATGAGTTTATTGAGGACTGCGTGTTCAAAGGCAGCAGTTCTGGGTATAACAACAACAAAATAAATAAGACTGCACATTTTTTTCCACTGAATTTGATTCAGGATCCAAGAATAAAGAAGCTGATTCACATTATCCAAAAGCTACACAAAGTGTTGGAAAAAGGAGGGGGTTTTTTTTGCATTTGTTTCTGCACAAGCTGTCTTTTGGCCAGGGATTTTGTAAGATAGATGTCTAAATTTAGGCCCAGTGTCCAAATTAAATGACCTTTTTTTGTTTTTTTTCAAATGCAAGCTGGAATCCTGGTTGCCTACATTAATTTTGAAAATGGGATTTAGCTCTCTGTTGCCAAAGGAATGCAATGCTATGCAGAGCATTTCTTAAGATGCTTTAGAAGTCAAAGTATGTAACTTTAGTTTACCAGCTGCTGAGTAAAATTAAGATAATAACATTACCCCAGCTCAAATGAGACTAAAGACTTCATGAGACCTTTTGCATTATGCTCTATGAGGTCCCTAATTAATGTATTTTGGCAAATAAAGGTTCACTGCTCAGGTCTTTTGTCAGCAAATTTCACGTAATCCACAGGCAGTTCAAAGTTCTGCACAGCTGCATTTATAGATGTAGCAAAAGTGATGCTGTTTACACTACATTGTGCTCTTTCCCAAAGAACTGTCTTTGCTCTAGAGGTGACTGTTCAGTGAAAGGCATGGGTGTGAAGCAGAGAGTTTAATCTATCGCACATAATTCTGTAGATTAAAAAAGAGAGGGTGAGGGCGATTTTCTATAGTTATGATACCATTAAAAAAAAAAAAATTAGAGTGTGGTTTGGCACTGACAGTGACTGTAAAAATGTTACCCTTTTGCACAACGTATTTGTTCCCTTTGTGGATTCACTCACATCTGCTGACTTGTTGAACAACAACATTATTACCACTTTTTACTTCTGTGAGCTCTGCAGAGCCAAAATGAAATCTTCTTAAATCTGTTCTTCCTTCTGTGTGAACAATAGGTTTCCTCTTTTACTTCCAAGCAGGTACAGTTCATCAGTTGCAGCAGAACTAATGAGGCTGTACAGCTTCCAGTTTGTAATTGACTTGGAGGGACTTTTTTATTAACAATCACTTTCAAGAAAGGATGATGGATTTCACCTCTCTGAGGTCTATTACTATATTATTTTTAGAGCTGTTTTTTTAGTACAGAGTTATGTATTTAAGGCAGAGATAGGATGGGAAGATTGAAAGAAATATCCTGTGATCCAAGACAGGGGTTCTTCAGGACTTACAGACAACTTGTAAGAAGTTGCCAAAGGAAGCCACTTTTGTGTAGGTTTAAATTCTCTGTGAGAGGATCTTCATTTCCAGTTGAACATTTTGAAAGGTCCACACATTGAAGGGTGTGGAAAAGCACTAAACTTATGGAATAATTGCAGATTAGTTATGAAAAGGGACAAAGTCTGTGCCTCCACTAAAGTCTTCCCCTTTTTCCAGCATGTGGTTTTAATTTTGCTCACCTTACCAGCTACTCAGCTGCTTATTAATTCTGTTAAAAAATAGCACTTCACTAGTGATGGAGTGAAATGGCTACTGTTTTGGTCCTGGCTGGAAAGAATTTGGGGCAGTCCCTGCCTCATCGAACAGAATTACTCACTGTGACAGTGAATTATTTAGGTACTTGTTTAAAGTCCTGATTCAGCAGAACATCAGAGGAAAGCAGTAACTGAAAAAACCCCCACCCAGCCCTTATGTATGTGTGCTTAAGAGAAGTAGTGCTGCTGTCAAATAAATTTAGGCAATGAAAGATGCCCTAAATCAAAAAACAGGATTTTCCTATTTTTAAAATAAAGTTTTGACTGATTTATTGATACACCATGTACAGTGCATTTTAACTTTATAACTGCAAGCACTTCACCCTGCATGCCTCTGCCTGTATGCCCTGGAATTCTCTCTCCTTTAGCAAGTGTGGCATCAACTAGGCCAGAATCATTACTGACAAACTCTCTTTCAGTTCTGCTTTGAATGTCTTTAGAGGTGGAGACTGAACAGCCTCTGTAAGCTATCTCTTCCAGTACCTCTCAGAATCAATGAACACATTTGAGTTAATCATGTCTGGCTGTGTAAAACAACAGCCTATGCTTAGAGACTCTCAAGGGTCACATCAGCTCAGAAATTCTGCTTTGGATTCTACTGTGATATCCCAAACAACGGAAGTGATGTCTGCAGCTACTGAAACTCAGACTTGCACTAAACCAGAGTCTGTCGTCTATTGTTTCATAGACAAAAATGTGTGATAACGTGTAAGTGAGCATCAGTAACTTGCTGTGTGTATATGAGTTCTGGGATTTTTGACAATAGAAAACGCTAATCTTAAAAGCCTGTTAGATGGTGCTGCCATCTGCTGTTTTCTTCTTATCTGGTTAACTACCTAAACTAAACTACCTAGCTATCAGATTCACTGATCTTCCTTTGCTGAATTGTAATGCATTTTTACACAGTGTAAGTCTTGAAAATTTGTGTAGCAAGAACTTTGATGTTATATTTTGCTCTAGCATAAAGTCATTTAGCATCCTGGTAAAGGGAAGACTTCTTCAGGTGCAGTATAGTTCTACTGAAGGTGGAAAGTCAATGATGATCTTTTTTTGCCTCATTGCAGTGGTTTTGAACACCTTCCTAGGAGAAAAATGACAAATACATTCGCAAATATAGAAAGTTAGATGAGAATGGACAGTGAATGGATGCTTTGAATGAAACTTACTATTTTCATTGGGAATGACTGGGCTTCCGTCCTTTACATGGATGCCATATTCATTCTACTGACTTGCTCAATTTAAAAAGAAAGCACATCTGGAGTAAAATGGGATATTTCATGCTCCAGTGGAGTAATATTTTTAATTATATGCATCATCTTGCAGAATTACCTTGCTGTTCAAGGAAATTTCCTACACAGGCATATGATCCTAACATGAGTGCTATTGTGTCTGTTTGGAAAATTTGGTAGACTGTGAAGTGCAGCTTTGGATAGTCATGAGAACCATGCTATACCTTGTCCATGATCCTTATGCAAAATGTCTTTTACTTGGCAGAGAGGAATGTGTAGAAAGGGCTACTTTCATAGAATGCTGCTGCTAAGTGCTTGTACCAATCTTTTCCTGAGCCTCTAATCCGTGGGCAATTCAAGTCTATGACAAGAGCTCCATCCTAGACCAGGATGCCCCCCTCTTCCCATTAAAATACATGGATAATTAAACAAATAAGAAGAGCAGAGCTGTGTGCAGTCCTGGATGATAAATATTTATGTAGGAGAGTTTGGGATTCAGTCTTATTGTGTGTACTTAAGAAGAAATAAAAAGCTTTGTGCAGTATGGAAGGATTTGACCTCATGTAACACCATAACAGCAGCCTGGGGCTAACCTTAACTAATGTCAGGTCTATTGAAAATACATAGTTGCATGGCCCTCTGAGCTAAATAACTTCATTCATAGTCACGCAGACATACTTAGCAGTCTTGGAGTAAAAAAGAAAATACTGAGACACCAGAGGAAAGCCTAACTACACTGTTAGGTATTTGTAGGTATTTTTATAATAACACATATCCTCAGGAACAGACCTTCCCTACAACCCGTTTTTGAAAGTTAAAAACAAAGCAGTGAACAGACAGCCTAGCCACTGGCCTGTGAGTAGTTTGGGTTGGAAAATTGTGGTGTTTCCAAAAATAGTTTAGTTTCAAACTGCAGGCCTCCAGATGTGACGTTTGGGATAGGCACACTGAAAATAAAAAAGAAATGAAGGGTAAATATCATCAGCTGTAGAAAGTCCAAGTAAAGCTTATCATATCTTGGATTCCACAGTTAAAAAAAGAAAAATCTGTTAGTACCAACTGTTAGGCTAATCACTTTCAGGTTTTAAACACGTGTACAGAGAAGAATTTGTGCATATAATTGTATGTGTGGTGATGGGTCAATCTCAGTATTTTTCTGGAATAAAAGTAATTCTATCCTAAAAGTGACCTGATTCCTTTTAATTAATTCTGCTTTCTCCTGTTGTTTCTGTACTATTTTGAGTTGTGGAAATTGCAAAAGACAGACATTTCTACTTGAAAAGATTTCTGAATTTGTGCTAGGATTTCTTTTTCTGTTCATATATGAAGAGTCCCTACAAACTGAATGTAAGTCAAATTGCTCTTCCCTAGTTCACAGCCATCAAGTAAGCATTTAAATGAATGACAGGAACCTAGCTAATGAGAACACATGGGGAAAGTGTGTTCCCAGTGATTTTACACCTAGCACATTTTTAAGAAACCATTTCTAAAACAGTATGACCATACCCACAGCAGGCATGCACACTAAAAACACTTCTCTGACCTCAGGAGTTTAGACTGTAGTATCCTTATCTAAAGCTCTCCAGAGCCTACAAATAAACATATAGTGTCTTCAGAAGACTTTGTATCTGGGCCCAGAGTCTTACTTCCAAATCAGACAAGTTCTAGCTCACTACTTGAAAAGAAATAGGTGAAATTTGATAATAAAAGATTATAAGGTGTTTTTAAAACAGCTGTTGCTGTATTCATCTGAAAAATAGGAGGAGGCTGTATTTTTATATATTAGAAAATATGCTTATATAAAATACTGTGTTATCAAAGATAGCAAGGAAATTCCATTTGAAAATCAAGAGGATTAAAATGTCCTTGGAGAGCCTGTCTTTCGATGTTATATTTCAAGACACTGTGAGAACATATGAAGTCCAACTTTTCCCAGAAAAAATACACTTTATAGACTAGTATTTCTTTCATGTAAGTGAGATTACATGTGTGATACAGGAAGGCAATCTTATGCAGATTGTTCATAATGACATTTTCAGCCTGTAACATAAATACCAGAAGAGCTGCCCAGAATTTTGTAAACACATTGGTGGGCTGACAGGAAGAGTCATAAATATGGGAACAGGTTATGCTTTGTCTTACACAGCAGCAGAGGAAAAAATTAAACCCCCACCACACTTGTTTGAGTGAGAAAGGTTTCCTGTATTTGGTCTGGCATGGCTGTCTAACTTGAGGAGGGCAGGGAATAGCTCATCTCTTACTGGTATTCTGCAGTCAGAAGTGTAGGGAGTGCTGGCAGTTGTGAGATCCATCTGTGTGCCTCAAAGTTCTTCTCTACAGCATGTTTTTATCCTGCTTCCTGGAGCATAGCTGGTACTGACACCATGCCTAGCCCAAGATGCGCCTAAGGACGCAGCTGAGTCCATAATCTGCAATACCACAGTAATTACACATTTTTCAGCCTTAGATTATGTCTTTGTGAGGTTTGAGGTTGAGGAATCTTTTTCTTCTGTTGTTGAGCAGTTTTTCTCTGAGAACAAAAGCACATATTCAGTGTGGAAACAATGACTTGCTTAGAGTCCAGGTCTGCCCTTGCTGCAGTCACTGGCAGAGTTCACACTAAGGCCTTTGGGATAAACAAACAGCAGTTCCTATTTTACCCTTCATCCTGAAATGTCTTGCATTGGTTTTAATCTTTGAAGGCCAAGAATTCCACCAGCTAACTGATCCATGGCAAAAGTGGGGTAAGAACCACAATGACCTCTTGGGAGAACTGCCCTCACTGTCTATCTTAAGAGAGATACTAAGGCTGGACACAGCGCTTTGAGCTTTGTTCTGGTTGAAGATGGAGTCTTTCTGTTACGTTACTAGACTTCAGGAGTTCAGCTGATGAAGCTTTTGTTGCTGCTTTCCATTTTACTTCTGCTTGGTAAGTAAATGGTTTCAACCATTTAAGGTGGATGCTGCATTGCAACCTGCTGGAACAGAGGTGTTGTTTATGCATGTGAAGACAGCGTTTTCACGAACTTGAAGGTAGGAAAATAAAAGAGATGAAACTTTACACAGCTAAGTATTGATTAGTCACACACATGAATTTTCAGCCCAGCATCTGCAGAAGAAACCTACCTGTTCCAGGTGCCCAGTTAATGGGACAATATCTTTTACAAGCCTTAGGACTGATTCTAAATAAAACCAGACTGAAATAAACAGTTACACAGATTTCAGAGATACCAAGTTCCTTATCTACATGATTGCTTTCATACACAGTCATTCTGATTCAAAATTAATATTGAAAACAATATTTCTTCTTCACCATTATTTGCAGGCAAAAGTGGTAAGACGGCCACCAACAGTGATTTGCTACATATGTGGCCGTGAGTATGGAACAAAATCTATCAGTATACATGAGCCACAATGCCTGAAAAAATGGCACCAGGAGAATGACAACCTTCCCAAGCACTTGAGAAGGCCAGAACCCAAAAAGCCTGAAGTCAGAACCATGCAAGGTAAGCTACAGACCAAATTAAGAGAGATGAGCAAAAAATGGGAGGAATTTAAAAAGATATTTTAAAGCAATAGGTAAGCAGTTTGCAAGTACTTTTTTTTCCAGTTTACTTTCAAGACCTTGTTTTAAGATTTCGTTCTGTGAAGGAGAAGGAAATCTTAAAACAAGGTCTTGAAAGTAAAAGTAATCATTATCTATGGAACATGCCTCCTGGGACACTCCCCTCTATGTGCCAATGTGTCCTGAATCAAAACACAAATAGATTAGCAAGCTGCTTCACAGCTACATTACTACTTTTTGACTTCTTTTAATGCTGTAGACAGTCAAGTCTTAAAACGAGCAAAAACATGCAAGAATAACGTGCAGACATGACACAGAATCATTAAAATAAAATACCCTCAGACAACATAGGTGGAGATACTTCAGGCAGATTCTTCTACAGTTGACAGCCCGTAGATGTTATTGATCCCTTCTAATTTACAAGTCAGAGAAGCTTTCATTATGAGACAGTGTCATATAAAGACAATGGAGGAAAAAAAAATATGTAGTACAAAATAAACAATTTCTTTTTGCCAGTTTTACATGTTTGTGCTGTGGGTTCTGTTTTCTAATATTCCACTTCAAATCAATGAACACTGAAGATCCCCAGCACCCACAGAGATGGGCTGTCATATGTATCCCAGGGTCGTATGTTCATTGTAGGATGAAAAGGAATTCCTATCCATGCTTTGCCTGGAAGCTGTTCCCAAGACTTCCCTATTCCCACATAAAGTTATTTCACCTTTCCTGCTTGATGCTTTCCCTGGCCCTGCCAGCTGGTCTGAACTACTTTGGGCCGAGTTTGGACCACTTCCTCACAGTCATTTAATTCACACACACTTTTTTTTATATTCCCCACAATTTCCCTCAGCTTCCCATAATGTCTGGAAAAGTAGACAAAGTCTCCTACAACTCACTTGAGAAAGAGTCATACACTAGATCGGTTTACAGCAGTACAAAGAATTATGTCCTCAGAAGACATGCAGAAGAGAGGCAGAATCACTGAGAATACTAACCAGATGTTCAAAATAATAATCAAAGTTCAAAAAATATAAAATTGGAACTTGGTTAACAGATGCCAAGTGGCATAGTTGAATATCCTGTAAAAGATGTGTTCAAAAGACATCTTCATTGTGTTTGCTTTTTTTTGATGTTAAGCACTTTTTAATTACTACACATTGTGTGGTAAAACAGATGGAGGAAATGAGAATTCCATGTGAAAGAGGAGGATGCAAAAGGCAAATCAGGTTGTTTTGAAATGCACTATTCTTATTTTGAAGGAGTGGAAGCAGAAAGACAACCACTCTTTGAGAAAACAATCTAGCAGAAGGCTCCCAGATATGAATCAGAAAGTTGTCTCATTTACTCAATGAGTCATATCAGGCGCCTCACATCTCTGTGAGGTGTTGTGTGCCCACGGTTCCTCTGGGGATACTGACCTGCTTCCAGCATCTGTCCCTAAATGCCTGCTGATGCAAGCCTGATCAGTTCTGTAGCTTGAGCTAAAATTGTTGTTCCCCCTGCAGCTGCCTCATACTCTTGGTCTTGAGAAAATAATCTCAGTGTTGTTCTTTTTCCATAAGACTTACTCTTGATCATGTGGTAAATGTTATAACTGACCTTCAGACCACATGCATGTACTCCATGTCTCACAGTTTCTCAGCTCAGGGGGGAGGGATTACCCCTGTTGTTGAATTAAATAGACAATGTTCAAAAAAAGCTCAGAAATACTGACTGCTTACATAAAACTTTTTATAACTTACATAAATCTTTTTCTGAAAACTCGAGTGTCACAGGAAGACAACCACTGCCCTCATTACATAGTGTTTTGTTTGTGGAATGCCTAACACATGCCTGCAAGGAGAAAGTCATCTCTCCTTCTCCCTCTCCTTTTTTTTTTTTTTAAATATTCCATATACTTTCCAAAGTACAGAAAATACACATTCATTTCCTGCAAGCAAAGGGGATATTTGTCTCAGCCAAGAAAAGAAACACTACTTGGTTGCTCTTCTAACAAAAAGAACATTAGGAACAGGCATATTAAGAGATCTAAGGCTTATTGTGGTTATGTGAACCATTGGATATGAATCATATTAAAATTGTATGGGCATTTAATGAAGAGCTCTATCACGTGCCAATGACAGAAACCATGGAGTATTTTTAAATGCACAAATCCTTTTCTTTTAAAAATTGTCCACTGCTAACCGTTCAAAGAAAAAAAAACAGATTTAAAAATCTTCTTCTATATTGTCATACCAAATATGAAGGGTGAAGCAAATATGTCTTCAATTTGAGCCATGTGGATTTTTTCTGCATGCACTTCAAATGAAAATCCTTAAGATCTAAATTGAGGTATTAAGCAACCTGCCTGGCCTTTTTGCAAATCAGTTTGAAACAACACTATGTGAAAATCCATTTCAGAAGGAAAGTCCATTTCAAGATGAAAGTAAACAAGATTTTTTTTTTTTTAACCCAAATTAAATCTCAAAAACACATCTGAGTGTTTGAAGAATGCTCCTGTGTTTTCAGAGCAGTCATTCTTCCCGCAGTGGAAAATAACAGAGAGTAAGGCTGGATTAGTATTTAGATGACAATAGATGCATCAGTGCAATGATGTCACAGGAAGTTGTGGCTTAAAAGTACTGTAGGTTTTGTCTGCAAGGTTTTAGGTTTATCTAAGATTTACTCCACTTTTTAGTGTAACTTACATAGACTCCAACAGGAAGAAAATTGGGCCCCTTGTTCAGAGCAGTACAAAGAGCATATTCTCAAGTACGATACACTCCCATCCATAGCCGTGGTCAGATAACATATGCTTGTTAAACGGAACTTGAAGCAAAGCCAAAAAGTGAATTTGCTGATAATAGTATGTATGAAGATGTTAATAGTATGTATGCAAAGATGTTAATAATTAGCTGAGAATGCAGATCATAACACACAGCATGATGTTTTCTCTGTACTCTCATACAATACAAAATGATTTAGTTTGAAGTTAATTTAATTCAACCCCTGGGACAAAAAACAGAGTCTTTTTAATATATTTTTTACTCTTTTGCTTCTTTCTTTTCTTTTTCATTTGCAAAAGCAATATGGTTTGGTTAAACTGAAAGGCTCAGTCAACAGGTATTTCCTGAAAATATTTTCCATGAAGAGTTGAATGTGGGTCTCCAGAATGAAAGCTGATACTTTCTTTTTCTAATTTTCCAGCCAAAGGTTTCTATGATCTTGATGCTTTAAATGAGGCTGCCTGGACCAGTGCCCAAAGCCAGCTAGTTCCATGTGATGTTTGTGGGCGTACTTTTCTTCCAGACAGACTGATCATCCACCAGAGGTCCTGTAAACCGAAACCTGCGAAGTGAAGTGGAGGTAACACACATGCATACAAATGCGTGTCTGCTCACACATACACAGACAGACTCACACACGTTTGTCCTAAGCTAAAAAGAGCGTGTGCATGCACACATGAATACACACACATGCACTCATACCTTTCAGACAAACTATGAGAACAATAAAATTCATCTGGAGAGACATAGTCACCAAAACTTTATTGTGTAATGATGATACGTGCTCCAAAAGTCTCCAGAGTAAAAATCAGCAGTTGCTACTAAAGTCTAAAGTCAAGTACAGAAAATTAGTTCTTTGAAAATTTTGCTTCTCCTCTTTCAAAGACTTTCTGGTAAGGAACTTTAGACAAACTTGACTAATCAGAGAGACAAGTAGCTCCTTTAAGTTTGTTCGGTTTTGTTTGGGTTTTCCTTTTTTTGTTTGGTTGGTTGGTTTTGTTTGNGGTTGGTTTTGTTTGTTTGGTTGGTTTTGTTTTTGTTTTTGTTTTGTTTTGTTTTGTTTTGTTTTGTTTTTGTTTGGAGCACTCCAGTGTTCACATCCTTGTGTAACTCTGTCCCATGAAACCCTTGACTGCTACAAGTGAAACCTTCTCATGTAAAGGGATCCAGTCATGTGGTAGAAGCAGACACAGGCTGTTTTTAAAAACACCCAGAAGTGCCCTCTTTTTGCCTAAGAATTATCCTGACCATGTGATTTATCCTCAGCTCAGTAAACTGATCATGCAAAAAAATTTCTAAGTCAGGGAAGCACATCTTGGTCATGAACTTTGTAAAAGAAAACATTTTAATGTCAAGGCAAAACAAGCATGATGTGCCAGATGGCTGGCATAAAATACCACCCTGCCCTCTGTACCACATGTGGCCATAACAGAGAGCCAGTGCTGGCTGGAAGGGTGGGTATTATACAAGAAAGACATGGAGAAGGTGTTTGAAGGTGCAATTTTGAATAATGCTGTTACGTTATGTAGAGGAATGAGTGCCAAAACACATTGGTATAGGAATAGGCTAAACACGTGAAGGAAATAATACTCCCTTTTACAAGGTACAGCAGAGAGCAATTATTATTTTACTTACTCTGAAGCATTTTATTAAGTGGTGAGGTTATTCAAAAGGTATGACAAAATCCAGTAAAAGTTGTGAACTAGCAATCTAGGCTTCCTGATATCATGAAAGAAACTGTATCTCATGTATGGGCTTAAGGCCTAGAGTTGTCTGTTATGTATTACGTGATTGATGTGACTTTTCTCAGAGCATTCACACTTACTATTGTACTTACAAATCAGAGGAAGTGAATGCTTTCATATACACTAAAATGAAATATAAGTACCAACAACTTTTCTTTTCCAAGCGATTAAGCTGTGTGATTTGTGGAGTAAGTGAAACAAGAAGTAATATCTTTGTTCTGTTATTAGAGAAAGGCTCCTGGCTCCAGCCCTGGAGGGTTGTTAATTCAGACTGGAGAAATACCAGCATTCTTTGGTAAAAATAATTTCCAAAACAATCAATGGTACCTCAGCAGCCCTTTCATCTTTGGAATGAGGATTGTATAGTGTGAAGATAGATATCTTCAAGAGTCAAAGGTTCAGTTTCTGTTCTGCAGAACAAAGCTGTGTAAACCCTGCAGATCTGTTCATAGTGTCTCCAGCATAAGAAGAGGTGCTGTTGGAGCTGGACCAGTGCCACCCCTCCTCCTTTTGGCTGGCTGGGAGAAGGCTTATGGGCTGAGGACAGAAGAACAGGGCCACTAGTTTGTGATTGCTAGACTGGCTTCTAGGAGCTGCTGGCTGGCAGCATATGCTGCAAGCCCCTTAGGCTGTTCTAAGTCACACCAATTGCTGACTCACTGACAAGTGGTTTGGTAATTGGAGGATTATGGATGTCGTACAATCTCACCCTTGTGTCCCCTCTTCCTCTTCTTGGAATACTCTCTTTTCTTAGACACAATAAGCAATTTTTGCCTACATCTGCCTCATAGGGTCGTCAAGATTGACTACAACAACTTCAAGAGCAAAAACATATTTTAAAGAAATTAAGCCTTTGAACAGTCACTGCAGTGTTTGGCATTAAAAATTCAGCTCTGCCACTTGGTGGGATTTACATATTGGAGTCCCTGTGTCATTCTGGAAGTTGGACTTAGTGTCTTGATGATTTTAAATGTCAGAAATTTCACCCAGAATATTCTTCTGTGTTTCATTGTCACCTCTATAATTGTATATTTTTTGGTTTCTGGATTTTTTCCCAAAAAGCAGTAAAATCTGTCTGATGAGCTGAATGTTTATGAACAATAAAAAAGTACCAGTATTAAGGGTATGTTGTGTCTTACCCAGAAATACCATTGTATGGGAACTCCTGAAGCCATAATCCTAGAGTATGTTTTCCACATCATCTTTTAAAAAGGGAAATGAGGATCTGGCAAATTAAGAGCTGTCTCTGCTAGTAAGTGAATGCTGGTGAGTTCTGAATTTAACGTGGGATTTGAGAAATGGTGAGCCTTACCATTCACAGAGTCAAGTCAGCACTGGGCTGTGAGAGTTGATGGTGAGACCAGAGCATGCTGGCTCCAGAAGCTCAGCTGGAGCCAACAGCCCTCAGAAAGATCTCAAGGTTTGTAGCATTCCCTTCCCTCCACAACTTCATGGGAACAATGATTTCCAAAGTATGTAGAAATATAAAAATCACTGACATAGGCATGCATATTGTTCCATTTCAGATTGTCACACACGTCCCAAGGTTACTCTGTCACAAACTTTTCTGCTGAGCTCACCGGCTCTGGTGTGTGTGCCATGATGATGATGAGTTCAAAGCAAGCTTTGTTTACTGGGAGAAGTACTGAGAGTGCCTTCATGGTTTGCTCTCAACAGAGTTAAAATGAGATCTTATGCACATTTCTCATTATTGCTTGGCATATATCATTTTGCTTTTTTTGCAGGAGGGGAAAAGGAAATGAGAAATTGAGCTACTTTGCTTCCTTTGTTTCCGTACTTTAGTGATTTGTCATTTAACCTTATCTCATCCACTGTTGGCTCAATGTTATTTCCAGCTGAATCCCATGTTTCCTACTGCCACAGCACATTTAAAGAGCTGAAAAATACATTCTGGTACTTCAAAACCAGTGACATTTCATCTAGTTTCCCACAATTGTGCTGATAGCAGCTAAAACTATTCCTGGACAAAACATACATAAAATCAGGACATGGATTGACAAGCAACGTACAATCACATTAAGCAAATGAGCATGCACTTTCTGATCATAACTAAAAGCCATGACTTATGTTTTAGTTCAGCCATTTGAACCTACCAGTTTCAAATAAAAAATGAGGCATTTTAGGAAAGCAAATCAGAAGATCATAGTCAAGCTAGAAGAGTTTAACTGCAGACTTGAAAAATTGGGCATTAATGAAAGAATCCATAACTGCAGTTAAGTATTATATGTAAAGTGTTATAATTTATTGAGTTTGGAATGTCACAGTTACCGTGTAAACTTCAAAAGGTCCTGCATCTTTAAGGGCAGTAGTTAAAAATGCCTAATAGGCCTGAACAAGACAGTTTCATGGACCCTTTTCCTTAAGGACTACTAGGAGTGAACAGATCACAACTTGAGGAACAAAAACATTTGTAAATATAATGTCAGTTTCTAATGAAAGATAGTGAGCACTTATATAGATCTGTGAATTCTTCTTGCAGGCCACAGACCTAGAAAGCTTATAGCACCATGTAGAAATGATGTTTTCAGTATTGACTACTGACAATTTGAATGCCTAACGCTTTACTCCAGGATTTGCAAACATGCTTTTTGATCCTGTACTCACTGAAACTAACCGTACAGTAATGTATGAGTACAGGATGATCAGATGCTGACACATGTGTCAATCAAATTAGATAGTGCAGTTTTTTGTGATGGCACACAAGGTTTCAAAGCCTATGTTTGCTTAACAATAGAATTTCATAGTTGAGAATTTTGGTTTTATTACCCAGTTCATGGAGCTGGTCCATGAACAAAGAATTCTAGGTAGTCTTTTGTCGGAATTAGTATTTTCTTTGAGGGTCCTGTGATTAGATTTGCTTCACTGTCAGTGGGGATAAGGCTTCTTAATTCTGGATTTCTGAACTGTGTCAACCACAATGGGTACAAATGAGATTGCTGTATCTGGAGACATGCCAACCTCAGCAAAATGGTAGGAATTCAACAGGGGCATGAAGTCCACCATAAGACAAATCCTGCAAGCCTGGAAAACCCTCCAAGAAGGGACTGTCTAAATTCTTGCACGCCGTTACTGTTTACTCCTTGGTCAATATCATAACTGACATACACAGAGTGTTGTTGGCTCTGGGGCATGCAAGGATTAGGTACTTCTCCTAAATATATATTTAAAAACTTCTGTCATTTTCAGTTGAAGAAAAAAATTTATAATCTTCATAGAGCTGAGAAGAAAGAGTTGACTACAGAGCAAGAAAATGTACCTGACAAATGAGACTCCAGAGGCTAGACTGTTTAACTTCTCAAAAAAATATTAAGTGCCTATCAGGCATGTCCAGATTAAAGAGACTTCTTTCCAGAAGAAAACAACTGAACAATTTCCAATCAGGAATTTGTTGCTAGTCAAACTCAGAAGTAAGAAACCCAGAACTTTCAAACAGTTTATTGAGATTTCCAGTAGATTGTCTATGGCAGGATTTTTACAAACAAAATTAAAAAAAATTAAAAAAAAAAATTAAAAAAAAAACAAACCTAGGCATAGGTCTAATATGAATAAATTTAGACCAGCCTTGTATTACAGTGTAGCCTATAGAACACTGGACTCTAAGATTCTTCCAAATTATTATCAAATATAATAATTGGCAGATTTTTTCAGGACGGAAAACAGTTTACAGAAGTCTAACAAAAATATTGCAAGTAACTAGTGGTATCTCTGCGTTAGGTATTCAAGAATTCAAAGGTAGCAAATAAAAAGAAGAACTGAAAGATGCATATATTTTAAAAATGGTGCCATCTCTCCAAGAATGTGGGCCCCCCCATGAAACATGTAAATAACAAGAGTGAACTGCTTCTTAAGGTAAGAATGTTTGAATTGAGTTAGGATTTGTACTTGTATTAGGAAGGTGAATCAGACTGCCAAGTCAGATTGTGATAAGGAGGTATTTAGAGCAGCAGTGAGAGATCTCTGGACAAAAAATTTTAAGATACAGTCTCAAATGGAAGAAAAGCTGCCAGTCTCATCAGAAAGAGGAGATTGATTTCAAAACAATTAAGTGCTTTGCCTTCCTTGCTTTCTCTGGCACCTTAAGGGGAAAAAGATTTACCCAGGCTAGCTCGTAGGACTTGTAAATCTAAATAGTTAGGAAACTGGCTGTTTCGGGCTAGTTTCACACTTTATTGTTGTAATACATCCAATTCAAAACTTATTCCTGTCTATTTATACCAAGTTTAAAGGCTGGAAAGATGTAAAATAAGAGCTCTGCCAGATACAGCTTGTGATAAAAGCAGATTTCCAAGACCTCTTTCTCCAGTCTACTCCCTCTATGTAACAAAATCTGGTTTGTTAGCCACCCTAGCTTTCCCTGTAGTTGTTTTCCTCCCTGTGTTCCCTGCTCTACCATTTAGACTTATTGGATGCATTCAGACAGAGGTATTTTCTCTGAATACCTCTTAGAGACTAGTTAAATTTCTCAGTGTATTTCCATAAGGCTGCAAAATGTGTGCAGCATGGAAGAAGCCAGAGTCAGGAACACGGATCACACACTGCACTCCATGTTACAAAGCTGTTATCTGTATGCATTCAAATAATACAACAGAGCCACGTGGAGGGGTTTTAATCTCTTAATATAAAATATTTATATTATATCACTCAGAAGAGAAGATGTAAAAGGACTATGCATCTTGAAAAACACAGTTGTGGCTACAAGAATAAAGAGGCATAGTCTGTTCACTTTCTCAAAGACAAGACAAGAGAAGCTGTTTGATCTGTTATAGATGCCTTATTTCAGCTCTGAATTTTTATAAACCAAGTACAAGGGTAGAAGTGAGCACTCACAGAATTCCACTTTTGCATATTTAACCTTGACATGCCCAAGATCCCAAGAATGTTTTACAAACTCCATCTCATCTGGGTAACATAACAGACTGGATACCAAATTCCTCATTGATGTGGCACTAAAAATACCAGGTACGACTTCCAGAATATCATCTCTAGCAAAATTTAGACTTCTGAAAAGAAAGGGAGGACACCCATGTCAACTTGTCTTAGCTCGTTTGAAAAAGTCTGTGGGAAATATCAGCAGATTCTCTGGTGTTTCACATTCAGTTTGGTCTGTGAAGCTGACCTGAATGCCAGAGAGAATAGAGAGTTGTCAGAAATGTGACTGTGGTATGAAGTGGTCTGGACAGGCAGTTTCTTTTCAGGGGAGGTAAGAGGCCTTTCTCCTCCTGAGCATCATTGGTCAAAGGAGTTATGTGCCTACACATCTCAAGAGATTCAGTTGTGTTTAACTAGAGAACTCTACTTGTACTTGGAAGCTGGAATGAGCTGTTTGCCTGTGCAAAAGTTTGTCGCATATTAGGAAGAATCTGAAGGTCTGTGGGCTTAATGATGAATATAGGGCAAGTATAATGTTAGGCAGCATGGTATTTCTAAGACTGAAGAATAAAGAGAGCTTCTATCCAGTGGGGGTCCAGCAATTCTATATATGTGTTATGAATGTCTTGAGAGGTTTTTATTAGAACTAAACAAAAAATTCTGGAGTCTTATCAGATCTATAGTCTCATTTTTTCCTGATTGTGATCCTCTCAAATATTAGTACGCTGCTCTTCTAAGGGAAAATTTGTCTGTGGAGAAGGGGAGTTGGTAACCTAAGTCCCAAGGTCCTTATTCAGTGACTCCAGACTAAATTCCTAGTCTACGGGGCACACTAAAATGTCAGCGTGTTCCAGGCAAGTCTAGGAGTTTCACAGCACTCCAAAAAAGATCAGGGAGGACAACTCTGACCCTCAATAGCTGGCACTTCTTTGCAACACAGTTCCAGCAATCCAACCTGAAATAAATGGAAAGATAAACTCAGTTATTTGAAGTCAAAGTTTAATAAAACACAGCCCTTTTTCTGTTTTTTCCGTTTCTTGAGAGTGTCCTTAGTCCAGTTTATAGCCTCCATCTGTCTCTATTATCCACAATTTGAGTCTGCATTTTTTTCATGCCCAAAACCTGTTGCAACACCTCTCTTTGTAGATGGTTATTTTGCTTGTGACTTCCTTGGCTCACTTATGGGGTAGAATTCTGTATTTTCTTTTCAAATTTATTTTCATTATGTATTTTCATTCATTTAGATAAAATCATGTAAAAAATTCTGTACATTACAATTACACTGATACAGGTATTTAGTTTAAAACAGCCTTGTGAGGTAGCTATTCTTTTGTCATCCAAAAGCTGCAGTATCATCCTGGAAAAATGAACCAGCCCTGGCAGAACCATTTAGAGATATTTTTTATGGATAAAATTGCAGGAATGTCAAAGTTTNGGAGTGCAGTCTCCAATGCAAGCAAGATGTTTGTCGTTAATAAAGAGCAGGAAAAGGATACCAGCTGTTGAGAGTAGAGTTACAGTACATACTCAGTGCTTTTCCACATTGTGGTAATGCAGATGTTTCTGATCTGTTCCGCTTGGGTCAGTCAGGAGGTTTTTGCCTTTCTGACAGGACAAGCTGCAACTGAAGCTGTCCAACCACGCTGCCATGCAACAGTCTGCACCACTGCATTTAAATGTCCAGCTGAGTTCAACTCACCAGGTTCTGACCTTGAAAGCATTCTAACCATGATGATCCAAACAGGCTAACACATTCTGTTTGCAGACAGATTTTGCAGCATGCGGGATGTCCCTTGCTCTGAACTGCACCTGGCTGAACTGCCTTAAAAATCCCCCAGGTATTTCCATTTGTGTTGTATTTCTCCAAGTGCATTACCTAATGTCTAAGTGAAATAGAGGGTTAGAATCCTTTGATGAATGTCAAACATACATGTGAAACACATTTTTCAATTACACGTTTTCCAAGAAAAACTTGATTAAACAGCCATAAATCCTCTGACCTGGAAGTGGAAAAAATAAAGCAATTATGCAGATGAAAACTAAGCATTTTTAGGGTTGGGTCTTTTGCTAGTTTTAGGAAGTTGTTTGTCCCGATTCAATTGCCTAGTGGTCAAGGGATCAAAATCTGTTTAGGAGTAAAAGTACAACTACAACTTTAACTTTGATGTTGAATTCTTAAAGTATTTTTCCCACCTCATTTTTTATTTCATCCAAGAATTTTTAGATTCAAAAATCCCCCAAATATATTGTGTTCTTAGATTTCATTTCACTTGTTTTCTAAGAACTGTTTTTGTGGAAGAGAGAATACTATTTTCACAGAACATATGACACTTTATTGTCAAAGTCTCATACGTAGCAGTTTTCTACTAGATCCCATTCTCATGATATTTCTAAATCTAAAGAGAGAAAAGATGTTCAGGAAGCACTTTGCTTGCTGCAAACTTGTCACCTGTTTGGGCCATCATTCACATCTACACCAATTATGCTGCGTCATCTTGTAGATGAACTGCATTGCATAAAACAGAACTAAATGATGGCTGCATTGACACAGTTGATTACAGCTGGAAACTGATAAAGTCTCACTGTAGCAGACACAGCATTCTACAGTATTTGTACAACAACAAAAGTGACTAAAACCTTCAGCATAGAAGAGATATAAATAATTCTATTTAAAAGGGTTCAAATACTTATTGTTACTCTGTCTTTGTAGTATTAGATACCAGATTGTAGCAAAACAGCCTATTCAGTATGATCAATATATTTTTGTCCTATCTTGTAAACAGGTACTTTCACATGTGGTAAGAGTGAGCAAACATAGACCTTAAAAATGGATTTACTTGCATTTTATCAAAAACCAGTTTGTACAGTTAGTTTTCTAGAGGAGTTTGGGGATTAGTGAGAAGAAGTCTGCTGGAGCCACAAGCACATTAACGCTGATAGTTTTGGGTTTTATTTTTTTTTCTGTGACTCTCTTTGTTCATTCAACTTTAAATTGTTGGTAACCCCATATCTTCAAGAGACACTTGAAAAACAGTGTGCTTGCTGATCTTGTGCTCGTGAAGCAACGAAGCCCAGCAGGTGGCAATAGAAGCACTTCTCCTAATTTGAAATCATTGAACTCTTGTAATCCAATACCATTATGATTTAGTCTTTCATAGGTCTAACTTGCATGGAAAATAAGCCTCATACTGAAGGTGATTCTATTCACTAAAATAATGCAAATTCCACGTATGAGAGTCTGGCATACTTTCCGTCTCTCGATCTTTCTTGTATCTGTGGAATTTACCAAGTACTGTTGCATTCATCTCAGATTGAACAGTGTCTTGTAGCTGCTGAGACCAGATTACATCTAGAAACACACCTCAGATATTTTATTTCTGTAAGTTGAAAGAATGAAGTCTGACCAGAAATTTCTCCTGAAGTGCTGTTCTAAGTAGGTTTTACATATGAGTCAACATGAAGTAAATATTCTCATATGGTTAAGGTTTCAAAAGGTTTGCTCTATCTGCAATTAATCAGCTTCCTTCAAAACTATGACCTCCTTCTGCAGTATGATTTCAAGATCATGCCTCCTGGTGCCTAACACTGATTTCCAGGGCTTTTTGTACATAAATGTACTGTTTAGAGAGGAGTGAAAACACTCAAGATTGGATGAGAATGTTTTACTTCTAAACAGACTCAAAGAGTTTATGGGGAAAGGCATGTGAATGGTACAAAAGATATATTGAAAGAAGACGTTTATGGTCATAAGCTACTCTCATAAAGTATCCTGATTATCTGTATATGTTTAGAAAAATATATTGAAAAAGTGAGTTGTAGTGGACATCAAGTTTTCTTCCGGGCTTCTGGGTACTGAAGTAACTGGAGAGTCCCTCAGGGTGAAACTAAGAACCAAAAGTGCTGGAGAGCCACTAGGAACTCCACACAGACTGCTAAGGCATCTGGCAGACTCTAATAAAGAGTAATACTTTGCACTAGCACTGCACCTTCTCTTCAGGGCTCTCCAGGTGCTTTAAAGCCATTAGTTCAGGCTCACAGCCTTTTCCAGGCAGGGCTCATTACCACCACTCTAAAGCTGGTGAAACTGATTGCTGGTGAAACAGAGTGCAGCGTTACAGATCAGTCCTATTTTTCTCTGCCCACTCTAACCTACAAGAAATGGACCCTGACTCAGTGGTTTGCTAGGAACTTGAAGTTTGGGGGAAGCCTGATCTTCTGAACTATAGCAGACAATGTAGAAGTTAAAATTAATATTTAATGTTGCAAACCCGTTCTAGAATAAGTCAGATGTAGATAGACCAATATGAATATGTAAAATCTTTGGCATTTTCTGTAATGCTGATGAGAAACAGGTCTTTGCAAATCCATTCCCAAACAAGGATTATGGAGAACAGAACTGGTTGCTTCTGCTCAGAGTAGTACTGTTGCTTGAGAAATCTGTTGAGCAACTTGCTCAATGCCAGGTCTTTTATTCCTCAGTAGTATTTATCTAATACCTGCTACTCCCACTCCTGTCATGAGTCTGGAGTGAAAGATGCACACAACACAATATATGAAGGAGAAGATAGTTCACTCCCAGCATTCCTGCTGATTCCTAGAGGCCCCTGCTCAAGAAGGAATCCTTCAAAATTTTTCAAAGCACCATGTGCCTGGATCCTTATGCTGTATGAGAAGAATTCAAACGATGCTATAAACACACTTATCTGACATTCTGCACAGTATTTTCTTAACACTTAGATACTTAGCTTTCTGGTATACTATTTGCTCTATTCGTTCTAATTATGTTCTTGGTTTTGTTTCCTATTTTACTCTTTTTTTTCCAAAAAAAAAAAAAAATTTTAAAAAGGAAAGAGAAGGACCCCACAAAACATGTTTTCTCAGGCCCAGTCACAGTCCTAGTCACACATGGAGCTCCAAGGAGGTCACTCTCTGCCTTCTGATCAGGCTGTACCTGGAGAGGGTTCATGATTTTCAAGATAAGATTTGTTCCCAGAGGCAACACCAGGAACCTTAGCAGGTTGGTTCTGCTGGCTGTGACAAGAGCTGAGGCACTGTCAGAGAGAGATGAAGACCACTTCCTTTCTAAGTCAGAGTGTCAGACAGACTCATGAGAAGAGGCTGCAGTCTGACAAGCAAGTCTCAGCACTGTGTCACAGTGCTACTTGTGGTCTGTGACTCCCTAGCCTTGGGGCGCAGCCCTCAGACACAGATCCATGTGGAAGAAAAGCACCAGGACACTGGCACACCATCACCATCTGGGTTTGATGAAAACAACTTAGAGGTGAGGCCACCCATTAAGCGTTGGGCACCAGCACCAGCAGTACCTTCTCAGTACCCCCAGCTATTCAACATTACATGGACCCTCAACTTGCAGGCAGGAGCCCTGTGCCCTGGAGGACGCATCTCGGCTGACGTGCTTCAACCTGGGGAAAGAGAGGTGGGAGGTCGTTGGGAGAAGGAGCACATTTGGGAGTTGCTGGGTGGAACATGGGAATTGTCCAGTGTCCAGCCCTTTCCCACATCACTCCACCCTGCTGTGTACCACCCACAGGCTGCACAGAGAAGCTTACTGGCTTCGTGGCAGCTTCCCATGCCCGGAATTGCCACCACTGTGTTGCCACTTGGCTGCCCCCATCACTGGGGTGACATGGTGACAGAACTGATTTCCATTATATGCTGGTCTCCCTGACAGCCCTTCCAGGTGTCCACAGCCTGCTGCAGACCTGGCACTCATGGGAGATTCACAGTGGCCAGTCACAAAGGATTGGATAAATATCTGTAAGAGATTTGGATTCCCAAGTTTTGAAATATATTGAAGGATTATAATAGTCCTTAGGTTACTTTTCCTAAGAAGGGGAAATATACATCATGCTCATCAGTGTAGTGTCAAGAAGGCTCAAATCTCTTGCCGCCCAAGCGACATTTGTTTAAAAACCTGTGTGTCAAAAATAAAGTACCTACAATTCATGAAGGCGAAAGGTGAGCCTTTTGGATTCCAGCATTTTATTTTCTTCAAGCCCTTCTGTTTCATCTCATTATTCCCCTCCCTCCTATCTTCATTTATTGTCTATATATCTGGCTATGTCTATATTATCCTGCTTTAAGGTTCAGCAGACATACTTTAAATGCTGCCAAAGTTTGATGGGTAGAATTTCATTGTGTATGTCTGTATATGCCACAGATTCAGAATTTTTGTGGATCAGAAACTTGGTGGAATATCATATTTTGAAGAGAAAAAAAAAGTAAAGAAACTGAAGCCTGAACTTTGGTCTTGTTTACATCAGAGAATACAGTGAAATTGTTTTTGATTTCTGTGCATGTAATTGCGAGCAGACTTTGGCTGAAGTAATGTATTTTGTCAAAGGCAGAAGACCATGGTCAACTGTGGGATATTGATTAATTATAACCACCAGGCTGTCTTTCCAGTGCAGGTGGTGCATTGTTATATCACGTATTTATTCTCCCTAAGTATCTGACTTACTGGATCTGCAGACTTCCCAATCTTTATGAAGTGTTCTATAACAAGGAAGAAATTAATGGTCAAAATCAGCAGTGAGCCACAGAAGTAAAATCTAGACTGGATCATTGTAAGAGCAGTGGCTGGGCTGGAAAGTATAGTTATAAAGTTTCAGCTCATCTAATTACTTATGGAGAAGAAATGGAATGGGGGAAGATGTTTGGCATCTGCCAATGCCTGCAGGTGCACAGCACCAACCTAGGTAGGGCCCAGTGTGAGTACACACAAGTATAAAAAGAGATTGGACTATTCCCCACGCATGCATGCAGGATTACAGAGAACAGCAGGAATAGTATTTACAGAATCCTCCTGACCTTGAATTCACCTCATCCTTTTTCAGTACATAAACTACTGTAAATATCAGATGTGACATACTGCACTTTGATGCAAGCCAGTACAAAATTGCATTTAAAGAAGTACCTCCTCTTTTAGCAACTGGGTAAAATCAAAGATGACCCAATTTCCATTGTTTCTTATATGCACCAGATATTTGCTTCTAGTCTCAGTTACTACTCAAAACACAGCATATTTTATGCAGTAATGACAAAGAGAAAAGGCTTGCCTGTACAGAAGAGTGCAGATTTTTATCCTGGTAATACAATTAACCTCAATATCTACAGGAAACTCCAAGCTGAGTATTATTTTAAATGGTGATGAAGAGCTACATTTAGAAGTAAAAGACAGCCTTCCTAATTTCTGCCGCATTTCCTTACTGAAGAGAGTAATGGAAAATGTGGTTCCTACGGTGTATTAGAACACAGGTATGGCCAGTGAAGGTCCTCACAGATGCCACTTCCAAGAATAAAGATACAGAATTATTAAAATGCTGAGCATATACAAAGAGAACCCCTGAACCTGGTTGTGGAGAAGACCATGCTAGATCCTGGATGATTATCTACATTGAAGAAGTAACTGCTAGATAGTATGCTGTCAGTGATTCCCAACAATCCCCCTGTATTCCCTCCCGCTGCAGTGTCACAGGATGCCAGGAGGAGCAGCTGTAGCTCTTGGAGGCGGATGTGTTAACCAACTCCACTTTTGAGATCCATCCCAGTTTTCAACAGCAAGAATGGCCAGAGTCTCTGTGCCAGAGTCTCCCTTAGGGAGATGATGTTTCCTTTGCTCACCAGGTGTCTGAAGAACTAACACCCTCCTTGAGCTGCTGCATCAACCAGTACCTCAGTTTCAACTGGGTTTCTTTCCTCACCACGCACATCAGTCAGGCTCTGTATCCAGCTCTCCATGTGTTCTTGTGATGACCCAGCACAGGAACAGAGCCTTCAGGTCAGGTTGTGAGGTGGAGACAAAAGAAAGGGCTATAAATCTGAAAGTGATTCCAAAAAAGGCATCCTTTTCCTTCACAAGAATTAACTATTTGTGACCTAATTAGTCAAAAATACATTTGAGAACAAAACCTATCCTCTAATATGGAGAGGAATACTTCTAACTCGACCCATCAGAAAATCTCCTGAAGAAAGAACACAGCTACAAATACAATGGACAATGTCATGGTTTTACAAATGATAACCAGTAAAATATTTTACAAAGGATCAACTGAGAGGGAGACTGGATATTAAGAATGCTGAATTATGGGTTAGTTGTTGCCAAACACTTGTCTTTTATCTTTGTTCATGTCACAAGCTCTGAATTCCAATCTCTGTATCTATAATTGTTCTAGGAACAATAATAAAAAAGTGCAGGTACTGTACATCACTAATGTAATTAATGCCTGCCAAGTATATGGAAAAATTTACATGAAATACTTTGAAATTCATGAAAGTATTATTTTCTGTTCTCTATCACATGCCTAAAAAATATTTTAGATTTGTAGTTACACTTTTTTTTTTACATATTTGTTTTTATTAGTTACTAAGACCAGTAAATATTTAAAGAGAAAATCATCCTACTTCCAGACTTTATAGTTATACCCCTACAAACAAGCGAATATACAACAGTAGTGTGCCTCTGTATGTTTGTGGAAAAAAAATAGGCAAAGAGCAGGAAGAACCAAAGACTATTTCAGAAGTGATCTAAGGATATGAAATATTTACGGAAGGCTTTTTTGTTTCAGAATGTCCAAGGCTGTTTGTTGTATAGTTCATTTACTACACTTCCACAAATTGTGAAATGTGTTCACATTTCTGGGTGCAACACAAACGTGTCTTTGTTTAAAAATTGATATATAGTACCAAGAAACACCACAGGGTGTTTTTTATCAAAAAACGGGCTGGGCAAACCTGGCAAGCTGAAAGGTATCAGTAGCCAAAAGATTATCATTCCCTGGTGGTTTCGTTTTTACAATACCAGCTCCATTTTATTTTTGCTCTGTTGGAACATGAGCTATATGCTGTTGCTGAAAGGAGATACTCTGCTTTAAAAATGAGGACAAAATCTTGTGACAAGAAGCAAGAGACTCCTTGTTGATGTCTGGAGCACTCCAGAGAGGGTCTGATCTCAGCTCTATCACTAGTGTACCATGCACAGCCATGAAATGCTTTGGTTTTCAAGGGGGAAACAACCCAGCTTTCCCAGTGATGTTATTTCTCTGTCTCAGGCATGCACTTCAATGAGGGGATTGCAGAAGTTCAGTTTACAGTGCTGCTGTTGTAAGTCACAAAGCATAACACACTAAAGACTAACTGCTTTCTTGTGCCACTGAAATGACCTTTTACTTTCTTTAGGGCCTTGGATTTTATCTTTGTGTCTGCTGTGCCTTTGTGTAAATTTGTGTAAAGTCTTTGTAGCAAGAAGCCCCTAAAGCTAAAATCCTGACCCTGGAAGCTGAAAAAAAATTGCCGTTTATTTTGGTGCAGGCAGAAGATTCTGGGACATTTAGCTGACATAGTTCTTTAAATTAGTTGAACTGCATTAATTTATTATCTTCTGAAGGGTAGAATTTTCTGTCTTTTTATCAGGCCATTATTTTCTTCTGTGGCATGGAGTTGCAAAACAGTCTTGGCTCATTACACACACAAAAAAAGTTATGTGTTAGCAATAAATGCTTAAGTGAAGCAACTCTAGATTTGCAAAACAATACCCATAATCTGGGTGGTTTTGAAATTTCTGCTTTTTCCTGTAGATCCAAATTTCTCACCATATCTTTTCAACTTGTCTTTTAAAAATTGCTGTAGTTATCTCTAAAAGACAATTTATTAAGATTGATGGATGGATTGCTGGAATTTTTTTAATCTAAGTGGATAATATTACTACTACTACTACTACTACTACTACTACTAAGTGGATAATTCATTCCTTTGAGCCATGATTTCAAATTTTAACAGCATAAATTCACCTATACTTATCAAATCAAATCACATTTCATGATTTTTTCTTTATTAGAAAATGATGACTTCATCTAATTATTTTCTGGCCTTTTA
>VXBB01009117.1:783731-798572 GCA_013399915.1 Illadopsis cleaveri | reverse complement strand
CTGTGTGTCCCCAGCCCTGGCACCCTTCAATGCAGCACCACCCCCAGCAAGGCCCAAATCGCCAGGGAAGAGCCCAGCTCAGGCTGGGAATTGCCCAGCTCCTTCCCGAAGGAATGTGGGAGGAGCAGCAGCAGCGGCTCAGGAGGAAGAGGAATTTAAGAGGCTCATCCAATTGTGGAGGAATCAGGAGATTTGCAGCATGGAAGTGATCCAACCTGTCCCGTGCTGGCTGGATCCCTCTGCATCCCCAGCTCATGGGGGCAGGAATTATCCTGATAGTCCCAACTGGTAGGGAGCAGGGGAGCAAAGCCATTAGAGACAGTGGAACTTTGATGCAGGTGATAATTTGAGTTTATCACAGGGTTTTATGACACCATGTGTAAGAAAGGCACACCTGTGCCTTGTGGCAGGCAGACGGACCCAGCTGAAAGGAATTAGGCTGGGTTCAAGGGGGAATTCTTTTTTTTTTGGAAGTTCATTAGGAAAGAACTTTAAAGATCATCCAGTCCCACCCTCTTCCACGGGCAGGGACACCTTCCACTATCCCAGGTGCTCCAAACTCCATGCAGCCAGGCCTTGGACACTTCAGGGATGGGGCAGCCAGAGGGATGAAGGAGAGGAAGAAGATCCCTCCTGTGCCTCTCCTGGGCTCCCCAGCTGGAATGTTCACTCCTCAGGGCCCACCTGGGGAGAGGAAATCGAGTGTTTTGGCAGCTTTTCAGGCTACAAATTGAAGAGGGGGAAGAGAAGCTCCTTCTTTCTTCGCCAATCATCCAGCCCAGCCGTCTACATCAGGGCATAAAATTAAATGGGTTCCTAAAGAGAGAGTATATTTAGCTACAAAACCCCGTTCTAGTCAGCTCTCTGCAGCTAAAATAATTAATCTCCCATCACTGTTAAGATGCAGCGGAGCAGATCTGGAGAAGCGAGTGCTGGGATTAACTCTTTGTGGGCAGGTCAGCCCTGTGAGAGCAGCTCCTGCTGTGATGCCAGGGGAGATCCTGGGAGCTCCTGGGGGTCCTGCCTGGCTGGCTCTGCTCAGCTGTGTCCCCTCTCAGTGCCAGTGCTGCAGGAGCCGAGGGCTTGGCAGGGGTGCTGTGCCCTGGCACTGCCTCTCGGGTGATGGAGGGGACCCAGGAGGGATGCAGGAGCCCTGGCAGGGATGCAGGAGTGGGTTCAGCCATACTCCCTACTCCTGGGGACACTGGGAAACATTTACTGGATACACAGCCCTGACACATCTGGGGAGACAAAGTTTGATCTGGTTACAACCGCTGGCTGTTCCTGTGTCTGGCCATAAATCACTGATGGGCTCACTCCCAGGCAGTCACATCCATGGAATCTGTGGCTATTTCCAACCTCCCCTGTTGTCCCACCTGTCTGCAGCGCCTTCACAGCTCGGTTTGATTTGATTTCCACTCCAGCACTGGAAATACGAGGTGACAACGTGACGTTGGAGGTGCAGGTGAGCAGAGCAGCCTCACAGCTCAGCTCTCCCTGGCTGGGGCAGCCACAGGATCCAGCTCCTGCCTGAGCTCCCCTGCAGCAGCTGGGGGAGAGCTGAGCTGCCTCTGCTAAATCTGTTTGGCAGCTCTTTATATTTCTTTCACAGGATGTAACAGGAATCACAGCGTGGCTCCAGTCCAGACTGCCAAGGAGGAGCAGGGACTGGCAGCACCTCGGGGGGTGTCACTTGTCCCCTGTGGCAGCAGGACAGGATGTGGCCTCAGCACTGCTGCCCATGGCTGCTCTCCTCTGTGGGTTTGTCCAGGGATACCCCAAAAGTTTGTTGGGTTTTTTTTTTTGGGTTTTTTTTGGTTGTTTGTTGTTTTGTTTTTTGTTTTTTGGGGTTTTTTTTGAGTGCCCCAAAAGGTTCCCTGTGGCATCTCAAGGCAGGATTTGAAGCCCATCAGGTCCTGGCCACCTTGAGAAAGTGGAGAGGTGGCTCAGAGCAATGAGGGTGGCACAGGTGACATCTGGCACAGGGCACACACACATGGAGTTTTCTGTTCTCCCCACGGACTCCTCCGGGCTGTTCCCACCACGGGATGCAGCTGCTGGGATCACACGGGGCAGAGGCAGCAGAGCTGGAGCTGCCCAGGATGAGGGGATGGAACAATCTGGGGATTCCCCACGCCCCAGGCTGTGCCTCAGTCCCCTGCACCTCCCAGCCCGTGTGCAGGGCCCGTTTCTCCCTCCTGGGGACCAGGTGGGATCTCAGCTCTGCCTGCTGGGACAGCATGTCAGGGCAGGCACTGGGATCAACGTGTCCCAGTTTGCAGGGGGGATCTTTTTTCCAGGCAGGGATTTTCTTTGCATTTTCTCCTCTCACCGAGGCCACGCAGGAACCGTGCAGGACCTGGTGCTGCCTGGTGCTGCCTGGTGCCCTTGAAAAGACCCTGCTGCCTGCTCTGAAAAGATGCAGCTCCGGTGCCTAATGATTCCTGACAGCTGGGGAAGGGCCCTGCTGCTGGCAATCGGGAAGGCAGGGACAGGGAGGGTTACTGATGGCTGTGGTTATTACAGTTATTGGGCTCCATCGATCACGGGCTGTGCAATGAGGCTGGCAGGAACTGGGGCACACCCCAGCACTCCCCATTCCCGTTCCCATCCCCACTGGCAGCCCTCTGGGCCCTGGCACAGCTCAGGAATGCCCAGGATGGCTGAGAGATGGGGCACACTGGGCTCCCAAATGCTCTTCCACAGCCTGGATGTGATCAGAGAACCATAGAATCCAGAAAGGTTTGGGTTGGACGGACCTTAAATCCATCCAGCTCCTCCCCGTGCCATGGGCAGGGACACCTGGCACTGACCAGCTTGCTCCAATCCCAGTCCAGCCTGCCCTTGGTGCAGGTTGTCACCTCCTCCATTCCTTGGTTTTTCCTTCTAAAAAAAGCAATATCCTGCATTTCATTGCTGGATCCTTTTTATGTCAGGCCAGTTTTGGGGGGTGGCAGCAGAGCAGCTCCACTGGCACATCCTGCCAGCAACTCCATATGGGAACTGCAACCCCCAGCACATCCCCGTGTCCAGCCCTCAATGTGCCCCTGCACTGGCTCACTCCTTCAGGAACAAACCCCTTTGCAGACAAGACACGGCTGAAATTCAATTTTTAACTTTTTAAACATTTTTCTCACTAAAACCAGAGCTGTTCTGGGGGGCAGAGCAGCAGTTGGAGGCTGGCACAGGCTTGTCCCCCTCCGTGACCCAGACCCTGAGACAACCCAGCCCCACCCTGGGCCCGTCCTTGGGCTGCTGCTGGTGCTGCACAGCTCTCACATCATTCCCAGAGACCCTGGTTTTTATATAATTAATTGTCAGCAGTATCAGCCATCAGTGATTTGTGTTTTAAAGATGGCCTGGCAGAACTAATTCCATCGCTGCACGATGCTGTGCTGGATGATGATAACCCATGTACAGCTTCTCCCACGGAGCCTCATGACGAGCTGCTGCACTTTATTTTAATTAATACAGATAGCAAATATATTTTCATTAGCCATCAGGATGTCAGGAGAGAAGCAGGGTCCTTCTCCATGGTGAGCAGCAGCTTCAGTCCTGGGGATGGGTGCAGTGCCCAGCCCTGCTGAGTCCCCTACTCCAGCCACGTCCTCATCCCCCTGCATCCTTCCTCACCCTCCTGCATCCCTCTACACCCTCCTGCATCCCTCCTCATCCCCCTGCATCCTTCCTCATCCGCCTGCATCCTTCGTCATCCTCCTGCATCCCTCTACACCCTCCTGTATCCCTCCTCATCCTCCTGCATCCCTCTACACCCTCCTGCATCCCTCCTCATCCTCCTGCATCCCTCCTCATCCTCCTGCATCCCTCCACATCCACGTGCTACCACACAGCACCAGCTGGGCAGGCTCGGGGAAGAGATTCCTCCCAGTCCAGCCTGGGTGGCACCATCAACCCCTGAAAATGATGTTTTTTTGAGGATTAAAAGCTGATTTAGCCCCGATGCTCCTGATGCAGGGTGAGAGCTCCCATCCAAAGCTCTCCTCCCTCTCCAGCGCAGGGGGACACACAATTAGCAGGCACGTTCATAATTTCTCAGATTTGGAACAATTAAACTGGCTCCCTGGTACTTCTGATGAAAGCAGCCTCTTGTTCCCCGGGGAGGGAACAGCCTTCCTTGACCTCTGCTCTGTTATTCTGTTTGATTGATCTGAATGCTATCAGAAGGGATAATAACAGGCTTTGGTGGGAGGGTGCAAGAACAGTGGGAACAGAGAGGACAAGGCTTTGCTGAGGGCAGCTAATGATTCTGATGGGCTGTGGGACACCCAGACCCCTCTCTGTGCCCAGTGCAGCACCCACAAAATCCCTGAGTTCCCCAAAACTGAGGAATAGAAGGTTAAAGGGTATCATAAACAAGCAAAGAGGACTTGGTGGCCAGAGGCAGGGACCTGCTCTGTAGGTGATGTCCCACCTGTGTCACCTGCCCTAGTGGGGGATGTGTCACCTTCCCCTATGCCCATAGGGCATTGCTGCCACCGCCTTTACCTTGGGAACAGCTCCAAGGGTGCTGATGGAAAGGGATCTCCCTTGTGAGGCACTAGGCAATGTCACCTTCCTCTACCCCCAAAAATTCCCTAAACATCAAAATCAGAAACCCACACCTGGAAGGGATGGGCTGGCTGTTCCTGAATCACAGCTGGGCTGAGTTAAGAGAAAGCCCCTAAATCTCACCTCTGGAGGGTGGTTTGTACCCCCAGCTCTGCCTTAGGGGGGTGTTTTGAGGAGGAGCTGGACCTGCTGCAGATCATGGCACTTCCCCTTGGGCAGCTCTTTGGTCTCCTGTTGCTGCTGGCTGGGCAGATTTCCTC
The DNA here is from genome assembly GCA_013399915.1 of Illadopsis cleaveri. Taxonomy (NCBI): domain Eukaryota; kingdom Metazoa; phylum Chordata; class Aves; order Passeriformes; family Timaliidae; genus Illadopsis; species Illadopsis cleaveri. Next base: position 793,743 of record VXBB01009117.1, on the reverse strand, counting down.
CTGGTGTTATTTTTGACCCACCCTGGTGATGGGGAAACGTTGGTGAGGAAGGGCCTGGCTCTTCTCCCCAGCAGGTAATGAATGGGCCAATTACACCAAGGCGTGTGTCACCCGCCTGGGATGAGGGGTTTGTCACTGCTGCCGTTGTTTATGTTCCTGGAGGGTAATCATAATTTTTAATATCCTTTTGATAGCGGTGTAGTGTGATTAAAACAGGCACATCTGAGACATAAATCTGGGTTTAAGCACTGCCTTTTTGACACAACAGCGCTGAGCAGATCAGGCTGAAGGGTTCCTCTGGCAGACCGGGCAGACCACCCCGTGATCCAGCACCATCCTGGCCATCACCCTGCAGGGACAGTCACATCCTGCCCCAGGGGCTTGGCAGGAACCCCAAGGGGCAGCAGAGCCTGGAGCAGCAGCTGGATGGAGGCAGGAGGCACCAGGCTGGGGCTGTTGGCTCCGGAAAAAACAAAACAGCTGATTTCCTGGGAGCAGGAGGAGGTCAACATCAACTTGTGACACGGATTTTCCAGGAGAGAAAGCTCTGGGCTGGAGCTGGGGATGGTGCTGAGGGACTGAGGAAGGAATTTTCAGAGCTGACCCCCTGTTTGAGGTGACTCTGGCTTCGGGCAGGCTCCTGCCCCTGCTGCTCGCTGGGGCTTCTTGCTTGGATCAGAGATGTAACACTGAATAATTTAAGAAAGGCTTTGCTCCTGAGGCCAGTTCAGTGCATGTGGAGTGGAAATGTGGAAAAATCCAGCCCTCCCCCATGGAAGCTCGAGCGGATACCTGAGCCACTGAAGGAGATTATGTTTGTGTGACTCAAATCAGTTTGGTGCCCTTGGGTGACAATGTGCCCATGAGGACAATGAGTCACCGTCACCCTGTGCTGCATCCCAAGAGTGGATGCAGGGCTGGAGCCTCTCTGGAGCCAGGCTGGGGGAGCTGGGGGTGCTCACCTGGAGAAGAGGAGGCTCCAGGGAGAGCTCAGAGCCCCTGGCAGTGCCTAAAGGGGCTCCAGGAGAGCTCACAAGGGATGGGGTGACAGGACAAGGGGGAATGGTTTCCCACTGCCAGAGGGCAGGGTTAGATGGCATTTTGGGAAGGAATTCTTCCCTGTGATGGTGGTGAGGCCCTGGCACAGGGTGCCCAGAGAAGCTGTGACTGTCCCATCCCTGGAAGTGTCCAAGACCAGATTGGATGGGGCTTGGAGCAACCTGGGATAGTGGAAGGTGTCCCTGCCCATGGCAGGGAGTGGGAAAAAATGGGCTTTAGGGTGCCTTCCAACCCAAACCGTTCCATGATTCCATGCAGAGCTGTTCAGGATACCTGAGGTGGGTCCGAGGGAGGAGACGTGGGGATCCTGCTGGGACCAGAGCCCGCTGATGCTGGGAAACAACTGCCGGGCCGGCACCTTCCCCTTCCCTTCCTCCCACTGGAGGAATGGAACCGCTTTCGAATTTAGATCTCGTAAAAAGACGTTTTGCAGTGGAAAAACTGAAAAGCTCTTCCCCTGGGGAGCGAGCGGGCTGCAACGGCGAGGACTCTTGTTTCGCTGCACCCTTTCCCTCCCTACCTTTCCTAATGAATTCCAAGAAAGCCTCAATGCATTCCTAAACGGGAACACAGCCTGTGTCCTTCACAGCCATCTCCACAACAAAGCCAGCCATCTCGCCGCTGGCAGCCACGGGCTCCTCTGTGGGCTGGAAACAAAGGCTGAAAAGGAGCCTTTCTAGTCGCGATTAGAAAGCTTGAGAAGTTTGGCTTTTACTGGTTATTGCCTCGCTGATTTCATCTCCCTGGCAGCTCCGGAGCCCCCAGGGGACAGGAGAGCAGCCCCAGCCCCTCGCCCATCCCGCTGCGGGAGAAGCAGGAATTGGGAATCTCTGTGTGCCTTTGGGATGCTGCGCTGGGTTTGGACACGGGTTTGTCCCTTAAGGAAGGAGCAGCGCCGTGGCCAGACAGGTGCCAGAGAGCTCGGCTTTTCCCGGGAGGGGACAGTGGCACCGGCAGCATCCCCCTCCACCTGAGGACATCCCTGATCCCCGCACCCATCAGCGCCCAAATGGCCCCAGCGGTGCCAGATTTTGTCCCAAATCCGTCCCCAAGCCACATCCAACCCGAGGGGACACAGGCGCTCATCCCCCCACAGGACATGCAGCCTCCCGGGGCTTCTCCAGGCAGGGAGGGGTGCGGAGGAACGGAATTAAATTATTCTTCTTTTTTTTTTTTTTCTAAAAAGGAATAGATGAGGAAGAGCGATTATCGGGGAGATTTTCTTCGGGGGAAATTCTGGCACGAAGACAAACTGCAATATCTCAGCGCGGGCTGGGCGCTGAGTCTTGGATAAAAATAAAGCAGGAGGCGGCAGCACCTTCCCGATGACATTAACTCCATTCATCTCCCGCTGCCGCCGCCGCCAGCGTGCTCAGGCATTAGGAGTTACGTTTTCCTCCACTATTTCTCAAATATATTTATGCTGGGAGATGTTTGTGGAGGTACATCCTGTGCCTGGGGCAGAGGATTAATTCCAAACTGTCACCTCGCTTTTTTGATGGGTTTGTAAATTCTGTTCTGTTGATTTGCACTCGCAGTAAATTGATAAAATCCTCTTTCCAAAAACCTAATTCACCATTTAGGGCTCGCCAGGGTGTTAGACCTCATTGGCTCACATATTTATGTAAATGTAGTGTCCAGCAGCAATTTAAAAACTGCTGCGTGGATAATGTGGATGGATAAGGAGTGAAGGGAGACACATTGTCTGGTGAGGGCTGTGTGCCCTGGAAAGGAGCCTGTCCTTGCCTCGGGGCCCCAGATTTTGAGGTGGCTTTGCTGTGGGTGGCTGCTTTGGGCAATGTTGCTCCAGGATCTGCTCCCTGCACCAGAACTGATTAACCCTGACAGTGCTGGGAATAGTCTGAGCTCTCCAAAGACGGCACTGGATGTGTCCAAGAGGACTTTGCCAAGAACTCCTGCTGAGGGCAGGGATGTGCTGGTGTACTGGGAGCACTGGGAGCGCTTAGGGCTCATGCCAGAGTGGTCTGTCAATTTAGGGACTCGGTATCTTTGCAAATGGAAGTTCAAGACTGTCAGGAAAAGCCTGGGTTTTCTACTGAAATTGCATTTAAATCAGCATCAGGAGATGCAAGCCCCGCTCCTGTGCAGCCCCATCATCATGGCAGGGATGCAGGGTGGCAGAGGGGACAGCAGCAGTGATGTCCTCAGTATTGTCCCCCAGCCACCACTCCACCCGAGATGAAGCATCTCATCCACAAAATGTTGCCATGCTCCATTAATCCACCCAAAAATGTCAGATGGAGATTCTCCCCTGAATTTTAAATATTTCCAGCTGTTCTGAGTAGCTCTGAAATCGGCCCGAAATGACCGCTTTCCAGAACATTCCCTCACTCCCCCTGCTGTTCCCCAGTCTGTTCCCTGCTCCTGCCCTGCTGTGCCCCAGCCCCCCATGGCAGTGCCAGGTCCTCACAGTGCTTCCCTCACCCTTGGGCTGGAGCACACCACTGAGTGTCCCCTGCAGGCCCTGGGGACCACGTTTGTTGTCCCCTCCCGGGGGTCTCCCTGCAGAGCCACCCTCCTTGGGGTGCTCCTGGCCCCTCAGCTCCTGACTTTGGCACATCCCACCCCGGTGTGAAAGACAGAGAGATGGGCCAAGACGTGAGAATCCTCCTTGCCGAGCAGATGACGCCGCTCTGGGATCCATCCCACAGTTATCCCTTCTGTCGTGCTCGAGTTTTTTGGATGCCTTTGCGCTTGGCACCGAATTTCCTTCCTAGACTAAAGCTTTGCACTTGGAATGGTGCCTTTGGAGCCAGGCTGAGTGGCCAGGCTGCTCATCCGATCCCTCTGCACTGCCAGCAGCTTGGATGGCGCTTCCATGAAGTCTCCTTGCACCTCCCTGCTGCAGCCATCTGTCCTGGGGTGCCAATGCCTTGTCCTCACCCCCATGGACCAGGCACAGAGCCAGACCCCTGCCCAGCCTCATGGGCTCTCTGGGGGTTGAGCAGTTACTGCAGTTCATGGGCCAGGAAAATGGAGAAGGTTCTGGACAAATCCGTGCTTGTCCCTGCTCAAGGCAGACCTGGGGATCCAGGCAGAGCCTCCTCACTGTGCATCAGGAAAGCTCCAGGCTCAGCCAGCACTCGGGGCTGGTCAGCTGCTGCTCTGGCCTGTTCCCAGAGAAAGGAAAAGGAGGAAAAAGGAATAAAAGAGAGATGTCTGAGTAGGGGCTGTGCCCTGGGAGCGGGCCAGCTGCAGCTGCACCACTGCCGGGAGCTCCAGCGAGCAAAAAGATGGAACAGAAGGGAAATGAGCTCCTCAGCACCCTGGGAACAATGTGCCCCCTGACAGCCCTGAGCCACCACGGGACAGAGCACTGCAGGTCCCCATCCCAGGGGGGCTGGATCCAGGTGCTCACTCCCCAGGGGCAGGAGCCTGGGCTGGATCCCTGGTTTAGAGCTCAGTGAGGTTCCCACAGCTGTGACAGGGTGACACTCATTCCCAGCAGCACGCTTCAAAGGGCTCCTTATCTCACATCCCTGACATCCAACAAAGACACCGGGGCAGGAATGGTGTCTTCTCTTCAGTGCCAGGGGAACACTGCCTGCCAGACACAGCCTCCACTTTCACAGCTCCTGGCAGATCCTCCCTGACATCCCCTGCTTTTTGGGGGGTCCTGGGGCTGTCCCGGGTCACATGTACTGATGGTGGCTGCTCAAGAATCCCCCAACCTCAGGGACCACAGGTAGAGATCCGCGTCAGAGATAACCAACACTTGCACTTGGTTCTGAGCCAGTGCCACAGGCTCTGCTGGAAACCCACAGCACGTCCCTCTATGGGAGATGAGCCTCACGTGCTCCCAGCTTTGCCCCTTCACACTCCCATTGGCTCCTCCAGTGACCCAGCTCCACGGTTCTCCTCTGATTTTGGAAATCCTTACGGTTGAAATCTGAGACATAACAGAGCTGAGCAGCAGAGGTTTGTGTCTCTTGTCTTCCCAGCAGCACCACTGACCCTGTGGATGTGCTGGGCTGACACTGGATGGATGCTGGGTGCCCACCAAAGCTGTTCCATCACTCCCATGGGAGACATTCCTCGATGAAATTCCCACCCTGAGTCCTTCCCACAGGCTGCAGTCCTCCATGGGCTTCTCCAGTGCGGGTCCCTTCCACAGGCTCTGTCCTTCAGGAATAGGATACTCCAGCCTGGATCCTTTCCATGGGGTCATGACTCCTGCCAGCAAACCTGCTCCAGTGTGGGCTCCTCTCTGCATGGACACACAAATCCTGCCAGGATCCTGCTCCAGCACGGGCTCCTCCATGGACTGCACATGGATCTCTGCTTCCCTGCGGATCCCCATGGGCTGTAGGGGCACAGCTGCCTCACCCTGGGCTGCACCACGGGCACCTGCAGCACCTCCTCCTCTTCCTCCTCCTTCACTGACCTTGGTGTCTGCAGGGCTGCTCCTCTCACAGGTTCTCACTCCTCTCTGTGGCTGCCGTTTCCATTGTGCAGGTATTTTTATCCGTGGGTAGAGCAGGATGTGGATAGAGCAGGATGCGGAGAGAGCGGGACCGGCCCCATGGGACAGAGCAAGAACATCCTTAACAACTTGTCGGTTAACAAGCTGTGAAAGGAGACAGACAGCCAGGAGCTGGCAGCCTGTCCCCTGGAACAGGGCTCACCTCTCCTCCCTGAACACCTCGGCAGGAAAGGCTCCTGCTGCAGAGCCCTTCTCCTTCCCTTCCTCCCGGTTCCTGCAGGCTGAGTTCCCTGCCACTGCGTCGGGGCTGCAGGGAGAGCAGCTGAGGCACCTGCACCAGGAGGATCTGCTCCCTGCATCCCATCAATCCAGCACCACTCACTCGTGCAGCAGCAGGAAAAATGATCTGGTGAAGCAGGTCCTTCAGGGAAGGGCTCCGGAAAGGCGTGGAACACAGCTACAGGCAGCAGCTGAAGGGCAGCAGCCTGAGCCAGAATTCAAACCTGCTCTCACCCCACGAGCCGTCCTCACTCTGCCCTTTGCCCCCTGGTTTGGTGTAAGGGACCAGTTTGGGGTGCACCAGCTTAGGGATGGCTGATCCCCTTCCCCACTGCCAGGAGCTGGCACCAGCTGCACCCCAAGGTTTCTGCTGGCAGCGTTGACTTTGGCCCCACGTTCTGCCCTGCCCACATTCCACCCATCCAGGTGCTGCCCTTGGTCCTCAGGCTCCAGTGTGGCTCATCCCAGCGTTCATCCTGCTGAATCCCTGACAAGGGCAGAGAGCTGGGTGCTGTTGGGGTGCCAGTGTCCCCCTGCCCCTCTTGTGACTGGGACAGGCACATCCCCACCCTGCAGAGCACCCTGTGCCTGGCAAGTCAGGTGGTTAAAGACACACACAACTCTCACCACCACCACATCCAGCAATTTCATACCCCTGACAAGAGCGTAAATCCATCCTGATGGACTGGAAAATTGGAAAGCCGGTGCTCATGCCGTGTTTCCTACAGACATCTCTGAGCTCCTGAAAGATGCACTCGGTGGCAGCCCCGGTTCCAGCCGTGTCGCTCACGTCATGCTAATTAAAATAGAGGCTGTGTTTTGTAACAGGATTTCCTTGGAGCCTATTTCACTCCTCAGTAACCACTTTCAAATATTTGAAAAATAAAAATCGCATCAAGTAAATAACTTTCGGATTGCTCGCAGAAGGTTACTCTGGTTTTGGGGTTTTTTTTGTTCCCAAAGCCCACTGGAAGCAGCTGTGCTCATCGCAGTGACAGAGGATGGGAAATACACAGATTTCTGAGGCTGCTTGTAGTCTACATCAAAAGCTGTGTGTTATTCAATCAGACAAAGCCTATTTCATTAAAAAAAAAACAACTGTCTGTACAAAATGGGATAACAAAGCAACCCCAGCACTTGGCACTGACCTGGAATACCCAGGGAACATCCCTGCCCGCTGGCAGGATGGGCCATGCTCACACCAGCCCATTTTGATGCCCACGTTACCTGCCCAGCAATGCCCTGGCACTCCTCTGCCTCATCCATCACTTATTATCCATTAACTTCCGAACCCAGCACCGCCTGACTTCCAAGGGATGGATCACACACTTCCCTTTTCACATGGGTTTGCTATTCCAAGATCTCTGCTGCCGGTTCTGGATGCCAAGGGAGCACATTCAGCTGACTCGGCGCAGCCTGGCTCCTCAGCCCTAAATCCTGCCACCAGATTCCTCAGTGAAGGAGAAGTTAAAAATGTACAGAAGGAAATGTCTGTGACACTGTGACATCCACAAAACTGCGCTCGAAATGGCATCTTTGTATATTCATAACGGCAAAAAATACCGGAGGAGCAGAGAGACTAATTTCATTTGCTCCTGATCCAGGCTCTCCTCGTCCTTTCTGCCAAGGAGGAGAGGAGGAAGAGGAGCCATTTGCCATGGCCTTTGATAGCTGTCCATCAGACAAGCCCCTTTCTCGTTATCTGTGCTGGCAGCCCGGCTCTGTGCTGTTATCTCGTTGCTCGGGGTGCTGCCGCGAGAGCTCACCACGCACTTGTTGCAGCCCTCGCCGAGTTCACGCTCGGTTTTCCTTCCTGCCGGACACACCTGATCCTCTGGAAGCAGCCTCCCGTGGTGCTGCACTCACCCAGAGCTAGGAGGATCTCTGTCCTTGCTGTTGGGCTGCGACAGCCACCCCAGGAGTGCCTCGAAGAAGAGAAGGCAGGGTGCAGAATTTGGGGGTACAGAGGAGCCCGAAGTTCAGCACCCCCAGCTGCATTTCTGCTCCCGGCACTGCAGCCTCAGGCAGGGTTTGCTGGTCTCATCACAGCCCATACTGGACACCCCAAATATATTTAGAAACCCTGGATGTCCCAGGGGTTCAGCTGTGCCCCTGCCATCCCCAGAGCCAAGGGCTGAGCCTGCATGGGCAGCATGGGCAGTGCTGCCCTCTCTGCACTCAACTGCCCTCACCCCCCGTGTTTGCATCATCCCAGGGCACAAATAAATGCCCCTGTTGGTGCCCACGTCCCTGGGGTGCTGCTGCTCCAGCACAGGCTGCCCGGAGCCTTCTGGCACAAGTCCCTGTGCAGGGACGTGCCTCTGCTGCCGGCTCTGCTCTGCTCTGCTCTGCTCTGCCGGTGGGTGGGTGCGAGCGGATGCTGAGAGCAGAGGAGAGGATTTCACACCTCCTATCTGGTGATCTAAACGGCTTCACCAGTGCACAGCACCCAAAGCCACCAGCCGAGCACCCGATGGGTGCAAGTCATGTGAAAATGTTTTTTCTTCTTGGACGCACGAACAGAAAGAACAGCAGATGGAGCAGAGCAATCTGTCTCTGCGGGGTCTAATCCTGCTCTCTCCCCAGCTGGAGAACAGCAGGATTTGCTGCTCTGGGCCCTTGGCTGTGTCACCCTCCACACAGATGGACAAGATTCCCCCCAGGCACGGGCAGAGCTGCCACATCGCCACCGGCTCCAGGCTGCGTAGGCAGGAGTTGGGATTTTACTGCAATAATTCACCAAACCTTGTAAAGGGTCAACAATTTATCAGCTCCCTCTCTCTGCCAAGGAAAGAGGAATTCAGCACACTGTGTTCTTCCACCATGAGATTTATGGCAGATTGTGCCAAATCCTGTTCCCGGGAGCTGGACTGCCTGCTGATGCTCCCAGTGGGACTGGGGCAGCCCTCCTGCCTCAGCACACGAGGCAGTGAGGGAGCTGAGAGCCCTCACTGGGCCTGTGCTTGCTGACTTTTCTTCCCATCTCCCCCAGGCCCCCCGGGAGCCCAGGATCATCTCTGCTCTCACACAGAGCACCGGCAGCCCCGAGCAGAGTGTTTGTGTAACACACCAGAGGAACGTGCCTCTCTGTGTGTCCCCGCGCTGGAACAGGATGCCAGAGCTGGCAGGGACTTCGCATCTGATTCCTCCACGTACACAGAGCACAAACCCATGCAGGTGAGGGAGAAATGCCACCCTCTACATCCACGGCTGTTTTGCTAGCCAGAAAGGATGGATTCTGTAATACAATCCCTCTCTGGAGAGCCGGGTTTCAGACCGAGAAGTCAAAGTCATTTAACGCAATCTGACCACGAAGAGCAGGGACTGGAGTGGGCAGACAGCACCGCACAGCACTCCTGACACCGGGACCTGGTTGTGTTTGCTATAAACCCCCTGCCAGCCCCGGAGGGCAGCCTCAGGCCCCGAGCACACTGCAGCACCAGCACACACCACACACCGGCCTCTCCCGTTCTCCCACCGAACAATCCGCACTGGGAACCCCACCCAGACGGACACCCGAGCCCGGCTGCCTCGTCCTGGCATCCCAGCAGTGCCGAGGGACTGGGCACAGGCACGGCTTCAGCCGTCTCCAAGCCCCACGCGAGTTTGCAATGACTTTGCCAAGTCACCCGCGAGCGCATCCCGGAGCCTATTCTTAGGTCTGGCATCGCGGCAGTGGGAGAGGGAGCGGGTCTGCGTGGGAACGGGGGACACGTGGAAAGAACAGGCAGCCCCTGGGTAAACACTCACCCCCCACGGACACCCCCTGACCGAGACGGTGGGTCGGGAACACCAGTGGGGACATGGAAGCGGAGCCTAGAGGGACACCGGGGGCTGGGCACACACGGAGGGCTGGGGACACACGGGGCTGCTCTCCCTGCGGGAGGGAGNCCCGGAGGGCTGGGGACACACGGGGCTTCTCTCCCTGCAGGAGGGAGGCGAAGGGTCCGGCACGGCTCCCGGGAGGCCGCGGCCCCGTCCGCGCTCGGTTCCCGGTGAGGACGCGGCTCCCGGAGCGCTCCAGGGCGGCGGGAGCTGTCCGCCCCGCGGTGCTGAGCGCCGCGTTCCGCCGGGCCCCGCTGCCGCTCCCGGTGCCGCTGCGCTTCCCCGCAATGCCAGAAGTTTCATCTCGGCCCGGGGTGCAGCAGAAGCCGGGGGTGGGGGGTCCCCGATCGGGGGCGGCACTGCCGGTTCCAGCAGCCCTTCCCACTCCCACCGCCCCCTCCCCGG
>VXBB01009117.1:760644-783717 GCA_013399915.1 Illadopsis cleaveri | reverse complement strand
CCACTGCAGGCCCCCCATCAGCCTGTGCCCAGTCTCTTGTCCCATCTCACTGCCCCTTGTCCCCAGGCTCCCTATAGCATCCAAAGCTCCTCTCGGCATCCCAACTCTGCTCAGCATCCCACCCCCCACACCCAAAGCCCCCCCTCAGCCCTCCAAGCCCTTCTCACTCCCTCCTCAAGCCCAGATGTACCCTCCTTCCCTCTCCTCTGGCTCCCCCAAATCAGGCTGGGAATAGGGCAGAGGTGCTGTGGGGAGGCTGCCACAGGCCCCATGGATCCCTTGGGATCAGGGATGCTCTGGGGCTGCTGGCCCTGCTGCTGGAGCCAGCAAAGCCTGGCTTGGAGGGAGCTGCAGCTGTGACCTGCCTGACCTCAGTGGGGTGGGAGCACTGGGCATACAAAAGCTCACAGTTTGTGGGTGCTGCTTAGGGCCCCCCTTAATACTGGGCTGGCACTGTGGCCATGGCTGAGCCTGGGGGTACCCTCAGTCCTGTGGCAAAAGAATCAGCACACTCCTGCTCAGGAGTGGCCCCAGAGCTCCTCAGCTTCTTTCCTGCAGGGGAATCATGGCCTGGATGGCTCCCAGGAACCCCCTGCCTGTCTCCCTGTCCAGGGCTCCCAGCAGGCCCTTCCTGAGCCCATAGAGCACATGGTGCAATTACACCGACTTTGAGAAGAACAGAAACAGAGGCTTCGTTCTCTTGAAACCCCAGACCCTGCCCTGAAATGTTTACAGTGAATCACCTCCCGGTGAGAGCGCCTGGCCCTCCCGGCTGCTCTGCCTGTCAAGTCAAATCGCCAGAGCGATGTCACGAGTGCACAACACCAGTGCCAAAGCAGCACGAGAGGCAGCCCAGCCTCTTCCCTAAAGAGCCGGTTTGTAGCCATCTGAGAAGGTCCCTGTTACCTTTGTGGGAGCAATTACACTGATCCTGTTACCTCAGCAACAACCACCACACTCCGGTGTCACCGCCAGTGCCACCACGCCGAGTCAAGGAACTGTCCAAACGCGGGGACTGATCCTGCTGCCGTTCTCCCTGCCGGGCTCTGCTGAGCTCCCTCCTGCCCCGGCGCTGCTGGAAGCAGAGGCAGCAGCCCAGGGATGCTGAGGAGCGGGCGGCAGGTCATTTGCATTCCCGGTGTCACTCCCAGCCGCTGCCAGCTGGGAGCAGTTGGGCAGCAGGCTCGAGAAGAACAAAATAAGAAAGAGAGAGAAAGTGGCGAGAGAGGTGCAGCGTGTTATTTAACACTGTCACTCTCATACCCAGTTGGGACTCGCCTGCTCAGAGGTTTAATTTGGTCGAACAAAGCTTCCCTGTGGCACGGCTAGCGCAGCCTGCACCACTCCCCCTCCAGCCCTGCTTCCCTCCCGACCTGCCTGCCGGTGCTAAAGATAAGAGTTGTCTCTCATTTGGCAGTTCTCCTTGAGTGGTTTTTATTGTGCTCATCTGCATTGTAGTAAACTCCTCAGATAGCCAGATAATAACAGCAGCGCCATGGAAACAGGCAGGGAAAGAGACCAAACACTGTATTTGTGATGCAGAAATGCCCACGAAGTGGCAAAAGTTGTTAGTGATGGGGAGGGAATGGTGAGGCTCAAGCCTCAGCTGCTCAGCCAGGTTTAGGCAGTGCAGGTAGGCCCAACTCCCAAGAGACTGCACCCCATGACTCCAGGGCATCACACCTGGGATCTGCTGCTGGGAATTGTGCTGCCTGGGGGTCTCACAGCAGTGCTGGGGTCCTCCTGTCCCTCCAACAGCTTTGCTGAGGACTCTCAGGTGAGCTGGGAGGCAGGAGTGTGTGTAGGGAGATGGGCTGGGACGAACCACAGGATGCACCGTGGCAGGCACTCCCCAGAGCTGCTGCGATTTGAATCATTTCCCTCCCACAGCCGGCGCTGAGGCCTAATGGGCTGTGAAATGTCCCCCGGAGAAACAGCGGGGTGTGTGTGGGGGGAGAACAGCAGCCTTGGTGCTCCCGGGATCTCTGTGCTCCTGCTGCTCCCCAAAACACCAGGGTCCTTCAGCCTGCCACCCCGAAACCCCTGCAGCTGGAGCAGCTCCTGCAGCCCTGGTATGGGTGGGCATGGCTGGGCACAGCTGCACGCACAGCCCAGCTCCATACCAGGAACAGTCCTGACAGGAGTGGGAAAAACGTGGCCTCTTGATCTCCTTCAGCAGGGCCAGAGATGTCTGCGTGGTCAGAAACCTGAGGGATTCCGAGAAATAAGACAAACATCTCCCGAGGCCACTTTATGGGCATTGCTCTAATTAGCACCGTGTTCATCGGCCGTTACCTCAGACCTTTGATTAACAGTGGAGAAAATCAATAACTGCTCTAAAAACTCAGATAACTTTCACAGCTAATTTTAATTTCACATTTTAATCTTGTATTAATGTCAATCTTAATTACCATAATTAAGTCAGATGTGACTTAGCAAGAGCAGCTTGGAGATAAGATGTTAAAGGCAGACGGTGCCTGTCTGGTGCTCCTCACTGCGTTTTGGGAAGGGGATGATGACAGGGAGTGGGGGCAGGTCCCACAGGGGAGCACAGGGAGCACTTCCCTGTCCTTCCCAATGTCCCCAGCCTTGCCAGCTTCCTGCCTGGGGCCTGTCCCCTGCACTGCAGTGAGGCCCTGGTGCCGCTCAGAGTTGCTTTGCCTTGTGGCAAAGAGTTGCTTTTATTTTGGGTGCCTGAGCCCCTCACTTCTCACACCTGGGGAGGTGACAGCCGCACGGCACCAGCCATGCCTGCACTCCACTTGTCTCGGCAGCTGAGATCCATGAGATCCAAACTGCCCGGGAAATCAATCCCTCATTTATTTCCGCCGTGGTGCTGCTGCAGCCGCCGGTGCTGCCGCGTTTGCTCTGCGGTTGTGCCTATTGATCGCCGCCCACTCGCAGCTCCCCACTCCCCCCCGGGGCAGGGGCAGCGCTGCCAGGGGCTCCAGCCAGCCTGGGACAACCCTGGGATACATCCACCTTGTGGGATCCTGCAGCACCTGCCCTGCAGCGGGCTGGGACAGACCCTGGCGCAGCTCCTGTTACCCCACAGAGGTGTAGAGGGGACAGACCCCACCAGGACACACCTCACTCCTGGCTCCAGATACGTGTGAGCCATCCCAAAACATGCTGGGGAACCCGCTGAGGATGCAGTGGGGCTCCTGTGGGGGCACAGAGGGCATGCACGGGGTGCCGGGCTGCTGCCTCTCCTGCCCTCTGCCCACACAGGGGACCGGCCTCCTCCCTGCAGCTTCCTTGGGAAGCTTTCACCCCTCCTCCACAGTGCCCGGGGGGCGCTTCAATGGCAGAAGGAAGTGGAAAAATAACCTCAGCTCTAGATTTGGAAGCAGAGGTGGCCCGTAGTGCAGCTGAAAGGCGGCTCTGAGGAGCTGTCCCCAGGCTCCGCTGGCCGCGGGCACTGCTGGTGAGTGGCAATATTGTCCCAGGGCAGAAAAGGCCTTTGTCCCTCTGAGATGGCAGAGCCACTCCAGCCTTTGGCTTTGGGAACGGGGCTGATTCGCTGCTTTGCCTTCCAAACACGGTGCTGAATGGGGGGTTTGAGCCAGAGGCCAGGCTGGGATCCAGCCCCTTTGAGCCAGTGCCGGCGGGCACAGCTGGGGGCCCGCTCAGGAGGGAAGTCCTTGTTCCTTGTCAACACAAGAAGACTTTGCACAGCTCCAAAATAGGCTCCCTGTTGCCCATTGGGGTGTGGAGGGGGCTGAGGGAAACAAACCTGCTGAGGGGAAGGCAGGCAGAGGCATCCCTGTGGAACTGGAGGGAAGGGACAGCCTGCCCGGGGTGCTGTGTCCCCAGAATCACCTCTGCACCCCGCAGTGTCACATCCCAGTGAGCCATCCCCCCACGGAGAAAAATCCTCCTTGCGCACCGGGATTGAAGCCTGGGAGCACCTACCTGAGCCCAGAGCTCCTTAATTCCCCAGCCAGAAAGCAGGACATTGTTTTATGCTCCATGCATAATTCATAATTCAGAGCTTAATTAACTAAAGCTCCTCGTGGCAATGCCTGGAGAGGCTCCCACCAGCTCCAGGCACTTCCAGCCACTCCAGGCCAGGCTGCCAGGCTCCTTCCCAAGGCCGTGGTGTTGCTCTGGTTGCTGTATCCACGTCTCACTGCTGTGCTGTGATGTCCCAAAAGTTTTCAAGACGTTTCTGTTGTGATTTTCCGTTCTTTGCTCCAGCAGGATTTGCATCAGTCAAGGAGCAGCCAGTGGCTCCATGGTCCCCCTATCCTCACCATCCCCACGAATCCTGGAGAAATCTGCCTTCTACAAATCTGCCTTTCAGCTGGAAAATACCTGCCCTGGGGAGGCTTTCCTACCTTGTCCTCCATCCTCTGCATCCATTCCAGACTCAGTATTCCTGCCAGGACTGCTGGTGTTTACTCATTGCATCCCATATAAATTGCAAGAGAGATTACACTGATACATAAAACAGTATTTGTAAATCCAGGAGTGCACAGAACTGTTGTCCTCTCCTGCAATTCCTCCTTGAGGAATAACAAGAAGTTTTTTATGAAGTGAGGCAGAGTGCAGCATGATTTTAGTGCTATCCCACTGCCTCTGGAGAGAGGGATTTCACTGCCTCTGCATTATTCTACACTCGCTGTAATCCATTAATTGTCTTCAGGAAAATGGTTTGGCTTTCTCCCTCACACCAGTGTCTCCCTGTGCATTTCAGAGTCCCCTGATCCAGGCAGGAGGGCTCAGAGCCAGTGCTCAGCACCCTGAGCCAGGCAGGAATGCCCGGGAAGGCTGGAGGTGTCTGCAGGACACGATGAGCTGGATGCAAACCTCGGCCCTCAGCACTTAACCACAGGTAAATATTTTTCATTTATCTGGCTCAAATAATTTCCCCGTGGGACTCATAAAAGCAGCCTGTGAGGAACTGATGCAATCAGCATTCCTCAGCGATGCTGATTGGGAACAATCCCTGAGTTGTTGGAGACTGATGGAGAGAGGGGGTGAGCACCAACGGGTGGGAAGGGAAAGGAACAGGAAATAAAGGAAAAGAAGGAAATCACAGATTACAATCGGCACCAGTAACCATGGCACCGTGAATGCCAGGCTTTGTCCAACAGCTGATTGTGATCTTTGAGGGGATGATGCATTCGAGGGAGGGAGGGAGGGAGGTATCCGATGGCTGCCGTGGGTTGTTGTGATGGATTGGATGTGGCATCAGGCACATTCTCCTGGAATCAGTGTGATGCAGTATCAGCGCAGCGCATCCTAAGTGGGAATGAACTGGCTCGGTGACAGATCCCCAGAACAGACAGATGAGGAGAATCATCCTCACAAGGAGGAATTAGTAATGAGCCCGCTCAGACCTGGGTTTGCTCTGTCACTGCTTCCAGCTCCCACGGCCTGCAGGCAAACACCAAATCCCTGGAGGTGCTGCACAAGCCGGGATCAGGGAATGGTTACCAGGAGCCACACAGCACAGCCCTGACCACAGCACTGAGTCAATTACTCAGCCAAATGCAGTCCAGCCACTCGCATCAACTCATTGCTGTGCCATCAAACAGGGGGGTTGGAGTGTCCCAGGGACTGGAAGGTCCCTCTGCAGTGGCTAAAGCATCGCTCAGACCCCAGAAACTCCCTGCAGCTGGAGCAGAGAGCCGTGCTTTGCTTCCCCACAGCTCTGCAGAGGCAGTGGCAGCCCCACAGGGCCCACTCCTGATGGTGTCTGTGGCCTGGCCAGCAAAGCCTTGGGCCAGCAGGGCCACACCTGCACCTCCCTTGCTTTGGGCACAACCCAAGGACCAGAATCCACGGACTGGGTGGCACAAGGAGCACGACAGTGGCACTGACTGTGCTGTGCCTCACAGGGGAGGTGGTAGCCCCCTCCCAGCCCACCCCTGTGTCCTCCGTGGTGCCACAGGCTTGGCTTTCTCTGCAGAGGCTGCTTGCTCTCTTTGTGGGGGGAAAAAGGGATTTGTACTAAAGCTCTTTGCATGAAAAAATAAAATCCATACTGTGCTGCTTTGCTCTGCCCCGGCTCCCAAGCTGTGATGTTTCATTGATTAGCTTGTAAGAGCTTGGAGCACAGCCCGTGCTTTGCTGGGAGCATTTCCGCAGCTCCCGCAGGTGGAAAGCCATTAACCGCCTCCAGCCTCATCCCTCTGCCTCCTGGGAGACTTTGGGTGGAGGCTTTGGGCTTGTTTGAAGAGGAAAACCCCTAAAACACAGTCCCCACACCGTGGCTGGGGTCCTCACACTCTGCCCTGGGCTGGGGACCTGGGGGGTGTCCCCACGCACAGTGTCACCCCCCGGGGCAGAGCCGCTGCCCATCCTCTGTGAGCTCACGTGGATACGGGGACAATAATTCCCAGAGATCCCTGACAAAAGAACAACATCTCACTTGTGCAGAGCTATTAGGGAGCTCGCTGGTACTTCCTGCTGCTGCTGCTGCTGTGTGTGTCAGCGTGATGAGAGGCCGGCAATAAACCCCCGGCACTCCCCGAGGGCTGCTGGATAAACTCTTCTGCTGGAATAACGGTGCCTTGGCTCCCAGCACCTGCTCAGCGTCCTGAGAGCAGGAATCTGTGGCTCCTGATGCTCCACACAGCCGGGCACAGCATCCAGCAGCTTCTCCTGGAGGGGCTCGTCCCTGGATGCCAGCGCTGGGGCTCTGAGCTCCAGGCAGGATCCGGCCGTGGCTCTGCCCAGGGGGTTGCTCTGAGTATTTTGGGAGGGTGGGCAGAGATCCTGGCATGGTGCCACAGCAAGGCAGGGCTGGGGAGGAGGAAGAGGAGGAGGAGCACCAAGCAACATGTGTGGGGCGCCGGCAGAGCTCCAGCGTGGCAGCGTGTGCGTTCCCGCGGTGGGAGATGCAGCACAAGCTGCCGTGAGATTTCGGGATTGCAAACACCAGCCGGCAGCCAGGGAAGCGCTCTTAGGGAGCACCGAGCTCGCTGCCCAGGGCTGTGGGCGCTGCCCGTCCCCCTGCAGGGGCTTTGGTGAGTGTGCAGGGAGCCGCCTTTGCTGGGAGAAGCGAGGATTTCCTGCAGCTGCGGCACTCCTGGGAAGGTCCTGCCTCTCCATGGGATACAGAGCTGCCAGTCCTGCCCTGCTGGCCACACATCCTCTGCCCATTTGTCCCACTGAGGCACCACCCCAGGATGGTTCTGACCACGGTTCTCACCCCAATTCCCATCCCACCCCAATTCCAGCCCTGTGGGAGACATTTCCAGCTGCAGATAATGAGCGTGTGAGTTACTCTGTGTGTCAGCTGAGTGACACAAACATGCTCCACGGCAGCTCAGCTCTCTATGACCCCCGGGGAGATGCCCCTGTCCCCATCCTGTCACCCAGAGATGGCACCAGAGCTCAGAGCTGCTCAGGCTGTGGCTCAGGCAGGGCTGGGAGAGTGGGAAGGAGCCTTGGCTGCAGGTTAAAGGAGGTCACTTTATTGCAGTCAGCACTGCTGAGATCCCTGAGCAGCCACGGGGTTAATGGAATAAACCAGGGAAATTTGTAAATCTCTTCCCCAGCACCCAGGAGATCAGTTTTTGTTTTGTGTTTGCCAATGGAAGCAAATCCTGCTCCACTCTCCCTGACCTGGCTGTTAGGATGACATAGCGAGGACTGGCTTTGATTCCCATGAGGGTTTTATGCATGTGGGAAAAGCTCTTTGGGAAAGATGCTGCACCACCCCCAGGTCCCCAAACTCTTGGTGGCCCTGAGCCCAGCATGTGCCAGGGAGGGGCATGGGACACACAGCCCAGGTGAGTACAGGGGGGACACAACATCGTGAGGGATTTAATAGGGAAGAAGCCTCCTGGCAGGCCACACCTAGGTCTAATAATTTACTATAACTGCTTTTATGGCAGACCGTAAAAATCTAAAATAAGGCTGGGAATTGTCAGAGAATCCCATACAGAGCTGAATTTTTGCGTAATCAGAAATTCTGGAGCCACAGTTTTTAGGCTCCAGTGCCTTCCTCTGGAAACTCTGAGGGCTCCCACAGCCCTGGTGATGGGTAATCTTCACTGATGAGGATCTCCGTGGTCCTGCCCAACCTCAGTGATTTTGGGAGCCAGAAATTCCTTCTCTGCTCTGACTTTGGAGAGCAGCCCCTCACCTTGCACCCTCCTGAGCACCCTCCCCAGCCTCTCCACAGGGACCAGCATCCCAGGGAATGCACAAAGGATGAGAGGCCGCCGGGCCCAAGTCTCTGCAGTCAAGGTGGCACAGGGAGGACACAGTCTGTCCCTGGAGGGTGACATTAAGCACCGAGCTAATTCTGCCTCTGAGTGCTAACCCTGAGCCGTTAGCACAATTACTCCCAGCGCCACTGGATGATACTTGGTAATTACGTGGCTCTTTCATCTGGGATCTCGGAGCACTTACTGATCAATTAATTACACTTTGCAGCAGGCTTTGGCCCCAGTGCCAGTTGCAGATCAATAATCCCTCTCCTGAGATGCAGCTGAGTCTGAATGATACGGCCCTGCCAGCACAGGGCTCACCCAGCAGGATGGTGTCCAGGCTCTGGGGTGCCCAGGGAAGGTGCAGGATGAGGGTATGGAAAGCTCATGGGTGAGAATCAGAGAATTTTAGTTGGATAAGACCTTTAAGATCTTTGAGTCCAAGCCTTAACCAAGCCCAGGAAGGTCCTGGGCACTGCCAGCTCTTCCCCACCCTCCAAAGGCTTAGTTCCCCTGCTGTTGGAGACAGATGGGAGAAGGGAAGTGCCAACCAGCTCCTCCTGATCCTCACAGCCTCAGGACAAGCTGTTGACTTGGAGCTTTGGACACAACACCATTGGGAGGAGTCCTGGCAGGAGCCACATCATGAGCACGGGTCGTAAATCTCCTCCCAGAGGGGAGCCTGGCTGCACCCAACTCTGGATTTATAAGTATAAATAAGATGGAAAGCAGGAATTCCCCTCAGGGCATGCAGGGATGGAAAATACGAGGTCTCCTGCCAAAAACTCTTCGGGCTTTTTATTGGTTACTGCAGGAGGAGAAAACTCTCAGGGCTGGGGAGATGCTGGAAGAGGGAAGGATCTGCAGGAGGTTTTGGTGGGAGACTGGGAGGGCAGAAAGCTTCCAAAAGCTGCAGGTCCATGGCAGCATCATCCCTCCTGGAGGCAGAGGAAGGACGGGGTCAGCTGAGGACGGTGGCAGGGTGGAAGATTAAGCCCAGCTGTGTATGGGGTTTCTAGGGTGTCAGGAGCCAGCCAAGGGCCGGCCATGCTGACAGCCCACGGAGCTTCTCACCTCTCATTGCAACGACCTTTTCCTCTCAGACTTGTCCTGTGTTGATCTCAATGACACGGCTGGGGAGTGTTACTGCGCTTATAAAAGATTTTCCATTGCATTTCCCCACTATCGACTCTCCAGAGATGCAAGGGTGGGAATCGAGGGTGTGGGGGCTGTCCCTGGGCAGGGTGTCAGAGCCACCTCGCAGCTTGGAGCAAAACTGCAGCGTTTGCAGCCCGTCCCTGCCAGAGAGCCGCAGGCTGCACCTTCCCTGTCCCAGCTCATTGCTGAAAATCGCCACTCGCAGGCGGAGAAACTCTTCCCCCCCCCTCCTCCCGCAGAGCCCCAGGGCTCAGCCGAGCTGCTCTCAGTCCTCTCCTGCTCGGCCAAAGAGCTGCGTCACTGCAGCCTGACATCCTGTCCCTCCTTCTCCTGGCTGTGTGTCCGCGGTGTGTCCTCCCCGTGTCACCGGCTGGCAGAGCCGGGGCTCCCAGCCCCTCTTCCCGACACCGCTGGGGACAGTGGCACATAGGAAAGGGGGCTGGGCTGGCAGCAGGACAGGTTTTGTCACGCTGGGACAGTGGTCTGCACTCTTGGCTGTCCTTCCTTCCTTCCAGGCAACCTTTCAGCCCAGATGGAGAGCGCCATACGGAGTTTTGTTTCCTTCCCAAAACACACGACACGTTTCCCTGCCTGTCTCACAAGGTGTCTGTGCCAGGCTGTGTGACACGGTGAGAGGCACAACCAGGGATCATCCACGGCCCTGAGCGGGGAGTGAGGGGGACACAGGGGAGCTCTGCCCCCCACCACATCCCACTGGGCCACCCACTCCTTGTCACAGGGCCGGTTTGGGAGCTGAGGGCAGGTGTGCGACACAGCCAGGTTGGAGATTTTTGCCTCCACCTGGGGCTTGTTGCTGAGAGCTGCTAAAAAAGCAGGATAGCCCCTTCCAGGGGCTGCTGCTGTGCAGGAGGCTGAGGATGGGGAGGGCTTTTACAAGGGTGTGCAGTGCTGGGGTAAGTGGGGATGGCTTTAAGATGAAGGAGGCTATGTTTAGATTAAATATTAGGAACAGATTATTTTCTTTGACTGCTCTGAAGGCTGTGGGTGAGGGGGTGGCTGTGGGGATGTCCAGGCATTGGGATGAAGCCGTGCCAGCAGAGGGATAGAGGGATGAGCCATCAGCTGGGATTTCTCCAGCACTTAAAAGCCTCCTTCACATTCTGTGCCATGAAACACAGCCGTGATTTTTGCTTTACAAGTGTGATTGCTTATAACAGCATGAAATTACAGCCAGAGCTGGTCAGCCTGGCAGCAGATAAGCGGAGCTGGGAGGAAGGGTGGGTGGCAGCCCCTGATGAGGCACATCTCTGGGCTATCCCAGTGGGAAGGCAGCGGGGAGCCCAGAGGAGATGGATGCTGCAGGGTTAGACCTGGTGGTGATGGAGGTGGGTGGGCAGAAATGATTAGTCAAGGCGCTCAAATTGGGAATAAACACGTGGCTGCCCTGCCCAGGGCATCCTCAGCCTCTCATTTGGGGACTCTATTTCTGAGCTCCCTGGGTGCCACTTCAACACTGCTCTCTCTGCTCACAGCCCTGTCCCACACCCCCCTAAATCCCTGTCATTCCTGGCGTTTTCCTCACTTTCACAAGCTTTTTTTACCACTCTGAGGAAAAAGGTCTCCATTTACTCATCACTGCTCTAATTTCATTTGCGAGCTCTGGGTGTCAACCAGAGGCGGAGCAGGGAAGGATTCCTGGCAGAAGGAGCCTGTGTGTGCTGGGTGGGATTGATTTCACGGTGCAGAAGCCACTCAGCAGCAGCCCCTGCCTGTCCTCCTGCCACGCACAGCACTGTGGAAAATGCACTTACTCGCATATTAGACTGATTCTCTGAAGTTCAAGCCTTCCAGGTATTTCTGGTCCCTCCCAGTCTTGCCATCTGCTTTCATCCCACTGCCCCTGCCCCTCCTTGGTTCTTCTCTGCTCCCCGTGTTTTTCAGAGGGCAAATAAAGCAGCTGAGGGATGGCCCAGGGCTGGCAGTGCTGGGGGTTGGGAGTGTTTTCCTGGTGACTGCGCTCCGCCAGCCTGACCTTTCCCAGAGAGCAGCCCAGGACTGCTGCACGCAGCTTTCCCTGTGCCACAGCAGCAGCACAGCCAGGAAAGGGGCCCATCCCAGTGTCTGCATCAGTGCTCTGTGCCCAGAGAGCCTTGAGCATCGTGGCACGGCAGCAGAGGCCTCTGTGGGATGGGCAGTGCTGGTGGTGGGACAGGGCCCGGGGGCTCAGGGCAGTGCTGCTCTGGGAAGCAGTCGGTGCCTCTGCCTCTTCCTCAGACCCTGATGGCTCCCTGTGACTGATGGCTGAGTCCTTCACCCTGAACCAAGCTGACAGCTCCCAAAAACCCTGTTGATGGATGATCTCATTAAGCAGGGGTGCACTGCAAGGGAGGGAGGGGAGCAGATGACTTATTGCCTTGGCTGGGGGCTTTGCTGGCAATGTGAGGATGGTTCATTCCCTCTTCTCCAAAGGCAGGGAAGCAGCAGGTGTGTTCATCACTGCAACATGGCCTGGGAGGTCCCTGAGGCACTGGGAGCAGATGCCAGACAGAGATTGGGGTGCTCCTTGCTGGTCCCTATCCAGTGATCCATTTCCAGTTCTGGTGCCCAGAAGGAACCAGTGGGATGACCCAAAGCAGCCAAGGAAGTCACGGGGCTGGAAATGTGCCTGCAGCCAGGGAAGACACCTCAGTGTGCTGGAGAGCCATTTCCATGCTCACCACTCATGGTTAGTTCATCCCCATGTGCTCACAGCATGGATATCCAACAGGGTCATGATCCAGCACAGGAGTGGGAGGGATTTTGATTTTTCTTTCAGAGATCATGTTTATTTTCCTGACAGGCTTCAAGGAGTTCTGTGCAGCAGTGTAGAGCAGGAAGAGGCTCT
Source organism: Illadopsis cleaveri (assembly GCA_013399915.1). Taxonomy (NCBI): domain Eukaryota; kingdom Metazoa; phylum Chordata; class Aves; order Passeriformes; family Timaliidae; genus Illadopsis; species Illadopsis cleaveri. Next base: position 771,546 of record VXBB01009117.1, on the reverse strand, counting down.
CCCCAGGGGTGTCTGGGTGCAGTTTTGGCAGGGGATCAGGGACACAGGGACTGAGTGGAGATGGACTCTGCCCTTCAGCACTGCTGAAGATGCTGGGATGCTCTGGCACTCACAATTTGGTTTCCCCAAGTTTGTTTGCTCTTGAAGTGAACAGTTAAAGGGAGAATGAGAGTTTGAGCAGGGGAAGGCTCCTGGCTGCATTAGAGGAGAGATTTGCAGTGCTGGCTGTGGGATCAAGGACTGCATTAGTATTGACTTCAGGTGTAGTGAGATTTCCTAACTCAGCACAAGGCTGTGCTGGACTCTGAACCTCTCAGAGCACTGGGCAGCCTTGCAGGGGTGTGTGGGGCCTTGATTCATCAGTGTCCCCTCAACATCCCCATTCCCAGAGCGGAAGGATACTCTGGCAGGGCACAGTCCTGGCTGCTGGTTGTGCATCAGGCACCAAAGTGGCATCTGAAACCAAAGGCTGTGCTGAGCAGAACCCCAGCTCCATTCTCAGGGAGATTGAGGAAGGCTGAGGGAATAAAGCTCCCCTATCCCCTCATCCTTCTCCTGCAGCTCTGCCCTGGCACAGAGGAAAGGCCTCATGCTGGGATCAGGCAGAAAGAGCAGGTGATGGTTGTAAAGTCTCGTGTTGCTTGCAGGAAGGAGTTATCCCAGGAAAAATGCAGGTTCTCTCCCCCTGTGGGCTCCTGAAGCTTTGATATGCTCCTTCTGCAAGTGAGAGAGCCAAAGAGAACATGGAATCAGCACCATCCTCCCCCTGGAGTTGTTCTTCAGGCTTCACTTGGTGTCATAACGATCCAATCAATCCCAGGAGGCTCCAAATAATTATTAATTAAGGCAATGATTGGGTGATTTGGCCGTCATTGCAGCTGTCTTTCACAGGGAGAGAGAAAAGCCTGTTCCTTTCTTATTTTTCCCTAAAGCCTGACTCTGATGGCACGCGGCTGCTCTGCAGAACACAATGTAATAGCAGGGTGAGTCACAGCCAAGGATTTGTATTCAATATCGGTTCGGATTACATTAGCTTTGCCTAATGCCTGAGCAATAAAGTGCCTCTTCATTGTATAGCTGCAATTTATTTCAGTTCCTGGGTTGGTACAGAGCAAACATCCATCATGCAGCAACACGTGTGCCCTGCGAGGGGAGCAGGCTGGGGGATGCCGGCTCTGCCTCTCCTCCTGCTCCCACCAGGAGCTCCCACTGTCATGGAATCCTGGAACAGTTTGGGTTGGAAGGGACTTTAAAGCCTGTTTGTCCCACCCCCTGCCGTGGACAGGTGGAGCACGTTGCTCCAAGGCCCGTCCAACCTGGCCTTGGATATTTCCCGTGATGGGGAATCATCCATTTGTTCAGCCATGCAACCTGCCCAGGTGTCACAGCAGAGTCCAGCTGAACGTGCTGGCCTGTTTCCCCAGCGGGGTGTTGTCCTGGGTGCTTCACTCCAGGAGCAGATCCCTGAGTCCTCCAGAACCATCCACAGGTCCTGGAGCAGCATTCCAGCCCCCTGCCACGCTCCCTGCAGCTGCTCTGAGCAAGGCTCTGGATCCACCCAAGTCTCTGGGTGAACCCAGCAGGTCCCCAAGCTGTTCTGGTCACATCCCTGCCACACACGCTGCTCTCCCCTCTCTGCCAGCCTCTCCTCGGTGCCTTTCCCACCCGTGCCGATGCTTTGGCAGAGGAAGGGAGATGCAGGAAAGCAGCAAAGGCTGCGAGAGCACAGCCAGGGCTCTGTTCTGAGCCGGCTGCAGCTGCTTGGCAAAGGCTCCCTGTGCTGGGCTCTGGCAGCTCAGTGCCGCCGGCACAGCCCAGAGCAAGGGCGAGGGGACAGCCAGGGCTGCTCTCATTAGTTTGCAGAAATCTGGGAAAACGGAGCCTTTTCCTCGGCTGCCCTAACGGGACCCAGCCATGACTCACGTGGGCAGCGGTGAGTAAGAGCCTTATCTTTATTTACTCGATGGTTTCGTGCTGTGGAAGACCTCGGAGGAGGAGGAGGAGGAGGGGCAGGTCCACGAGGAGTCTCCGTGAGCATTTCCAGCCCGCCGCTGGTGAGGGGAAGAGTGAGCAAGTCGCTGATGATTTATGAACTCTCCCGTGCAGGGCAGAGGTCCCTTTGTGCCTTGCACAGAGCTTGTTGAAGGAGGGAACGGGCCCCAGCCTCGCTCAGAGAAGCTGCCAGAGAATTCCTTTTCGCCGAGGAAGCGCCCCCGCATCTCCCCCTCCCGGGTGGCGGCGGGTGTCGAGTGGTCCCTTCCTGTTTGTCACCCGGCCAGCGAGAAGGAGCGGGGCCGCCGGGAGGGACCCGTGAGCATTCCCAGTGAGCTCCCTGCGGTGTCCCCAGCGGGGATGGACGCATCAAAAAGCCGCCACCAAGCAGGGACCCGCTGCTGCACCGGTCACCAGGCACAGGTGACACGAAGTCCCACGCAACGTGGGCATGAAGGAAGAGGCTCCAGGGCTGTGCTGGGAGAGAGGGGGATGAGGTCCCAAGAATGCCCCTGGGATGAGGTGCTTAAGGCTGAGTGATGCCACCACCATTAATTAGCCCTTGCAGCACCGACTGCAGCAGCGCGGGAGGTGTCCCCAGGGCACGGACACTGCAGGTGTCAGAGCTGTCCTGTCCCCGCACTGCACGGGGTTGCCATGCCACTGCTGACATTGTTAGAGGTGACATCTGATTGCTGAGGACACCTCAGGCTCAGGGCTGGGCCAGTGCCAAGCTGGGCCAGTGCCAGCTCCGGGCTCCGCAGCCACCGTGGGCACATGCCCGGCCCGGGATGGGACATCACCTGCAGGGCACCCCCAGCACCCTCTGCTCTCCCAGCTGCATTTCCCAGGAACCAACAGCCCTCCTGTGGCCTCTTTGGGACCATTGGCTGCTGGATAACCCTGGAGCAGCACCGTGTGGTGCAGCAGCACCTCCCCTGTGGTCTGGTGGCCAAGCCAGAGCCCCGCAGGGTGCATTGTCACCCTCTTCTTTCCACGTGCCAGGATGTGCCGGTGGCATGGCTATGGCAGTGGGAGAGCCACAAGGACTGAGCAGGGCAGGGAATTCCCTCAGTGCTTCCCAGGCTGCCGGGATGGGAAGGAGGGGGATCCCTGAGCCCTGATCTTCCCACAAACCCGGCACAGCTCCCACTAAGGAGCTTAATCCATGGGGCTGATGCTAAACCTGTTAGTGCTGGCAGCAGCGCCCAGGAGCCAATGGCTCCATGCCAAGGGTGGTTCTCTGGGATTAAGAAACAGTTCCCATCCCACAAAGTTTGGGTAAAAAGCTCTGTTTTCTGGGACTGCTGGCGAGACAGTGTCCTGCGGGAGTGGGGGAGTCTGGATTCCCTGGTAAATCTACTGCCATCCAAGAAAAAACACATTTTAATCAAATCCAAGGCAATGCTGCCATCGAGACACAGGAAATATAGGCCATGCTCACAAACTGGGAGGCTGCGTCCCAGAAAACATCAAATGTGAAAATAATTTAGAGGCTGGAGGAGCAAAAGCAGCTCCACGGGCATTCTTAGGGCTCTGACACCCTCCAAGGCTGGAGCCACGGGCCCCAGCAGAGCCCTGGTGAGGTTTAGGGGGTTGCCATGGTCCTGGCACGGTCCTGATGCACCTGTGGGACCAAGGGGAATATTCCATCCAGGGCTGGGAAATGTGGGGTTTGGCAAACAGGAGAGGGTGAATAAAAGAGGGAGGAAAATTCTCTGAGGACTGAAAAAAGACCCCTGAGAGGTGAGGAGGGAGTGAGGTCCCTGAGGTTTAGCCAAAGGAGGATCCAGAGGTGCCTTGAATCCACCCTGCAGAAATGTTCCTGGGATACAGCAAGCTCTGAAAGGGCCTTTTAATCCAGCAGGGAAATCACAAGAGAGCCAACAACTGGAAGCCGGAGCCAGACACATTTAAATTAGAACAAAAGACACATTTCTAATAGTGAGGTAATTAACCACTGGAACGAATTATCAAGGGGAAGTGGTGCTTTCTCAGTCTCTTCAAGTTTTCAAATTAAGTCGGGTTGTTTTTTTCTGAGAAAAAGATTCACTTGAGCAAAAAACAACTGGAGGAATTTACTGCCTGTGCTCAAATGTCAGCCCAGACCCTGCAGAACACTCTGGCCTCAAAATCAGCTTTTTGATAAAACTGGTGGAATTTTTAAGGCAAGCCCAAGTTCAAGTAATTGCCCTGGAATGAGAAAAAGAGACGTTTCCCATCATATTCCTATTCCCAGTGAAGCCAGGACTGCTGGCCCTGACACAAGCTGTGCCTTTACACTCATCACCCTTGAGGCAATTCCTTTGCCCTTTGGTAAATGGTGTCTGTACAAGATCTGGAATTTGGAGAATGGTCTGGATGCATCCCCAGGGACCTGCTCTCGGTCATGGGGCTGCAGCTTCCTGGTGCAAAACCACCCTGGAATCAGAGCCCTGTCTGAGCTGGGGTTCTCCTTGCAGGACGCTATAAATATGTGCACAGATACCTATATTTACATTTGTCTATTTACATTTCTATGGCACATTGACAGGCTTCCAGCAGTGGCACCGTTGCCGTGGCCATGCCTGGGGTGAGGTTGTCCCTGTGTGTTTGGTGTCAGACAGTTTGGCCCTTCCTGTGAGCTGGGGCTGAGCTGGGAAATCAATCACAGCTGCTCCATAGAGCTCTGGTCCTGTAATTACTCCGTGATTAAATAAAAACGTAATTCCTTCAACACCTCCGCACTCCTGCTTTATTGCAGGAGAGCCCACACAAGGAATTAATGTTTAAATAATGGCTCTCCTCCCCAGGAGCAGGCTCTGAGATAGGCAGGAATATATTTACACTCTGTCCCACGGATGGAAGGAGCAGCACCGTGCTGGGGGCCACAGAGGTGACAGTGCAGCATCCCCTGGGATTTTCCCAGTGATCTCTGTCTCCTTGTCTTCCTGGGTGCAGCCCAGGGCTCCTTTGGGCAGAGCCTGAGGGTGCAGCCCCCCAAATCAAATCCCCATCCCAGCTGGCACGAGGAGCCTTCCTTGGTGCGATGCCGGGGCCTGGAAGCTGCCCAGTAATTCCAGCAATTGGGATGGAATTTCGGTGCCTGGAGGAGTGCAGAGAATTTCCAGCACTGATTTCTGAGCTGTCCATCTCTCCCTATCGGCAGATGCCAGCTGGGATGTCAGTGCCTGGTGAAGAATTGTCTCTCCCTGCAAAGGGCGACGCGGTTTCAACCTCTTTATTAAACCAGGCACAATCCTGTGCGCCAGCAGAGATGAAGAAAAGCTCCTGATAAGTGGGACTGGCCATTCCCTGAGTTCCCAGTCTCCTTGGTTACAGTACGCCGCACAAACGCTTTTCTCGGAGAGCAGGCTGCGAGCAGAGAGTTTGAATCCCATATTGGAGGGGTTCCCCTTCTCCCTGCCTCATCCCTGGTGCTGCTGAAAGGATGCTCAGCACAGGAGGGGGTGGGGAAGGGGCTCCTGCTGGTTTTGCAGAGGTGTCTGAGTGATGCAGTCAGAGCAGATCCAATGGGCTCCGTGCAATCCCGAACCCCAAAGCCCAGACAAGATGCCCCCAGCTATTAACAAGACTGAATAGAAGATGTGCTGCCTGCTGTAACTGCTGTGAGGATATGGGGACCAGTGTGGGGCTCAGAGAGCCTCAGCCCTCACACAGCACCTCTGAGGAGAAAGCCCAAGAGGGTGCTGGTCCCATATCCAGTGACAGCAGGATGCTGGTCCCATACCAGTGACAGAAGGGTGCTGGTCCCATACCAGTGACAGCAGGATGCTGGTCCTATATCCAGTGACAGGAGGATGCTGGTCCCACCTCTAGAGCACAGGCAGGAGTGGCTTCAACACAAGTTTGTCACGCTGACCCCACACCTGTGCTGTGCCCGTGGTGACACACGCTGCAATGCCACCTCAGCGGTGTCACCCAGGGCACGGCAGCCCCGAGGGATTGCTGTCACCACAGCCAACCTGTGACAGCCATTAGTAATGTGATCCCCTGGCTGGTCAAAGCCTCCTGTAGCTATGGTAATGGACTACCATAATTCACAATTATAATGTCAGATTTAAACCCAGGGCTTGTGCAAAGGGATAAAAATATCTCTTTGCTCGTGGGATCTCGGTATTATTTGCTTTGCTATATTGGAAGCTAAATGCTCTCATGAACATCAAGTGATTGTGCTGAGATTAAACACTTTTCTTCTGTTTATGCACGTTTCACCCTTTTATAGTTTTATTAAAACGCTGGCTGCACTCTCAATTAAGCAAGATCGTTCTACAGTTGTAAGCACATTTCATAGGAATAAATAATTTAATCTGAAGGGTGTTTTGGGCTCAAAACCACAATGCTAAGATATTGGGGAGTGCAGAGCTGGGGCAGGGGAGCGGGCACTGCCATCTCACTGTGCTCCAGCAGGGACCAGGGACCTGAGCACGGAGCCTTCCAGGTGTGCCCTGGCTGTGCCCCCCTTACACACCTGATTGGCACCTCCAGCCCATTCCATAACCCACAGGGGCAAACCGGGCTTGTGGCAGAGCCCACACTCCCCTTCTTGCCCCCCATCACTCCTGTGCTGTCCTCATCTACCCACCACAGCAATGCCACTGACACCTTTCATCTGAGGAGCCCAAAAGCCCCCTGCAAATATTAATGAATTAATCACCCAAACTGCACAGCTTGGGCTCCGCCAAACTCGCAGTCGTCGCTTCTCCCAATTTCGCATGGAAAAATCTGTCTGTTTTCTGCCATTTCTTAACCTCCAAATGTTGCTTTCTTGGCACTTTCCAGAAAGCACATGTTCAGGTTTCCAGCACGGAGTCCTGTTTCCCTGGATCCCTGCCCACGCTCCCCATGCTTGGCTGAGCTTCCACGTCCTGGTGCTGGTCCTGGTGCCTGCCCGGGGCACCCCAGCACTGAACCCTGCTCCCCCTCCCTGGCACCTCTCCTGGGTGTGTTTGTACAGCACCAGGCAGACAAAAATCCCTGTGAAATCCCACCCACTACTGCTGGGGAAACTCTGGCAAAGCAGGATGGCTTTATTCTTCAGGATGGCAGCTGACAAAGGCTGTGCTGTTGGAGAGTAATTAAAATGGACAGGTACCAAACCTTTGTCTTAAAACCCCCGAGACCTTGAGCTATTTCTGACATGTCAGCAGGAAGTGGCAGCAGTGTGACAAGCTCAGGGTCATGCCTAGCTCTGAGGGGCCCTTCTCCCAAGGCACAGCCTTTGTGCCCTGGCTACTCCAGTCAGCAGATGAGAACATGAATATTCCTTAGGAAAAGCATTTTCAGCGGCATGGGTTTGCTCCAGTGTTGGATTTTTGCTGTAGGTGATGCCTGGGTGGGTTGAAGTCAGTGCCAGCCCAGAACTCTGCAATGGGAATGCAAATGAGCCTCAGATCCAAGATTTGCTTCTGCTGGGTGGGTTTTATTCCCTTTAAAACCCTCCCTCTGCTCCAGGTACCCCAGTGCCAGCACGAGGCTCTGGGAGGGTTCCTGCTGCAGGAACTCTCTCCCCAGCTGGTTTGCAATGTGCCACACGAGCACAAAGACCTTGCACTGTAATTAAGCTCTTGCTGTTCTTTCAGGACTTTGATTCAGAGAAATTCATCACTCAGAAAGAGCAGCTTGGCTGGGAGTTGAGGGAAAAACAACCCTTTTCCCCCCAAGCCATGGCCAGTGTGTGGAGGTTTATGCCCAGCAGTGGCACTGCTGCCTATTCATCACCTACATGAGCAAATGAGGACCCATCTCCTGCCCTCAATCCTCTTATGAATTATTTAGCACAATCCAAATTACTGGGAATGTTCACTGGCTGTCCAGCTAAATCTAATTTGTATTAAGTTCATTTGGCAGCAATTTTCCTTAATGGCCAGGGTGGCCTTCTGTGGGTGTGTGGTAAAAGTGATCTCTTGGATATAGGTGGGAAAGGCCTGCGTGGGCCTGCACTCCAAAATAACAAACCAAAAATTAATTACAGCCATTATAACAGCTCAAAAGTACATTTAGTGAAAGTGGAAAATAGAATGAGGATAATGATAGTGTTTTTTCCCTACTGTATCAGTCATTTGATGACATAGCAAGCTCCTCTATAAATATAGAATGCATCAATAAAATGCATCATACAGAACACAGAATATATAGTACATAATGTAACATACAACATAGTTATAAGATGTATCAAGGTGTAATATGTATCTACCATGTGTTTATATCTAATAGTTTCTTTATAATATATGTGCCACATATATTTAATATCAGATATATATGATATATATTTATAATGCATATAATGCATATTCTGGACCTTTTGATGAGAGAGACCAGGAGCTACCCAGGGACACGTGGGGGTCCAGAGCAGGGCCAGCCCTGTCCCTGCTGCTCCTGGGCAGATCCCAGCCTGGTGAGGTCACTGAACAGCTCCACCACATCCCCCTTTGCCATCTGGATCTCAGCTTTCCCAGGCCCCTGAAGCGGCAGGATCAGTGTCAGCCTAAACTGAGCCCAGCAGAGCTTCATCCCAGAGGCCACGGCTCCTTCCTCTGACTCCCTAACCCGACTTCAGGGATATTTTCCCCCTTGGACAGGGTGAGGCGCTGTGAGTGTGAGTGTGGGGTGGTTGATATTCCCCGGGGATGCTCTGGGATGCTCCGGGCTCTGCCGGGGTTGCCGGGAGCCTCGCTGGGGCGCGGCAGGAGGCTGTGGGCTGGCTGGCACTGAGGCAGGAATCCCAGCGGGACCTCAGTAAGGATAAAGCTCAGTCTGATAACAGCGAGCCCCAGCCTGACAGCCAGCCCTGAGCGAGGGGGAAAGGCGGGAGCTGGACAGGGAGCACATCCTGCCCTCCTCCATCACACTGGGATGGCTGGTGGGCAGTGGGGGGACACCTTGGACGGGGGTAAGATCCTGATTTTGATGGGGACAGGGGATTTAGGGTCACCCTCAGAGGTCCTGCACAGCATAGGGACACAATTCCTGCTTTCCATCTGCACAGGGATGAGGATGGTGGCTGAGGCGGCACTGCTTTGGCAAATCCAATCCATTTCCATTGTCCATCCATGCCTGCAGTGCCACGCCATCCCAAAGACTTGGCTCATCTCTTCACAGCCCCATTTTCCCATTCCAAATCCATCTGGAAGTCACTGTGCTGGGGGTGAGCTTGGCCACCGCTGGAACTGCCGGAGCACAAGCCCAGCCACGCCTGCTGAGCTGCCCCAAGGAAGAATAATTTCAATTCTATCTCCCTTTTGGAAGGGACACATTTAGTGGCAGAGAGGCTCCGTGCATGGCAGCAATCAGGAATTAACTCACTGCATCCAAGTGCCGTGAAATTGAATCCTGTCAGAGCGGGCAGGAGCTGAACATGGTGCAGGAGAGGTGGGGGTCCCAAGTCCCCATCCTTCTGCCAGAGCCACCAACCCATCAGGACAACCCTGGCTGCTCTGCCAGGTGAGGATGTGCACCTCTGGGTGCTTCCCATCCCCCTGAGAAGAGTTAGGAGTCCATGCCAAGGGTTCACAGATACAGGTGCTGGGAAAACCAGCTTAATTGTTGGAAAAGAGGCTCACAGACCCGGCTAACCATTCAGAAGTGCAGTAAATGGAGTCCCCTGATTGCTCTGAGAGCATTGGAGGAGGCCACAAAGCACCTCAGGCACATGGTGTGATTCTTGGGGTGGTCTGGTGCAGGACCTGGAGTTGGATCGATGATCCCTGTGGGTCCCTTCCAGCTCAGGAATTCTGTGATTTCCTTGAGACTCAGCTCCTGCAAAGGTGCCGTGGTTCAAGGAGGTGATGGGGAGACCAGGGAGGTCTCCAGCCCTGGTACCCACCTCAGCAGGGTGCAATTGCACTCAAGCCTGCCCAGTTCGCTCACACTGCTGCTGGATTCTCCATGAGAGATGGATGTGATGGGCCAAGGGAAGCTCTGCCAGCAGGAGAGCAGCTGGTCCCGGCTCCAGGAGTGCTGCAGGATGGCTCTGGACACTCAGTCCTGAGTGATGGGCATCATGCAAAGAAGGAGCTCTCACAGAGATCACTCCTCTGAGGAAGGCTTTCCACAGGCACAGCCAGTAGAAGAAAAGAGCACGCTTTAATTATGCTAATTAGAGACTTGGCAGTCTCATTGCTTGATGCTTTTGCATTTGATGTGGAGACGTTTCCCTTTGCCAGGGTCTGCCCCTCCTGGAGAGGGAGGGATTTGGGCACGGGGGTGCTGGGCTCCAGGAGATTTACCCTCACATTCCTGCTGATCCCAGCTCCGAGGTGCACTCGGGGGAAGGATCCCGGCTGACTGGCAGCACTCTCCCTTCTCTAGGGGTGACATGGAGCCTCCACATTTCCCTCCCCATGAGCTCCATCCCTGCCAGCAGCATAGGGCAAAGCTCTTGTGCTGAAAGCAGGCGGATGTGCGAAAACACAGGGGCAAAAGGAATAACTCCTGTCCTCCCACTCCAGGCTATAAATGGCTGTGGTCCTGCTCCTGGCTGGCTCAGCCATCAGTTTCGTGTCTCCTGAGCATCCCAGGGGGAGCAGGGAGCCAGAGTTTTCCCTCCTGTGCCGTATTTTCCACCGGCCAGCGCTGATGGATGGCTCGATCTCACCATCCATGAGCTTTGCTCTCTGGCTGCTCCAAGGGCAAACAATTCTCTGGACTCAGCCTGAAACGCTCCAGGCCAAGCATCGTTTTGTCCTGGTTTGTCATTAAAGGATGTGCACAGCCATTCCAAGTGACAGAGCAATTTCCTTTGTGTCNCCCACCCAAACCCTTCTGTGATTCCCTGGTTCTACGAAATCCATGAAATCCCTCTGGGGAGCAATACTCACTTGCAAAGAGAAACGCACTTGCTTTTTTTTTTTCCCTCCCAGAAATAGCAGAATCATTTAAAAAAAAAAAAAAAAAACAAATTTAAAAACT
>VXBB01009117.1:743324-754898 GCA_013399915.1 Illadopsis cleaveri | reverse complement strand
CGGCAGCCGGGGAGCCGCCGCGCCGCAGCACCGATGGGGACGTCTCTCCTGTCCTATCCACGGGTTTCTTGGGGCTCTCCAGCTCCTCTTCTTCTGCCAGAGGTTTTCCATAGTCCCGTCTTCTGGCTGCCACCAGGGGACTCGCCGTCCTCCCCGAGTCCACAGCCTCGCCGGGCCGGGCAGAGCTGCGGGGGGACAGTGGCCGGCTCAGGGCGGGGTCCTTGGTGTCTCTGCTCACCCTGAACGACAGAAACTGGTGTTAGTTTAGACTCTGGGATTCCCAGTGACCGGGATGTCATTCAGCAAGGACAAGGCTAAGCAGGGAAAAGCTGGCATTGCCATGGGAGTTTCGGGATAAACTCACTGCTGCATCCAGCAGTTGAGCAATGCCCAAGTCAGCCAGCCCAGATAATTCCTGGTGTAGAGCGTGTGGTGTGACCAGCCTCAGCTCTGCCAAGCCAGCACTTACCTCCAAATATCCTTTTTCTTGACAGATTACAGCAATATGTAGGATTTATTTTATTTCTGTCAAAGCCAAAGATTATTCACTAAAATTTTATGAAACCAGCTCGCAGCACACCCCCGACACATCTCAATGTTATTGCTGGGCATGTTTCACCCAGGCTGCTGCTCAAAGAGTTCTGAACTGCAGGAGCCCTGCCACACCTGGGCAGGGGCTACACAGCAAAGGGGACCAGACCACCTGAACAGCCAGACAAGGGCTGGTGCAGGAAGGGAAAAACCNCAGCAAAGGGGACCAGACCACCTGCACAGCCAGACAAGACCATATCCCAGACAAGGGCTGGTAAAGGAAGGGAAAAACAAGGGAGAAATAAAGGGGAAAATATATCAGTTCAGAAAACTCATATTATTGGGCAAACTGCACCACGGCTGGAGCTGAGGGGCTGAAAGAAGCATCCTCTGCTGTTAAACCCCTCTTGGCACCAGCATCTCTGGCTGCTTCCACCAAAGTTTCAGAAAACTTCTGAAACTTTGGGATGGGATTCACCTCAGCTCAGCCCTGAGGATCCAGGAGCCCCAGCCAGCTGCCCCAGCAGCTGATGCACAGAAATGGAGGAACTGCAGTCACCACTGGGTTTGGGGTCACTGGTGTCACTAAGCCCCTGATGAGACACTTTATGACCCCCTCCAATCACCTACATTTGCTCACTGGCAGCTGTCCCCACTCCCAGGTACCCTATCCCTGCTCAGCCAAGGGAACCCAGGAATGACCTGACTGGAAAATCTGCTGGGATGTGAATTTGGGAAAGAAAGGAGGAAAGAAAAAGAATGAACAGGGCAGAGCAAAGCGGCAGAACCCAAGCAAACAAATCCATCTCTGGGAGGGAGCAGCGCTCAAGTTGCTCGTGGCCGTAATGAAGCTTCCTGCCCTGGGAATGCCGCTGTTGCCATGGGAATGGGGTGGGGGCGGATAATCCCAGCACAGAGCGAGCGGGAAGCTCGGACCAGGCTCTGCTGACCCGTGAAATAATTTACATGCCGAGATGGGCTGGAGACAAACTCCAGAGCTGGGAGGAAATGCGTGAATGCAGAAGGGAAGGGGCAGCGGAGCAGCTCCAGCCTCCCAGCGCCCACTGGCACAGCCCGGGGCACAGAGTTGCCCTCCTGTCCTGGTACCCACCAGGAGCCTTTCCCTGCTCATTAAACCAGCCTAAATCATTTGATTATTCAACACAAAAGGAATTAACCAGAGATTTCATCTCCCTGAACCACTGCACCCTTCAGGGCCATCCCGTGCTGATGCTGCCGAAGCACCGCAGCTGATGAATGGTTTGAGACATTTCAATAGTGCTGGATTTTAGGATCCTGAATTGCATCTTACTTAAATGGCTGGTGTAATCCTCCGGTGAGGTTATGTACAGAAATTGCTCCATTCATTCTGCACGTTTCCAAATAATATTGTAACCTGCGTGCTGCATGAATGGCTTTCATAAATTAAACACCGGCATCAGGGTTTTTATTTGGGTTTTAAGGCTGAGATAAAAGTGAGTGGAGAGGTGAGAACCACTAATGGGCTGTGAACAAGAACTGAACACGCTGTATTTATTGTCCTGTTCAGCATGATGGGCAGCTACTGCTTTCATGAAAATCTTTGGAGTCTGAAATGGAGTGAAAGCTGCAAAGGTGGGATTGTTCCTGCTTCCATGGCTGGCAAGGGCCACACAGCCCCAAAATCCATGCAGGGACCTCACACTCTCCATGTTCTGGTTTCCAGTCAAAGGCTAAGTCTGCCCCATGCATCCTTGTCTTTTCCAACAATTCCCATTTTCTGCACACATTAAACTGCCAGAGGCAGGGATTGGATAGGGATGTTGGGAAGGAATTCTTTCCTGGGAGAGTGCTGAGGCCCTGGCACAGGGTACCCAGAGGAGCTGTGGCTGCCCCTGGATCCCTGGAAGTATCCAAGGCCAGGCTGGACAGAGCTCAGAGTGACCTGGGCTAGTGGAAGGTGTCTCTGCACATGGCTGTGGGGTGGAACTGGATGATTTTGAAGGTTCCTTCCCACCCCAACCATTCCATGATTTGTTTCTTTAACTGTTCCCTTATGCCTACCAAGATCCCCTCCAAAATTATGGCTAGTGTCCCTCATCGTCATCCTCATCCTCATCCTCATCCTCATCCTCATCCTCCTCACAAGGCAGGACACAAGAGCCAGACGGTCACGCCCCATCCTGCTGCATCCTCTGCTCATCCATAAATCCCTGGCACGTGGCTTCTGTGCCAGCACAAATTCCCAGGGCTTGGAATGACCCCAGGAAGTCACAGGCAGCCCCAAAGGAAGGTGATGCTGCAGGAGGAAGGACCATGAGCCCCTCCAGCCCTGAGCAGAGCCCTGCTCCTCCACCAGCCTCAGGGGAGATGATTTTCCCAGCAAAAGGCAAAAGATGCTGAGCCCGGGAGGCGCCTGGAAGCCAAGGGAGCTCTGCAATCTGCCATTCACACCAAACCAAATGACATACAACAATAATTAGTGAAGATTACATAGCAATTAGCATGATTACAATTATACCAGTTGAAACCATTTATACAATAAAATCCACACATGCTTTGCAACACATGACCAGGGCTGAAAGTGTGGCTGGGATGCTTTTCCTGGGAGCTCATAAATAAAGCCAAGACAGCTCCATTTCAGGGAAGGAGGAGACGTTGGCCTCATTTCTGTCAGAAGAGGATTTTCTTGTCACACCGTCATCTACACAAGAGCTCCCAGTTTCCCACGTAATGATTTGCTTTTGACACAACCGTGGTTAAAAATAAACATGTTGGATCCCCGGCAGCCTTGGGACCAGGGCTCTTGGTTTTGTGAACCAAGGTGGGAGGGGAATTGCTGCCAGAGTGATCCTGGGGTGATGCCAGAGCTGTGGATGCCACAATCCTGCTGGATGCAGGATGGAGAGGCAGATCCTGGGCTGTGGATCCACTCCCTGACTGCACCTCTGGAAAACCCCCCATCACAGCACAACCCTGACCTGCCTGGAAAGGGGAAGAATAAATATACAAACTTTTAAATTGGCTTCTGAATAATAATAAAAAAAATCTTATTTATTCCAACCCTGCACTGTGTCATATTTATGGAGGCTTAGCTCTGCTGGCCAGCGTTTTGTGCAGGCATTTAAATGGCAGAGAATTAAAGGAAACGTTAATCAAAGCTCTCCCTCCTGTAAGCACAAGGGTGATAAGAGCTCCTCGCTCTCCTCTGGCTCTTGGCAGCTGTTTGTTCAGCAAACACCCCAGATGTGGTGCTGAGCAGCCAACATGAGCAGGACTCGTTTTTCATTACTGGAAGCTGGTGTAAGACAAAGGAATCTCAATAAGGAAGAGTTTGTTTCCCTGATCTCATTTTTATTACCTCCACTCTCATCTCCTGTTTGTTTGCATTTCATCCCCTCCTCGCTCTATTTCCATCTTAGATGAGCTGCAGCCAAACACAGCTCCCACACCAGCATTTGTAATTTGTCCCTTCCCAAGCCCCAGGACAGAGGGTGATGGTCACGCTGTGGCCAGGGCTTGGGACAATTCACTTTTCACAAGGGCCACAGGCAGCCCAGCAAACCCCAGAATCCCAGAATCACTGAGGCTGGGAAGGAATCCAGGACCATCGAGTCCAACCTGTGACAAATCCCCACCTTCTCACCCAGTCCAGAGCACTGAGTGCCACCTTCCTTAGACACCTCCAAGGATGTGGACTCCAAACCTCCCTGGGCAACCCTTTCCAAGAGCTGACCACCCTTTCCATGAGGAAATTCTTCCCAATGTCGAACCTGAAAGCCTGCATGTCTTTTACTATAAACCCAAGGTGTTTCAGCTCAGAAATAAGATATTAGCCACAATGCCATTCATTAATGATCAGAGTTGGGTCATTTGGGCCAAAGCTTCCTCAGTAGCACTTTAGAAGGACCTTATTTATTGTGCAGGGTCCCAGTGAGCCCAGCCAACTGCTCTCAGGGCTCCCACTCGTCACTGGTCTATGGAAGGTGTCCCTGGAGTTGGAAGGAGATGATCTTTAAGGTCCCTTCCAACCCAAACCATTCCAGGATTCTGTGATCTCTCCACAGGTGTCTGCCCCGCCTGACTGCTCTTAAACTCTGTCTTGTACCTCCCCAAACTGCTCCAGCCCACCCAGGGTGTTTCCTGCCAGGGAACTGCTCTTCAGAACTGACAACAGTGACTCTCCTGTATGAGGCAGGTGGGGGCCTTGGGACAGAGCTCGCCAGAATCAGAGCGGGGAGATAATTACTAATTATCTGCAGTGAGACTGTGCTCCACAATCCTGACAAATTCTGTCACCTTGGAGCATCTACCTACACACCTGCAGTGAGCTGTGCCCAGCCTCAGCCTGGCACCTGCCCTGGTTATGGGGAGAAAAACTGGGAAAATGGTGATGCCTGTCCTGAGACACCATCCCTGGGAAAGCAGCGGGGTGGGGAGGCCCTGAAGCACAGGGGCTGCAAGCAGGGGCACTGCCAGCCCTGCCCACCCTGACTTGGGATGGTTGGCACCTTTTCCATCTTCCCTGCAGGCTCCCTGGAGCCCACTCTGCTCCCTGCCCCAGGACTCCATCCCTGCTCCATCTCTGCCCTCACAGACCTCCAAGGGGATCTGACCCCCTCCTCCATCCTCACCACCTCCCTCCACAATGCAGCCCCAGACCCTGATTTACAGAGCTTTTCCAGACTCAACCCATGTGATTGTTTCACAAATGAAACACAAAGAACCCGTTTCTTTGTGACCTGGAAATGGGGTTTTTCTCTGGACTGGGTGGTCCCTCTGATGGGCACCAATTCAGGATGGGCACCTGGGCACCCACAGAGCAAAGCAGGGACATTTGGGCTGTGCAGGTGCTTGGGCCCCTCTCCAGTTGTCTCCCAGTCCATCACCATCACCATCAAAAATTAACATATTTGATATTAGAAGGGCAGAAATGCATCCCCCTCCCTCAGCAGCGAGCATATGGCATACAAATCCTCAAATAGGCTGCATTGCCTCTTTAAATTATCTCCAGAGAATACATCAAGGGATATTTTCCTGCTTGAAGCATGTTTTTGATGTGGTGACTTTCATCTGGTGTTTCACTGATCGTGGCATGGCAGTGACTGCCTCCCTTGATTTGATGTTTTGACCTTAAACGCCACAGGTCTGGCTGAGCTCTGCCCTGCACATCCCAAGAGAGCCCAGAGGGAGCCCCCACATCTCAGCACCCCCCAGGACACCCAGGATGGGCTGGGAGTGCCTTACCTGAGGCTCTGGGTGCTGCGGCTGCCGATGGAAGGTGCTGAGATGCTCCCAGCCACGCTGGCACTGGCCAGGGATGTCCAGCCCGTGGAGGAACTCGGCCAGGATTTGACACTCTCTGCAGGCTCCAGGCTGAGCACAGAGCCAACACTGGAACAGGCATCCCTGAGGGGACAGGAGAGACCTGTCAGCTCTGCAGGTGCAGGCAGGAGGGGTTGTGGGTCACTGTGATGGTGACACAGAGCAGGGAGTCCTCACACCTCCACCACAGCAGCTCCAGCTGGTGGGCTCTGCTCGGGCTGGTTTGTGGCACCAGCACAGAGAAAAGAAACATTTCCAGGCAGCCTGGTCCTTGTGCCATTGTTGCTGCCATTCATTATTTCCTCAAATATTTCCTGTAGACCTTGGGCAGGAAAGCCCTGCTGTGCCTGGGGGTGGAGCTGCAGTGACAGAGCCAGTGTGACCCCAGGCACCCCACAGAGCCCCACACACCCCAGGACTTCCCCAGGGCTGGAACTGCAGTGACAGAGCTGCTGTGACCCTGGGTACCCCAACTGGGCCCTGTGCTCCCCTGAGGCCAGAGCTACCCCAGCCCAGCCACCAGGAGCCCCCAGACCAGGGGTAGTGGAGGAAATCCTTTAGGATCTCAGTTTTCCTTCAAAGCCACGGATCATCTCTCAAAGCACAGCCCAGAGGAGTGGGAGCATCCCTCGGGATAAGAGCCAGAGCTCCCAGGGAACGGGAGTGGGTCGGTGGGCATGGGGCACACACCGCCAGCATATCTGGATGCCAGCGTGAGCCCTGCCCGTGCAGCTGCAGCAGACACAGGTTTGTGACCCCTCAGTGCAGCAGCTGGTGGCCCACGAGCTGTGGTAGAAGCAGGAACGGGCTCTGTCCTTTGGCAGCATCGTCCCCTGGGATCACTCACGTGTCTCTCCTGGAGCACAGCGACTCCCGCGCCGTCCGCACGCTGCAAGGAGCACAGCACAGGCTCAGCGACAGCTCCTGGGGACCCCAAAGCCACCACGGGCTGCAAAACTGCCCACAACGACTGCACCCACCCCGCTGTGGCCGGGGCAGGGGCTGGGCTGAGCCGGGGAACACCCCCAAAACAGCCACGGGGAATAAGGCTGGAGACCCTCCCTGCTCCCTGGCTGCAAACGGGGCCCCAGGGCAAAAGGAGGGAGCAGAACACTCCGGCACGGGGCTCCTCCCGCGGCNGCTGTGGCCGGGGCAGGGGCTGGGCTGAGCCGGGGAACCCCCCCAAAACAGCCACAGGGAATAAGGCCGGAGACCCCTCCCTGGGGCAAAAGGAGGGAGCAGAACGCTCCGGCACGGGGCTCCTCCCGCGGCAGCAGCTGCTGTTCCTGCCGGGAAACACTTCTCACCTCCACTGATGCATCAGCTGCATGGGAAATCACTCTTCTTTTGGGAAGCACTGAGTGTCTAACTCGCGGTTTCTATCTCACCCATCCCTGGTTTAATCACCACACAGAGCGAGTGGTGACAAACACACCTCAGCTTTTTTTTGCTTTATTTTTTTTCTTTTAAACTCATTTATCTGTTTTGTCTCCATTTGTCATGACGCCCCTTTAGCTGCGTGGCAGAGGGGAAAATTGAAGTGCTTTAGAAATAACACCTGAAAAATGCGCTGGAATTCTATCCTCATTATTTTTCCCCTAGTAAAACCCTCTATCCAATCACCCAGTTTCACTGGCTCCTCCAGCTCCTGGGGATGATCAAAGCAGGATTTTCACTCCATGAACCCACTGCTGGGTACAAATGGGGCTATTCTCACCCTTTTTGTTCACTTTAAGCTGGGCCACACAGGATGACCTCAAGGGTGACACTTCCCATGAAACCTTCCATTAACACAAAGCTTTTTGCTGATACACGCAGCACAAACACGTGAAGATGAGGAGATGAAACTACCCTGGCATTGCCCAGTGCCGCCTCTTCCCCTCACAGAGCAGCTGAGCTCCTCCAGCCCCCCTCAGCCCCTGTTTCTCACCTTTCAGCATCGCTGTCATCGCTGTCACGCAGCCCCTCCAGGGCCACCTGCAGGTCTGCGATGCGGCGGATGGAGGTGCCCAGGTCAGTCTGCAGCACCTGCCTCACCTCTGCCAGCTCTGCCAGCTGCTGCTCCTGCACAGGGGACACCAGGTGAGGTCCTGCCACCCGACATGGCACCTGAGCTGCCAGTGGGGTGACTGCTAAACCATCCCACCCTTGCCCCAAGTGCTCCCAGGGCCTGTCGGGGCTGGTTACCTGCACCGTGCCCTGTGGCACCTGTGAACATAAACTGCATCTTCCAGCACCTTCCAGGGCTTAAAGGGCCTCCAAGAGAGCTGGAGAGGAATTTTGGATAAGAGCATGGAGTGAAAGGATACAGGGAATGACTGCCCACTGCTAGAGGACAGGGGTACATGGGAAATTGGGAAGAAATTCTTCCCTTGGAGGGTGGTGAGGCCCTGGCACAGGGTGCCCAGAGAAGCTGTGGCTGCTCCATCCCTGGCAGTGTCCAAGGCCAGACTGGACAGGGCTTGGAGCAACCTGGGATAATGAAAGTTGTCCTTGTCCATGGCAGGATGAGTTTTGAGGTCCCTGCAACCCGAACCATCCCAAGATTTACACAACCTGACACAACCCACGTGGCTCCATGGACCCAGCATCGCCCACCTTGCACACCAACTCAGCCCTGCACCCATGTTCATCACATTCCAAGCCCTTCCAGCCGGGAAGGAACCCTTCCTGCTGTTCCTAAGCCATCACAGGGCAGCGAGGAGGGAGCAGCAGAGCCACGGTGATTGAAGCTGCCAGCTGTGAAATCGCCACGGCGGCGGTGACAAGGTGAGGGATGATTTGCGACAGGCCACGGCACAGGAGCTGGCACACTGTCACAGTAAATAATGGGAGGCCTGGAATCACCAGGCACACGGGCCCCAGGGGAAGAGCATCTCAGTTCATCAAAACATGAAAAGAATCAGCCCCGTTTGGGTCGCGCGGTGTCACGGCGGCTCCGGGGAACGCGCCAGTATTGGTGAAAACCTCAGTGCTGCTGAGAAGTTTTTGTGAAACTTGGTGTTTCCAAGCCCTCCACTTCCCTCCTGGCTTGAGCAGAAGGTGGAAAGGAGCTGTTTTATCAAGGGAAGGGTTTCATCAAGGACCTCAGGGGCTCAGAACAGGGCACACGGTGAAACACCAACCCCTGAGAGGAGAAAAGAGCCCCAAGCCCTGGGTGCCTACGTGCCTGTGTTCAGCTTTTTGGGACTGCAGGAGCAGGGAGTGAAACCACTGCCTGATAAAGAGCTGAGCCCTTCTACAGGCTGATAAGAGCCTCTCGTGACCCACCTCCTCGTCTGCAGGCTCTGGCACAAATTAAATATAGTTCAGTGGCTGCATTTAAGTCCACTCCTCTGTTCTGCTATTGTTGACAGGGATGAGCAGGGAGGCACGGAGCAGTATCCCCCTACCAGCACCCCCAACCCACAGCCACAGAAATCCCCTGGGATGGCTGTGGGAGCAGCAAACAGAATGTCCTGGGGGCTGGAGGGGTCCCCCTGGCTGGTGGGGTCCCCCCTGACCTCACTACCTTCTACATGACCCTGGGAATGCTGAGAGGAAAGGGACCATCCCCAGGTGATGCTGCGGAGTTGGGGCTCCACCTGCCACCCCCAGGACATCCCTGGGCACCCACACTTTGTGGCACCCACGCTGGTGGCCTCAGTGGGGGGGACCTGCAGGGCACCAGGGTGACACTGGGGGCTGTGGGTGACCCTGGGGTCCCCTGCCCACAGGCCCCCCGAGGGGTAATATGAATGTGAGCCAGAAAATAGAGCTGACACTGCTCAACCCCACATCCCAGCCGTCCCAAATCTCATCCACGGAGACACCTCATGTTTTCTTCCATACCCTACAATTGTCTCAAGGAAAGGAATAATTTTGCCAATATGATTCAATTTCAGACGGAAAAATGCTGTCTGCATAACACAAACTGACAAGGCCCATCCCAGCACCAGGCCCCTGGCACCCAGGGAGCTGTTGGACACCTTTGACACATGTTGTTTCTATCTAAATGTAAATGCAAGAAGCTTTTCTCTTTTCACACAGTCCCTGGGCTGAGAACTGACACCCTCACACTGGGCAGAGCTGCCTTTTTGTTTCCTCTGAGCAGAAAAAGGGCAGAAATAAAGGGGAAAATATATCAGTTCAGAAAACTCATATTATTGGGCAAACTGCACCACAGCTGGAGCTGAGGGGCTGAAAGGAGCATCCTCTGCTGTTAAACCCCTCTTGGCACCAACATCTCTGGCTGCTTCCACCAAACCAGTCAGACATGCACAGCAGGACCAGCCTGACCAGCTCAGAAACTCTGGCTGATGCATATTTTATCACCAATAAATAAAATATACATCCTGCCTGGTTCTGAATACATTTCCAAGCCGGATTCTCCCATTCACACTTGGGGAGAGATTGCCCCAGAGCAAAGGACTGGCTCTGCTGGTGGGTCAGAAATCATGATTTTAGAAGGCTGAGGTTGATTCCTGCTGACAGGGAGCCTGGATTAAAGGTTCCCCCAAGACAAAGGGACAGGAGCTCACTCAGCAAACCCACAGGGAGCTGCTCTCAGCTGGACTCCTGCCCTCGCCCAGGGGCTCCCAGGGAAGAGATTCTGCACATCCCTCATGCCAGGGGATTTCTAAACCTTCTTTTTCTTAACAGGCTTTTTTATTTCTTTTTTTTTTTTTTCCCTCCAGCTAATTTTGTCTCAGAATTATTTGAAGAGAAGTTGAAAGGAGATAAACAAAACCAGCAGTGAAATGATCCGTGGGACTCCAAAGGATTCCCAGGCCGGCACCGCGGAGCATCCAGCGCCACGTCCTTGTCACCACCTTGTGTTTGTGTTTGTGGCTCTGCGGTGACAACACCGCCTTTGCTCGCTCCCATCCACCTCAAGTGAAGTGTAATCTAATTAGTCCAATTTGGATCACTTTTCTTCGAGTAACTTGGCGCGCACCTGCAGAATTCATCCATCATTATTATTTTTAATTAAGCCGTTAACTCGCGGGTTTTGGGGAAAGTTTGAAGCGACAAAATCCGCGCAGCTGAAGGCTCGAGTGAGGTGGGGCTAGCACCGTGTAATTGGTGTGCCAGCAGCCACGGGCGCTGATGGATTCCTGAGGAATTTACTCTTTTAATGGCAAAGCAGAATCACAACAGCCCTAATTAGCGAGCTTTCACTCCTGGCTCCTCCATCACCCACCCTCACCTCTAAGGACCGAATGCCTTTGATGATAATTGTCGCTGCACTTCCTCAAAGACATTCTCTCTTGAAGGGAAGAGCAGCTGGAAAGGCCCAGGAGCAGGCGGGGATGGGGACACCAGAGCTGCGGAGACATCAGAGGGTTTGCTGGGACCCTGCTGGGAGCTGAGCCTTTGCCTGGGTGGGAGCGTGGCATTCCCGGCTGGAGGCACAAACAGCTCCCAGTTCCCTTCTCAAGTTCACTGGAAGCACCAAAAAAAAACCCAAAAAACAAACAAACAAAAAACCTCCAAAAAAGACCCAACAACAACAACAAAAAATACCTTTAAAGTTTGCAAGCGAGCAAAACCCCCTAATCCTGGCGTTCAGGCTGTGTTGTGTTACACAACGCGGCCACAGCGGGGCCGGGGCAAAAAGATCTGCCAGCAAAAGAACCAGGGGGGAAAAAAAAAAGAAAAAGAAAAAAAAGAAAAAGAAAAAAAGAAGAAGAAGAAAAAAAGGTTATTTACACTGAGGATCTCACACACACACAAAAAAAAAACCAAAAAAAAAAACAA
>VXBB01009117.1:728231-738856 GCA_013399915.1 Illadopsis cleaveri | reverse complement strand
AAACCCCCTGTGGCCATGGGACCACCCAAACCCTGGGAGGAGCACCCCCTCCTCACCAGCTCCATGCGCCGGCGGCTGGACTCCAGCTCTCTCTGCACCAGCTCGTCCATGTCAGCCTTCATCTCCTCCATCCTCCTCTGGTAGTACCTGGTGTTCTCCCTCTCCCGTGCCTCCGACTCGGCCGCCTTCTCCAGCTCCTCTCCCATCTGGATGATGCTGTCCCGCAGGCGCAGCACCAGCACCTGGGTGTGAGGGGAAGGCGAGGGGTTGGAAAGCTCTCTCTGTGAGTACCAAGCCACTGCTGGCTCTCAGGAANAGCCTGGAAGTCCAGCTGGCTCTCCAGGTCCCGGATCCGCGCTTCCTGCCGGCTGACGATGGAGCGCTCGGCCGGGCTCTGCTCCAGCTGTGCCACCCTGGCCTGAGCTGCCTGCAGCTGGGAGAGCAGGGGCTGGCTCAGCATCCCCCAGCCCCTCTGCTGAACCCCTCTACTGAACCCCTCCCCAGCCCCTCACATGCTCTCCTGGCCCCTGAGGTGACGGGCACTGCGGCCAAGCATTGCCCTCACTTCCCAAAGAATTCCCTGCTGTTAAAGCCACACAGCACAGGCCTGACACCAATGTGTGGCTTTGAATGGAGAACCTGCTGGCCAGAGGGACACGTGTCTGCAGCTCCTTTGCTTTTCTCTTCTCACAGACTCTTTGAGGCGTAAAAATTCAGTCTTTGTGGAAAGCTGCCTGGACGGAGCTCTTTCCTCAGTTCTTACACCGAGACCTCCAAAGGAAACTGCCCTTTTAGTGATCCCAGCACAGCTCGGGTTCAGATTTTGAATTTGACCTAGAACTATGAGAATTTGTCTCCTTTTATCTGACCTATCTCCAAAGCACCACCCGCTCTGCCTCGGAGGGAGCGAGTCCCGCTTCTGATTCCTGGGCAGCTTAGCCACGCTCCAATAAAGCACTTAACTTAATGGGATTACTCATGTGTTTAAAATTAAATCCATCACTCCAGGAGGGTTGGCACAGCCACAGAGGTGAGGGGGTGCAGCCCCTGCTGGTGCCCACCCCAGGGCAGCCCCGGGGTCAGCCCATCCCAGCCACGGCAGTTCAGCAGAGGAGGGAGAAGCCAGCCTGTGAATCCCAAGAATTCTGCCAGGAAAAGATTTCTCCAGCTTAAAGAGGTCCCATCCCTCAGCAGGGGTGCCACACACTGGGCAGGAATTACTTTCTCCTGCAAGAATTACCTTCTCCTGCAGGCTCTGCTTTTCCTTCTTCACATCCTCCACCTGTGTTTGCAGCTCCCGGATCTGAGCGATGTCTGTGGCTGACTGCAGGAACAGAAAATTTGGAGTGGGAGCAGCAGGATCAGAACCAAAGGCTCACAGCAGAGGGCTGGTTCCTGCCTGCATCTCCTGCCACTGGGACAGTGAACTGCTCCTGGACTGCTCTGATGGAGCTTAATTCTCCCAACTCACTGCAGCTTCTCTAATTTTTTGAAAAATGTATTTGTGAATCAGGACAGAAACTAGGTTGTCATCTCTGTCCTCAGGACCCTTCCAGACACAGGCTCCTGGATCCCTAACACCTTTCCAAGAGACAACAGACTGTGAATTGTCAGCCTGGACAGCTTGCCTCTCTCCCATGAGAGTTTTGGGGTCCCTCTGCTCCCAGGACAATCCTTTGGGAGAGCCTGACATGGTTTGGATATGGTACTGGAAGCCCCAGGGCTGTCTGGCAGCACTCTTTAACCTCGGCATGAGAGAATGGTGAAAGAAAGAAAGAATAAAAATGACCCAGAGGAGCAGCTGTAGGATTCCCCAAGTATTGAAACTAAGAGCAAAATACCTCTTGAAAGAAGACTCAAAACTGCAGGTGAGAGGAGTTGGCACCCTGAGCCTTCCCTTCCTCATGGCAGCATCTGTTCCTCGGGGTCCCCACCCACTTGTGCACCCCCAGGGGCCACCACCTGCTCTGCCCCAGCCTGCAGGGCTGAGAGCCCTCCCAGGCTTGGAGACACTGCCCCAGCTCCTACCTGGGCAATCAGAGCCTTGTGCTTTTCCATGAGCTCGTTCAGATCTTCCTGGTCCTCGTCGATGCGTTTCAGCAGGTCGGCTCTCTCATGCTGCAGCTGGAACAGCTGCTCATCCACCTGCAGGAGGATCCACAGGACCCATGGATCCCACAGGGAACCCACCAAATCCCCTCTGGGATGTGCTGCCAACAGCCTCCAACCCATCGGAGAGGCAGAGCAGGACCATGGGATGCTGCTCCGTTGCAGGAATTTTGTCCACCCATTAAACCACCCGGGGGGTGTTGTTTCCAAACAGCCCAGGGTGATTTAGTGAATATCTTTGGAGATTAGTGGATACCCTCTGGTGTAATTAACACTCCGAGGTGACTTATTAAACCCTCTGGTGATGGCTGATTTAGCAAAGGAACTGCCAAACGCCCCAGGGTGGGACTGTGCCCTCCCACCTGCCCTGCCCTGGCCACATCTCCCTGCTATTCCTGTCCCCAAATCTTTGCCTGAAAGCCTCTAACTGCAAATTTATAATTCGGAAGGGGTGTAGGGGGTGGTTTACATTCTCTATGGAACCCACCAGGGTCTTGCTTCTGCTGAGGGTCTCCAGCTCCGTGTGCAGGTTCTCCAGCTCCAGGGCAGCTGTCTGCTGGGATCTCTGGGCCTCTGCACACTTTGCTTCACTCTCTTCCAGCTGGGAAAAGTTGCAGGGGATCATCATTAAAGGAGCAGAAACCATGTGCTGATGGTGCCGTCCCTGTGCCACACAGCCACGTTTACTTCCACTTCCACAGAGCATTTTTCCCTGCTAAAGAACACCAAATCTCCACCTTTTAAACCCCTGCTGCTCCTCAGCTTGTCTGCTCCTGGTTTTACAGGGCAAGCAAGGCTTCCCTGGCACCTCCCAGCACTGATCCCAACACCACCGACTGTCCTGGTGCGTCCAGGCACATCCTCCCTCTTCCTCGGGTGAGGTAGAGAGCTGGGATCATTAATTTGCAAAATTATGTGAATTACATGTAATTCCTGATTAGAGCAATTCATGATTCGGGGGTTTTGCAAATGGGCTTTTCACGTGGCATAAATTGCATTTGCAAATACACGTGGAAGATCCCATTTATAAACGCTAATTTGCTCTCGGGGTTTTACAGCTCAGCCATTAAGATCACAACGATCTTCAATGGGCTGCAAACATCTGGAAGCTGCAGCGTCGTCCCGAAATCTCCCCCCCTGCCTGGGCGGGGGAGTTGTCGTAGGCTGTACCTGAACATCCAGTTCCTTCCCCGGCTCGTCGGGGTTTCTTTCTTTTCTCCACGAAAAAAAAGAAAACTAAACCCCTCCGTTCACTGCTCATTTCCTGTGCCTGCTCCTGGTTTCCCTGCGGAGTTCCCAGGAGCTCTGGGAAAAGCTGCACACCGTGGCGAGAATTTTAGGCTGCTTTCTCAGGGTTTGCTTTCATTTTTATCTCTGTCCCTCAAAAAAGGTGGGGAGAATCATGGAATACTACAACTGAGCAAACCTCGGCTCGCTTCCCTCCACTGTTTGGAGAGATTGAGATTTTTCACTAGAGAAGGAAGAACTTTCTTCCATCAGCTGAAAAAAAACTCCCTGTCCTTTGCTGGGGTGTCTTGAAGATGCCACTCAGATCAGCCCCTGGTTTTATGGCCAAGGACTTTCCCACCTGTCCAGCTCCAGAAACAGCTGCATCCACAACCAGCCCTTGGCATGGCCTCTTCCCTGCTACAATTCCCACCAAACTCCTGATGCTTCAGCCAGACAGAAAAGCATCTCCAGGACCCCTCATTAAACATCAGCTTCCAATTCACTTCGTGTAATGGAATTTTCCCACTTGGGAAGAATAAATTGAAATTCCCCCCAAAAAATGCATAATGTATGAACTGTGGAACAACATTAAGTTTGCTGTGAACACCATCTGTTAAATACCTGCATAAAATGGATGCCTCAGCCTTATTAAGAAACAATGCTGCACTTCCAGCCATATGGATTTTGATTAACGGAAATGTAGCATTTGAGCAAAGTTTTTCTTCTCGTGCAGGTCCGTGGGCTGGTGGTAGGATGCGTTGGCTTTTGAGAAAGTCGTCATGAATGCCATTAGAAATTGTTTCAGTTTAAAGGACAGAATAATCATGTGGCATTTTAAACACATGCAGAGTCTCAGTGTTGGTGGCACGGCAAAAAAACTCCACATTCCCAAAATCCAGGCGGTTTGCTCCAAACACAAGGGAACTGAGCACAGGCCATGGAATGATGGAGCCAGGGAGGGACTGAATGGAATCACAGGGAGAGGGAGTGACCTCCTGCCTTGCTGTGGGGACTGGAGTGTGCAGGGAGCAAGGATCCCACAATCCCAGAGTCATTCAGGTTGAAAAAGGCTTCCAAGGTCATCAAATCCAACCTGTGCCTGATCCCCACCCTGTCACCAGCCCAGAGCACTGAGTGCCATGTCCAGGAATTCCTTGGACACCTCCAGGGATGGGAAATCCAAACCTCTCTGGACAGCCCCTTCCAAGCTCTGACCACTTTTCCATGAGGAAATTCCTCCTGATGTCCAGCCTGACCCTCCCCTGGCACAGTTCGATGCAGTTTTCTCTCCTCCTGTCCCTGTTCCCTGGGAGAAGAGCCTGGCCCACCCCGGCTGCCCCATCCTGTCAGGGAGTTGTGCAGAGCCACACAGTCCCCCCTGAGCCTCCTTTTCTCCAGGGTGAGCTCCCCCTGATCCCTCAGCTGCTCTCCCTATGACTTTACTCTCTAAAAAATTTACTTCCCCAGCTCTGTTCCCCAAGTGAACTGGGCATTATTCTCCAGAGAAATGGGGCTGGACACTTTGGGATGGCCACAGGATGGGCAGAGGAAGCACCTCAGCATCCATGCAGGCCCCTCAGATCAGCACATGGAAAGGACCTGAGGGCAGGGCCCTGCCACATTTCCCTCCCACCAGGGACGGGGGAAAAAAAAAAGGGGCAGTGCAACCTCTCCAGCCCCAAAGTGGGATTTGGGAAACATTGAGGGATTAGCGAAGTGCAAAAACACGAGTGCAAAAAACGGCCATTCCCACTGCCTGTCCCTGCCCTGGACATCCAGGTAATGGACACAGGAAGGGCATGGACATGGGAACAAGCACAGACAACCCTGGCTCCATCAGGCCCAGCCCAGCTTCCCCTTCTCCCTCAGCACAGGTGGGAACAGCTGCAGCTCACAGCTGTTATTTATGCACTAAGACCCTCCCAATTATATTTGGATGTTGCTGGAATTGCTCGTGCCTCCAGATTTGTTTGTTTCCAGGGGAAATGTGCAGAACAGATTAATTATATTAATTTCTGAGCGCTTTCAGAGGACCAGAATCTTTAGCTGAGCCCCTGCTGAGCACTTGGGAATACACAGCCCACAAGGGGATGGACAGCCCCGTGGAGCCCCTGTCCCATGGCAGGGCACCCCACAGGACTAAGAGTGATGCCTTAAGTTTTAGCTTTGATGTTTTTCAGATTCTGTGCTGCCCAGGTGTGTAGTTCTGAGCCTCATATTACGTGTCAGTGAGTTCTCTTCACAGAGCAGGAACACAAAAATCCTTTTCCTGTTGAAGACCAAAGACAACTGTTACAAGTTCTCAGGCCCAAAAGCATAAACAAAGGTGGGCTGAAGAGAGAAAACAAGAAGGATGGGACTTCATAACCTGAAGCTGTAATTGGCCAATTAAACCCCAATATGCAAATGGTCCAAAACTTATAAAAGTGTGAGACCTCGTGACACTTTGCCATTTTGTGACCATTTTGGGTCCACCTTGGGTGTAGCCCTGGCCAGGCTGCCCAAGGTGTATTAGAAGCCTTTCAATAAATACCTACTTAATTCTCTTAGCACTGTCCAGTCTCTGTTCCAGGTCAGCCTTCCCAAGACATCAAGAGCTCACCCTGGGGCCGGGGTTGTCCCCAGGGTGATGGCACAAGCTGTCACAGAGCTGGAGCCGCTCCCCAGGTCTCTCAACACCGCTCAGCCCGGGGCTGTCTGCGCTCAGACCACGGCAATTCCGCCCCCCCGCGATGGCAAATCCCCCTCCCCGATCCCTCCCCTCGATGCTTTCAGCATCCCTATGGCAACGCCGCCCCAGCCCGGCCGTAGGAGACACACAGAAACGCACCAAACAGAAGGTAATTAACAGGGAAAAAAAGGGGAAAACACTCCTCCAGCGTTGCCTTAATTACAGGGAAGCGCTCCTTCCAAGGATGCTCTCGGCGGCGCCCGCCCGGGCGGCAGCGCTCAGTCAAACCGGGAATGTTCCCGGCAGCTTCCCCGCTCCCCCGCACGTCCCTCCCTCACCTGTTTGCGCAGGTTTTCCAGCTCCTGGGCGCTGGCTCCGGCCTCTGCCGGGGCCGCCAGCAGCAGCTGAACGTCGGCCAGGAGGGCGCGGGTCCTCCGCAGGTCCCGCCGCAGCCGCTTCTCCACGTCGAAGTCGCGGTGGCCGATCTGGGATGGGGACAAAGAGGGTGCCCGAGCCCTGCTGACCCCTGAAAGCTCCATCAGGCCCTTCCACGCCCCCCCAAAGGCCTTTTCCACGTAATTTAGGGATATTTTGGTCAACTGCACCAAAGCACTGAATGCCACGGCCAGTTGTTCCTTGAACACCTGCAGGGTGTTTCGTATTTTTTTTTCCCCACCCAAGAGCTGTTCCTCTGAAAACATTTGCCCACCCCGGGTTCCCATCAGCCACGTTCTCCCCAGGGACCATCCCTGTGGCCAGAGGGACAGCCTGGCCACACAATTGCAAGGAGTGCCTTTAAAAAACCCACCCCTCCCCTGGAGAGAGGGGGAGAGGAACCATGGCTACAGGGATGAAGGAATTAGAAAACCACCAAATAAACAGGGACATGGTTTCAGTGCTTGATTTCACCATAACTGAAGTATAAGAGCATTTTCCATTTAGGTTGTTTTCCACGGCTCCTGTTTCAAACCTCTTCCTTCTCCTATTTTCTGTTCACTGGCTAAAATCAGCTGTGTGGATTTGACCTTGCAGCCTGGCCTAGAGCTGGCTGGAATTTGCTGGAACAAGAAATCATTGGCATCTCCATTTCCTTGATTAGTTTTCTGGGTTGGCTGTTTTCTTCCCGTTTTTTAATGAGCTGTCCTCTGCAAACCAGAGGGTGTTTGCAGCACCACCACTGCTGTCCTGCCCTCCCTCCAGCTGGATCCTGGACACTGCCCACATCATTTTCCAATTGCTCAGGGTCTGTCCACGACCGCAGGGGATAAATTTGGTGCCATGGCTGGAACCAGCTGCCCCCTCCCACCACTGCAGCCCAGGATTTTTAAGTGACAAAGGCAGGATTTGATTTAATAGCTGCTGCCAAACTGTGGTTGTGTTTCACAGCAATCCCAGCTGCACGGCCCCATCTCCCCTTCCCTTACACCAGGACTGCCCTTGGGGGGCTGGGGGCTGCCAGGGCAACACCTGGGGACTGTCCTGGAGGGAGAAGGGGCCTTTTCTCCTGAGCCCCCCTCAGCTCCTGCTGCCTCCTCATCCATCTCAGCTCCCCTCCACCAAACAAGCAGGACATGTTGGACTGTTGTAATAATCCTCTGCTTTGATACAGCATTATTTATTGTGACAGTTCCCAAAACATTTTCTAAGCCAGGAGCAGGAGGGTTTGTGTTGGATAAGCCTTGTCAGACCATTTTGTGTCTGCTTAAAATATGCCCCCCATTCCTGTGCTGCCAAGTTCCCAGATCCATCCCTTTTACTGAACACACGGGACTGCCAGGGCTGGTGAAATGGTGAAATCCAGAGGACACAGGGCTTAGTTCCTGTGCCAGGGTGAGTGGCACTGGGACAATGAGGGTGGGCAGGAGGCATCAGGACAGACCCTCCGGGCTGAGCTCTGGGGAGTCCTGGGGTGCAGCACCACCGAGATGGTGACACTGAGCTAGTGCCACCCTCAGCCACCTCACTCAGTCACCAGAGCTCTGGGGTGGCCTCTGGGTGATGCCAAGAGATGCCCAAACTGATAAATGCTGCCCAAGGAGGCTCTGTCCAGCCCCTGCCCTGCTGACTGAGCAGGAGCAGAACTGGGTGTGCTTTTTTTTCAGTTGCTGCCACAGACTGCTCAGAGAGGGAAAAAGGATTTGTTCACCAAATGTGCTTGGGATATAATTCCTCTGCAACGAGCAGGACTGGATAAACTGCTTTTCTAGGCAGTTGGATGCACTCCAGTGCTAGGCCTGGCTAGTTTGACTCTCAGGAAACACCAGGAAAAAGCAGACCCCTCTCCCTGCTTGGATAATTCTCCTGTACAAAAGGGAACAATTCCCCTCTGTGGGTCCTCAGTGGGACCATGTGGCTCCTGTGTGATCCCTGCAGTCCCAGCACCTCCAGATCCCAGTGCCTGCTGTGGCTGGGTGGCATCTGGGAGAGATGAGGGACAGAACATCACGAGCAGCAGCACATGCACCAACACCAGCTGCTCCAGCTGCCCTTGTTTATCCCCACTCCTGTTTTTAGGGCAGGGCATGGCCCACAGAGCAGCCCCTGGGAGGGCACTGTCCCCTTACCTGCTCACACAAGGTGCCAATGAGCCCCTCCAGGTCCTGTTTCTCGTGCAGCACCATCTGCTTCTGCTCGTGCTCCTGCTCCAGCTGCATCTCCAGCTGCCGGAGCTGTGTGGGACAAACCCAGCCACGCTCAGGGCCAGGCCACCCTTCCAAGTCCCAGCAGGGCAGAGCCACTGCCACAGTGGGGATTTGGCATTCCCCAAGGTCTCTGCAGCCAGCACTGGGGACCAGGAATGGGCCATGCCCCCTGGAGCACCTGCTGCCCCCGGCAGTGCCAGTGCAGAAGAGAGGAGGCACTCCAGGGACCTGCAGGACATTGGGGATAGGATGGGCTGTTTGAAGCACACCCAGTCATGCCCAAAGGCTGCCCCTGCAGCTTTGGAATTCGTGTTTGCACCCACCAACCTCATGGCCTTGAGGAAAGGCTATTTTCTGCAAATCAAGCATGAAACCCTGGAGTTGGTGCCCTTGGTGTGACTGGTGTTAATGGGAGCAGCAGGTCCCTGTGCTGCATCACGTGTGGCTCCCACACACTGTCCCCAACAGCCCCTCCAGCATGACAAGGGCTCATCCCTGACCCAAAGCCTGATCTGCACCCCCAGGCTGTGACTGAGGCTCACACTGGGGTGATGGTGGGAAAGCAGCACCTCGGCACTTCCCTGGGAACATGGACCCCTGGAAGGCTCCTGGGGACATGGGGAGCTTTGGAGAGCACCCAGCATCAAACCCACCCAGCGAGGACCTACCCTCTTCTGACAGGACTTCTGTGTGTCCTCCAGCTCCTCGTCCTTGTCCTCCAGCTCCTTCTGGTGGATCTGCTTCATCCGCTCGATCTCCAGCTCCAGCCTCTCATGGAGCTGAAACACCCAGAGGTGAGGCACAGTCCCGAGGGGATGAGGATGGTGTCGGCCTGGGCTCGATGTGCCCAGTGGGGACAGACACCCCCAGCCCCACATTACCTGCTCCAGGTGATCAACAGCAGCTGTTTGCCTCTCCAGCTCCTTCTTCTGCTCGGCAGCGCTGCCCTCCAGGTCCCAGAGCTTCTTCTTGAGTGCAGGCACCGTGTCCGTGGCCCCAGGGCTGCTGAGCTCCTGCACTCGGCCAGCCAGCACGGCCACCTGCTGCTCCAGCCTGGCCACCTCGGCCTCCTTGTGCTGGGCAGAGCAGGGGTCAGAGCCAGGACACTCAGAACCCACAAAGGCATCATCCCAACCCCCTGGAGCAGCAGCAGAGGTTGGGCAGCCCTCGCCCCACACCCAGAGCTCCATCCCCATCTTTCCCTCTTCACCTTCCCGCTCCCCTGGGGTGTTCCCCGGGGGTTCCCTGCAGCCCCCACTGACTGGGGGTGCTGGCAGCAGCCCTGGGGGTTCCCCCCACCCCAGCAGCCATGATCCTGCCAGCACGGTGGCATTTGGTGCAGCACCATCCCACGGGGCACAGACCAGCACCTTCCCCAAGGTGAGACTGGGGGTAGGGATGTGAGGAAGGGCACAAGTGACCCCAGTGAAAATGGGGGTGGCTCTGATGAGCTGAATCATGGAATGGGGATCACTTATATGTAGCAACAGCCCTTCTTCTGGAGGGAAGAAGTTATTTAAACACGCTGAACTGTGCTAAGAGAAATTGGAACAAAGTTTCCTGATTGCTCTAATTGCAAAGGTAATGGCTTTGCTCCCAGAGCTGCTCCCAAAATTGGGCACAACACAGCAAAGCAGGGCCTCCTCTCACCTCCAGGCTCTGCTGAAGTTTGCCCATCTTCCAGCGGACGCTCGTGTTCTCCTGGGACAACTTTTCCCGGAGGCTCTTCTCGAAGGCAGATTGCCCCAGGGCCTGGGCTAACTGCAGGTCAAACCTGCAGGGGAGCACAGNCTCGCCCCCAGCCTTACTTCTTCTGCCTCTTCTCCAGCTCGTGGCTGCGGCTTTGCTGGTTCTCAGCGAGCACCCGGGCGTCCTCCAGCTCACAGACCAGGCGGTGGCAGCGCCGCCGCAGCCGCTGTGCCCCGTCCCGCGCCGCCTGGCACGCTGCCTGTGCCTCACCCAGCTGTGGGACG
>VXBB01009117.1:701180-726511 GCA_013399915.1 Illadopsis cleaveri | reverse complement strand
GGACCCCGTGGACCCCGCAGAAGATGCACCCCA
The DNA here is from genome assembly GCA_013399915.1 of Illadopsis cleaveri. NCBI lineage: Eukaryota > Metazoa > Chordata > Aves > Passeriformes > Timaliidae > Illadopsis > Illadopsis cleaveri. Next base: position 726,478 of record VXBB01009117.1, on the reverse strand, counting down.
GCACACGCACCCCACGGAGGAGGGATCTCATAGATCCCACAGATCACAAAGCACACGCACCCCACAGAGGAGGGACATGGACCCCACACAGGAGGGACCCCATGGCCCATACACCCCATAGAGGAGGGGCACATGGACTCCACACACCCCACAGAGAAGGAATCCCACTGATCCCACAGCACACACCCCCCGGATAAAACCCCCACCAGGACTCAGCCTCACTTCAGACCCCAGGGTAGGTTCACCCAGAGATTTTTCACTAAATAAGGACAACCTGAGGTGCTGTGACCCCCCCAGCTCCAGGCACCCCCCGAGTGCCAGCAGCATCCCAGCCCCTCCTGCTGAGTCAGCAGAGCTGCCCCGGGGCGATGCCCCCATCACTGCAAAAAGCAGCGTCTGGACTGGAATCCCCAAGGATTCACGTTGTGTTTGGGACAGACACTCAGAGCTCTCCCACGCCAGGGAATGGAGTCGTTAAGGAATGACTTTAAATAAGCAAAATCTCGCATTAATGAAGCCTGTAATTCCAAACTAACTGAGAGCAAATGGGCTGCTTCACTTTACCCAAGTTACTAAGACTCAGCTGCTTTCTTATTACTATTTAATGTACCATGAGAGATCTTTATTTCTTTGTTTTATCCTTATGGGAAGTGACCTGGCTCCCAGACACTGCACAGGGAGTCACGTTGGCTTTTTCCCTCCTCAGGGCAAAGCTCGGGAGCTGCCAGCTCTTTCCACCAGCAGCTCTTTGTGTGACAGATGGGGAGAGCACAGCCCTGTGCAGCTCCTAAGGCCAGAGCAGCACCAAGACCCACCACTGAAAACCCCCTGCCCACAGCTCCTCACCCTCTGCCCATGCTCACACTGGGCCAAGGTGGAATTTTGCTATGCAAAAGTGATTTTTTGGAGCTCAGATCTGGTTTTCCCTGGTCAGTGGGAGCAGCAGCAAGAAGCAGATACAATGCTGAGCCTCAGCCCTGCAAAGCTCCTGGGAGCAGGGAAAGGAATAGCCCTAGAATAGCCCTGCAGCCTTGGGGGTCCCTGTCCCCTCCTGGGCTGGCAGCACTTGCCTTTTGCTCCAGCCCTGTCCTGGTGCCCAGCTCTGCCTCCAGCCGCTCCTCCAGCTGCGCCAGCCGCTTCCGCAGGAAAACGATCTCGGTCTGGGCACAGTCAAACCTCACCTGCCACTCGTCCTCTGCCAACGAGAGACACCCAGGGCTGCAGGCTGGGTGCTGGGGCCTGACCAGCCCCCGTGGCCCTGCTGGGGGCAGGGAGGGGGATACACAAGGCACCGACACCAGCACAGAGCTCATGGGGCATGGCTCTGTGTGCTCAGGGCTGCCCCACTGACACAGAACATGTGCCCTGCCTCAGGAACAGCATGTGTGCCCATCCCATCCCAGCCCATCCCATCGTGCCTCAGCAGCCTCCTCTTCACTCCACACGTGTTTCAGACACACCCTGAGGTGCTGGGGGTGCCGGGCAGTGCCAGCAGCACTCTGGGGCACAGCACCACCATCCCCATGCCAGACTCAGAGTTGTGTGACCGAGCTGCCACTGCCAGCTCCCACTGGATGAGCAATGCAAGGGTGACAGAACACTTTGCAGTGTCCAGGGGCTGGAGAGTGGCACTGACAAACCTCTGCCCTCTTCTCTGTGGCCCCCCAGGTCAGGCTGGATGCTCAGAGCATGCACTGCCTCTGAAGGGACATCCCTACCTCCTCCAGAGCCGCTTATCTTCATCTCACGCAGCTGCACCAGCTGCTGAGCCTCTTCCAGCTGCTTCTCCACCGACTCCAGTTTCTTCTGCACTTGGTCGTGTTTGCTCTGGGGAAGGGAAGGAAGGGAGCACTCTACCCAGCTCTGGGGCACTCAGGAGGGCTGTGTCAGGGGGATGGCACAGCCACTGTCACCGCAGAGGGGCTCAGGGCTGTGGTACCTGCAGCTCCTGCAGCTCGCGGGTGCCCCGCAGCCGCTCCGCCCGCTCCCCATCCAGGGCCTGGCAGGTGACATCGCCCTTGTACCGCTCATCCGACAGCTCCGTGGTCAGGTCGATGATCTGGGGGAGCAGAGGGTCAGTCTGGGCATGGCTGGGGGTGGTTCTGCCATCCCACATCCATCCAGAGTCCTGACAGGGCTCAGGAGTGCACAGCAGCACTGACCAGGCTCCCAGCCTGTGCACTGTGCTGCAGGCAAGGCTCGTCACTGCTCTCCATTGTCCTTCTTTATTACATTAAATTTAACTTTGAAACCAGGAGCGGATGAATGAAGGGGAGAATGATTAATGCAGAAAATCAATTCCATTTTCCGCAGAGCGGACGGGCACATGGTCCTTCCTCCAGTCCAGCAAGGGGCTGCAGAGGCAGCGGGGCCACAGGAGAACACAGCATTCCAACAGTCCTTTCCTGTGTCTGACAGCATTTTAAAGCACCTCACATTGTGCAGGCACCAGCCCCTTAGGGAGTCCCACAAGTTTAACCCAGGAAGGAAATCCCACAGGATTTCTCTCCCTGGAGAGATGGTGTTTTCCTTAGTCTGCCCTGAGGCAGTTGCCTTGCCCAGCATTCCCAAAGAGCTTAAACTAAATCATCTTTACCCCATTCTCAGTGATGAGGAGTGTCCTGGCCTTGGGGGCTGTTGGCTCCATCAGGCAGAGCTGCAGCCTAGACCCAGCCCAGCCCTGCTGCAGCCAAGGGAGCTGGGAAAACCCAGGGTATTTATAGAAACCTTGGGAGCTCCTTCTCCTCATGATGCTTGGCAAAATCCCAGGCACAATCACAAGGAGCTGTGCATCTGAGAGCAGAACCCACAGAGGACCAGCAGCCAGCTGGGAACATGGAATCCCACAGTGGCTTGGGTTGGAAAGGATCTTAAAGCTCATCCAGCTCCCAGCCACAGGCAGGGACACCTTCCACTATCCCAGGAAAGCTCCCAGCCCCATCCAACCTGGCCTTGGATACTTTCAGGAATGGGGCAGCCACAGCTTCTCTGGGTAGCCTGCAGTGATGCCAGCCTGGAATTCTGCAGCTGGACACTGCAGCCTGTCCAGAGTCCTGTCCAGAGGACTATCCCTGGCAGCTGCCCCTGCCCATGGCTCCTCCTGCTCTGATGGAACTGGTGCTCCTGTTCATCCCCATCAGCTCCTTTCCCAACCTGGCTGAACAGGGCTGTGGCAGAGGTTTTGGGCTCTGTATCACATGTTTTGGGGTCTGTACCAGAGGTTCTGGGGCTGTACCGAAGGTTCTGGGGCTGTACCTTGCTCTCCAGGCTCTCTGTATTCTGTCTGAGCTCGCTGCACGCCTGCTCGGATTTTTCCAGCTTCCTTCTCAGCGCAGCCAGCTCCTCCTAGGGAAGATTGGAAAAAAACACACACAGAGAGTTCCAGCATCCTCGGTTTATTTATGAAAACCTTGTTTTCTGTTCAAAATAAGTGGAAGAGACACAGCTGCCTTATTAATAAAATTTACCAGGCAACTTTGAAGGCTGCTCACTGCAAATTGCCGGGACTACAGCTCCTGACATGAATTCCATCGGAGGGAATGTCAGCTTTGGTGTGTGTAGAGCATGTTTTATGAGAGAGCAGCAAACCTCAAAAGCCTGGGATGAACAGCCAGGGGCCTGGATCATGCTCAGGGAGGGTCCCAGGGCCCTGGCAGGTATCAGAGCACGGTGCAAAGGCACCGTGTTGGCTGTGATTCCTTCCCAGGCAGCAGGAGCTGCTCCATGCAGCCTTGTCCCGCTTTGATATCCGACACTGAGCAGGAGCAGAACGTGCAGAGTCGTGGTAAAAACAAAGGTTAACAGATGATGGGGCCTGATGGATCCCAGGTGGGTTTGGAGAGAAAAACAAAGGCTTGGGCAGCTTTTATTTCATCTGAGCCAGCCTGAAAACATCCTGTTAAAACCTCACTAAGGCAAGAGGAGGAGTGGGACTCCAGGGAAGATGGACTAGGAATTTAGCACAGATCTCAGAGGGTGCAGAGGGGTGAAAGGAGCCTCTCCTGGGACAAAAAATGTCCATTAGCATCTCCCATCACCCAGGGCAACACAGGTGGATGCAGGCACAGCACTGGGGACAGTACAGAGTGGAGTCCCCTCTGTCACAAGTGTGTTTGAATGCTCATCTTCCAGCACCCCACAGGCTGACAAGCCCATCCCCAGGGGGTTGGCTCAGGGCACACAGCCCCTGGAGCTTGCAGAGGGCATCAGGAGGGCAGTGGGGGAACCTTGGGATGGGGTTTCACTGTGGGGACATGGTGTGTTTGCTCCTGTCCCTCTAAGAAAGAAGTCACTTCTCCCTCCACAGCTCTGCAGAATGTGTGACAGTGGGCTAAGAACAGAGAGCAACTTCTGGATGGTGGGAAAAACATCTTTGCCCAGGCAGAAGTGACTTCCAGCTTGACCAATCCACCAGGCAGAGCCCCTAAGGTACCCTGACCTGTCCTGTCCTGTCCCACCCATCCCACCCCAGCCCTTGACACTCGCCTCCTTAGCACGGAGCTGCTCCTCGGCGAGGTTAACGCTCAGCAGGGGCTTCACGTGGCTCAGCAGCTGCCACCAGGGCCAGTGCCTGACTGCCTGGAACACCACCAGGTTCTTCTGGATGCAGCGGATGGCCAGGCGCTGGATCTGTGGGGACACAGCAGCAGTGACCCTCACCCAGCCAGGAAGGAGCAGGCTGGAGAGGGAAGGGTGGCAGAGGAGCTCAGGGATGGCAGCACAGCATCTCACGGCTGCAGGGAAAAACTGGTACCCTTCAAAGGAGCTCAAAAGAGCTGTGATTTGGGTGCTGTGGGCCATATCCCAGCAGCACTGATCTGGGTGGGCTCAGGAATCCCCAACACACAGGATGGGTACCTTCAACCTCTTGAACTTCTGGCGGCTGAGGAAGCCCTTGCAGGCAGCCTGGAGTAGAGTCATCTTCTGGGCTATCAGCTTGTCCCGCTGCTTCTCCAGCCTGGAGATCACTCCTGGCTTCAGGAACACCTGGCAGCAAGGAACAGGTTACACACCCCAGGTTGGGGCTGAAACCTCTCCCTCCTCCTGCTTGACAGAGGGATCAACCATCACAAGGTGCAATTCCTCAAAACTTATTCCTGTGGGATGCTGCCCAATCCCCCCACTGTGGGGATGGATGGATGGATGAGTGGATGGATGGAGGCATGGATGAAGGCATGGATGAAGGGATGGATGGATGGATGGATGGATTGGAGGGATGGATGCATGGATTGGAGGGATGGATGGAGGGATGGATACCTCCACCAACAGTGGATTCTGACAGGTGACACACAGATTCACACAGGTAACAGCAATGATGTGTTACAATAGCAAAACCAAAATTAACCAGGTTGTTTTCTTTCTCTGAACTGGTCAGAAATGCCTCAGAAATGTCACAGATTTGCTGATGTCACCAAACCCAGGCCGGTATCGATCTCTGAGTGTCTGAAGTGTCTCCAGATCACTGCTGGGAGAAGCTCTTGGAATCCAGGGTCAGGAGCTCCCAACCATTGCAGGGCCCAGCTTTAATAACCCCTGAGTGACATGGGAGAGGCCAGGGCTGTGCTGAGAGAGCTGCATTTTAACGATGTGCCAAATTGAATCAAAGCACAATCCCAAGGAAAGTGGCTCTCCAGAGCTGATGCCATGATTGCTCCACCACCCATTCGATTGCCTCATTAACGTTTGAATTAACTCCCCAACCCTGCAAGTTTCGCAGCTGGGACAAAATCAATGCTCAAAGCCACAGCAAAGAGAACTCGCCCCTAACGAAATGTGACCGGGGCTGCCACCGTGCCATTGATTAGGAATAAGGGTTCCAGAGAGGAGATAATTACAAACTGCACAGCGCAGGATAAAAGAAAGTCATTTTGCTCCACAGAACCGTTCCATGAATTCTTTCTTTACAAACTCCGGAGCTGAAGGCAAGCACGCACGTGAAATTAATTTTTTCTTTGAGACCGTCACATTGAAGTTCAAACGTTGTTGCTGTGACATTTCCTGCTCTGCAGCAAACCCACGAGCTGCCCAAGCCCCCTTCACTCCCAGGAGACATCAGTGGTAATTAGGAACTTAAATACCACCAGGGGCTGGCTGGATTTTGATAATTAGGTACAGGATTTACCCTGGGTACTGCTTTCAGATGAGAATTAGGAGCATTTTGCTCTGATATTTAGAATGTCTCAGTTTCCCAGCCCACATGGTGCCACATGCAGCAATGGAGGAGAGCCTTTCTCCCCAGTTTGGAGTGCTTTGTGCTGCTGGGGAGCCTGGCATGGGGCTGTGCCCACGCACACCAGAGCAATGAGGAAGCAGGGCACAGTCGTGGTACCTGGGTGCGTCCTATGGCAACACTCTTCTTCTCCAGATCCAGCGCCTGGAACAGCTCCTCGATAGCCTACGGAGAAGGGGCACATCATGGGACTGCTCAGAAAGCACCCACACCCTGCTATGAGCTGCTGAAATGAGGTGCAGAGACCCCCAGTTCTCATGGGCACCCAGCAAGGGTTCATCCAGCTCTGCCCTCCTTTCCTCTTCCCCTTGCCAAAGCCCATCTGCCCAGCCCCGAGTCCCAGTGCAAGGACTTTCCTCCCCTGAGGTTTTCAGCAGGGTGGGGAGTAGAGATCTGCAGCTGCAGGCAATATTTTCCTCCTTTTGCTACCACCCCTGGTCTGGCAGAGCCTTGGGGCACGGGCAGGAAGTGACACAGGGGACAGTGCCTGTCCCAGCACCATCCAACTGCACTCAGTGCTCCCCTCCTGCCCACCAGGAGCCAGGATCAGGGGGAAGGGCTGAGTTCTCCCCTGAGCCCACCAGCACAGCACGGAACTCCTGGAGGATTCAAGCAGGAGATTATCCCAAGGAGAAGCCTGAACTCAATTACACCAAGCTTTGCACCAGAACATGAACATAACAGCCAGCTACTGCAGCCATTCCCCCGGGACAGCCACGCTGCCTGGACGGATGGATGGTTTGAAAGCCCCAGGGCTACAGGACTTGTAACAAAAATCCTCTGCTAATACCTCACTCCACAAAACATCATCTGGCAGCCTCACCCAGCTCCCCCCCCGAAGGACAAACCCACAGAAGGAATATTCCACCATGCACCCAACAGCAGCAGAATTGCACCCCTGGCCTCACCAGCAAGGAGGGGATGGAGCACACCAGGGGATGAGGATGTGGATCACAGGGCCTGAAACACTGTGCCAGGGTGAGGAAGCACCAGTGCTGTGGCTGTGTCTGTTCTGGTGGCACTGCTGGGACTAGGGCTGGGCAGGACAGTCCCATCCCATCCCAGCACAAGCACAGGGCCAGCTCTCACTGCACTGTCCCCTCACAGCTGACAAGCCTCTCTCCTGCTGTAGCAGCTGGGTTAATGCCATGTCCTGGGAAGCATTTCCCAGCTAACAAACCCTGGTGGCAGCAAGCTCCAGGGAGGATGGGATTTTCCAAATCCCCTGCTTACACACTGCTGACAAGGCACCCTCTGCCTCCGACAGCATTTCATAGCAATATTGACCTTTCCCAATTGTCAGGCTTGTCTTATTAAATCCCGAGGTCTTAACTGCCTTTGCACATGCTGGCTGCAGTTTGCACAACACAGCACGTGCCCAGCTTTAATTCAGCTCCTCTCAGCTCTTGGTAGCTCATCCATAGCGTTATTCCAGGCATGGCTTTGAGCTGGTTTTGTTACAAATTTACTAGGAAACAAATAAAACTGGCACATGTCCAGATTCCTTCCTGAGCTCTTATGGCTTTCAGCATCATGGGGTAAGGTGAGGTGTCACCCCAGGGCTGCAGGTGATGCCCAGTGCTGAGAAGATTCCACAGTCCTTGCCCTCTTGGGTGCCTGGGAATGTTTCCTGGCTTGTCCTCAGTCCCAGGTTTTGGGGGAGCCAGGGAGAGGATGCCAACATCCCACCCTCAGTTTGTGCCCTGTCCTGCTGGAATAGCTCTGGCACCATCACAGCCCCACTGGCGGGTGTCAGCTCGTGCCCCCCAGCCCAGCACACACCTTGCTCTCATCTGGCACCTCGTAGGCAGAGTTGTGCTTCTTCATCACCTCCGGAGCCAGCACCTGGAAGCGCCTGCGGAACTGCGTGAGGAGCAGCCGGTCCGAGTACCCTGGGGGCACACAGGGGCGTTGGGGGCTGCACCAGGGCACTGGCATGCTGTGAGGGACCTGCTGGGACATCCTGTGCACAGCAAAGGCCACCCAGGGTGGAGGGGACATGAGAGAGAAACCCCTGCAGTGAGGGCAGGGAGAGGGCACCCAGACGAGCTGGAGGTGACCAGATGTCACCCCAGCACCTCGTGCCACACAGGACATGCCCCTGGACCTCCTGCACAGCTCCCTCTCCCCATGGCATGGGCTGTGGTTGTGCCTGATGCGTGGATGCTCCAAGAGAAGCCCCGTTGGAGCCGCAGACACAGAGCTCAGGCACGAGAGGGGCTCAGCACCCCTGCAAGAAGCAGGAATAAAAACTGAGGGGAACTTCTGAACAGGGAATTTCTGAAGGAGGGGAATCCTTGCCTGCTGGTGAGAAGCAGGTGGTGAGCAAAGGTTGGAAGGGCTGAGCCAGGGGCAGGTGGGACAGGCATGGGCAGGGGCTGGACATACCAACACGGTGGAGGCGCAGGGCATCCAGAAGCTGGGTCCCTTCCAGCTGTGTCCTCAGGGCCACCACATCCAGCTGTGGGGCTGCATCTGGCGGCGCTGGGGGCCGAGGGACTGGCCCTTCCTGGCCCATCCCTGGCAGGAGGCAGTGGACAAAGTGCAGCTGGGACCGTCGGAGAAGGTTGGTGAGGGCGTCCTGGAGGGCAGCAGAGGTCAGTGGGGATGGAGGACAAAGGGTCAGCACGGGCCAATGCTCCCTGTGCACCTGCAGGGTGTCTGGGCAGGTGGAGGAGTTGGGAACAGCATCAGTCAGAGGGGTGTGAACACAGGTGGTGAGCAGGACCCTTCCTCCTAAAGTTTTAAAGTTTCCAGAAAATTTACCAGGGTTCGTAGAATCATGGAATTTTCTATATTGGAAGGATTAAAGATCATCGTGGTTGAGGGATGCTGGGGAGGGGTTTTGCCAGGAACAGGCAAGACCCCAAAACGGGCTGGTCAGGGTATCAGCAGAGCCTGAGCCTCATCTCCTCGAGGGAATTTGGACACTTAATTAGGTGTGAGAGCAGCAGGAGCCTGGCACATGCCCAGTGCCCAGGGCTGCTTACTGTCTGACCACTTAAGAGGATTAAAGCAGCGAGGTGCTCTGTAATCTGTGTGTGATCTGTGCTCGAGCTGTGCCTGATCTCTTTGCCTGGGGGGCTCTCTCTGAGTGACAGCAGTGCTGGACAGGCCAGCCCAGCATCCCAGGTGGCCACAGCCACAATGGGGACGGGCAGGAGGTCACTGCTGGGGGGTGTGGGGTAAGGGAGCGCGTCCAAGGCAAGGACCCAGCTCTGTGCCACACCCCCGCGACCCGCAGGGACCGGCACTCACCGCCTGCAGCTTGATCTGGGCGCACACCGACCTCTTCCTCACGGCGGCGAAGCTGCTGGCGAAGGTTTTCCTCAGGCAGGCGTTGCGGTGCAGGGCGGCCTGGGAGCGCCCCTCCAGCCCGGCCAGGGCACGGCAGGACAGCGGAGCCCTCGCCCGAGGCTGCACCAGCTCCCGGAGCGCGCCCCTGCCGGGACAGACATGGCCGGCTCGCTTTCCCAGCTGCTTCCACAGGGAGGCAACACCCAGGGCCCCAAATTCCCAGCTGGTGCTGCTCTGAGAGCCCCAGGATGCTGGGACATCCCCCACCCACTCCATCCTCTCTGGTCTGAGCATGGAGCTGTTCACTGCTGTTAAAGCTTCCCTGGGTTGAAGCCCAAACCAAATGAGGCAGGAGTGTGCAAGCAGAAGGTTAAAATCCCCCCGTGTGCACAGACACCTGCAGCACTTCAGTTCCCTTTCAATTCCAATTTAGTTTACAAGGCTGCTCAAAGCAGTGGGAAAACCTGGGCTGCTGGTGAAGCCTCACACAGCTCTGACTTGTGCTGGACCCCCACAGGCAGGGAGAACTTCCACCAGTCCAGGCTGCTCCAAGCGCTCTCCAGCCTGGCCTTGGACACTTCCAGGGATGGGACAGCCACACCTTCTCTGTGCCAGGGCCTTGCCACCCTCACAGCCAGGAAATTCTCCCCAATTTCCCACCCAACGCTGCCCTCTGGCAGTGGGAAACCACTCCCCCTTGTTCGCAGAAGGGATGTTCCACACCCGCCCTCTGTCTCCGGAGCTGGGGCAGCTCAGGTTTGCAGCTCAGGGCAGGGGCACCCCCAGCCCCCTCCCACGGGCACTGTGGCACCTCCTGGCACTTACACCGTGGAATTCTGCAGCACCTGGATGGCGTTCTGGGCAGAGAGGTTGAACTTGGCCTTGCTGACCCAGCCCGTGAGGTCGTAGCGCACGGGGGCCGTGCCCAGCTGGTGGCAGATCTCGAAGTGCAGGGTCTGCTCACACCTGCGCAGGTGCCCCTCACCTGTGGCCGGGACGGCACCCCAGGACCAGCCCGGAGAAAAGCCCAGTGAGGGGTTTAATCATCCACATCTCCCAAATTCCCAAAGCCAGATGGAGATATCAGAGGCTGGGCAGCCAAGCCGAGTCCAACTCACCCTCCTGGTCGGGTCCTCTGGTGGCGAAGTAGGAGCAGAGGCGCTCGAAGGCTGTGCCGTCCCCGGAGCCTGGGATCAGCACCTCCTCGTCCAGGATCCACAGCAGCCCCCGGCGGGCGGCCCCGGGGCTGCCCGGGAGCACCTGCGGCTGCAGAGGGACACCGGGGCTGCAGTCACAGCCACACCAGCCTGATCTGCTCCCTCCTTCCTGCTCCCACTGCCCAGCTGTGGCCCCTACCCCAGGGCAGACCCTCCCAACCTGATCCAGCTCTGGACATCACCCTGAGCCCTCCACAGCATCCCAGAGGAGCCCAGCACTCCAGGCTGGAAGAGGTGATGGAGGGCAGAGCTTAGTCAGGGGGGGTCTTTATATTGTAAAAAGCCAAAAAGGTCCTGGTGGGTGCTGTGCCCCTCACCCCTGCAACACCTCAGGTTGCTTTGGGATGCTCCAGAGGGTCCCACTCTGCCTCTGGAGCCCTAACTGCTTGAAGCAGCAGGATGCAGAGGGGACAGGGTACCTGGGAGCAGCTGAGGTCGATGATGGACAGCGTGGCCAGTGGAGAGCGCTCTGGAAGATCAAAAGACACCTCAACGTTTTCCTGGAAAACATCATTTAAAAGCTTGTTTCAGTCGTGGCATGGCATCTGGAAGTCTTGGTCACTAGGGAAGGGCACATCTATCCTTACTCCATGATGTGTGTGTTAAACCATAGGAATTCAGCTGTTTTCCCAGGGCTAGAGGCATTATGGTAACTCCTTCAAGCCTATAATAAGTTCATCTCCGCCTGTAGGTTTCTCAGCAGCTTATTTCTGCAACAATTTATCATTTTCCTCTCTATTCTCTATTATTCATCAGCTGAGGAAAAGGTCAGCTGTGCCAACACAAGAGCACAAAGTCTCCTGAGCTGGAGGAAGTATATAACAGAATTCCAGGATGGTTTGGGTTGGGAGGGACCTTAAAATCATCTCATTCCAACCCCTCTGCCATGGCAGTTTCCACAAAGATGCCCAGAGAGCATCTCTGGCACATCAGAAATAGCCAAGAGGATCCAGAACTGAGGCAGGGGGTGAAGAGAGAGGCAGCTCAAGCTTCCTGCTCCGTGCAGACCCCTCACCCAGTTCTGCTGCAGCCCTCCCAGTAAAGCTCCTGAGTAATTCACTCACACCACAGCGGGACATGGGGACACCTGGGGACAAAAGCACTCCCATTCCCAGGTGCTGGGAGCTGCTCCCAGCCCCTGCTCCTCACCTCTCTGTACCTCTCCATCTCCCTCAGGAAGGTTTTCTCATAGAAGAGCCCCTGCAGCCTCTCCTGGACGTAGTTGTGGCACAGTTCCTCGAAGGTGGCCACGCGCTCGCTCCGCCGCTGCCGCGGGCTCTGGAAGCCAGGGGTGTCCACCACGGCAATGGAGGCCATGGAGAGGTGCTGGGAGGAGAAGGACCTGGGAAGAGCCACACAAAGCACCAGGATTTACCCACAGGCAGCAGAGTGGTGCCAGCCGGGCTCCTCTCAGTGCCTGCACCACAGCGGCGCAGGACACGGGAGTCCCAAGTGCCAGCGTCATCCCCACATAAAGGTTTTCACACTGCTGCCTGTTTTTCCAGCAGGAATCAGTCACCTGCTCCATGTCCCTGGAGAAGGGGCTGCCACCCTTCAGCCCCAGCTCCCAGCAGCTCTTTGGTACCTGTTGATGAGTGAGACCACAGCGGCAAAAAGCTCCTCGTAGAGCCCCGAGGCCATTCCCTCCACACATTCCACTCCCGTCATCTTGGGCCCTGGCACAGCGAAGGGAAGAGCAGGCAAGGTTATTTCCAGCCAAGTTCAGCCCATTCAGAGCTGAGGTGGGACCCTGGATTCCCTGGATTCTCCTGGATTGCAGGAGAACCCACACAGCTCCACAGCATCACCCCTGCTCATCCCCTCGCCTGCCTTCAGCTCCTCTCCTGCCTCATGTGGATTTAAGGGACACAGCTATTGCCATGCCAAAGGCCAATTCCTCAGGTTCTTGCTTGTATCAGGTTCTTGCTTTTCCTCAGGTTATTGCTTTTTTGCAGGGCCCAGCTGGGAATTCGGCTGCTGAGCATCATGGAATCATCAGGGTTGGAAAAGACCTCCAAGATCATCAAACCCAACCTTTAAGGAGTTGTGGGACAGCTGACCTGAAATCCAGGCAATATCTCATCCTCCCACCTCGCACATGCTGGATCTGCCTCCATGAGTTAGATCCACACTATAATTTAAGGTTTATGGTGGCACAGCAGCACAATCTCTGGTCCAGATCTCCTTGCAGGACACAGGTGCTCGGAGCACAGCACCAGCCCAGCTCCACTTGTGGAGTTTGGGGAATTCCCCCGTTTTTCCAGGCAGAGCTCTCACAGCATTTAAGTCACATCACTTATCTGAATTCACCTGATTTCACGTGTCCCTGAGGAGGGTCAGGCAGGGGCAGCTGCAAAGCTGAGGGCATCGACGTGACACAGCAGAGTCAATGATTTTATTAATATTAACAGACCTAACTGGGTCTCTCAGCCTCACCATTCCCACTCCCCCAAAGATAAAGGGAAAAGGGGTGGGGCATCCCGGTACCTGGTGGGCTCTCCTCTGTTTGGGGTCGGCCCCGTGCTGTCACCTGTGCCAGGATGTGCCTCAGGTGATGCTTGAAGACGGCGGTGCCGAGCGCCTCCACGTCGCAGCCCAGCACCTCGGCAGCGCGGCTGGCGCTCTCGAACCTCAGGAACTGCTTTCTGCCAACTGGGGAGGGGCACGGGGGGGGCTCAGCCAGGGCCAGCCCTGCCTCGGCATCACCAGAACGCTCCCACGGCCCCCCCAAAATCAAAACGGTCCGAGGCAAGTCGGGGATCAGACGAACCATATGATATTAGTGTTTCAGCAGGGTAAAGCAGCAGATGTGCCCATGGGAGCTGATGGGATTAGGAACCAATCCCTCGAAATCCGGGATCACCTTTCAGGGTCCCAGCGGTGTTTGCTGTCCCTGCAGCCGGGAGCTGCGGTTCCTCCCCACGGGCAGACATCACTCGCATCCGGTGATAACGATTCCAGCTCAATGATTAAAATCAATAGGGGAGTAATCTGCAGGATTAATCCTGTCACAAAGCCAGGGCAGAAAGGTGCCGTGTAGGCAGCCAGGCAGCCCAGCTCAGGAACACGGGGGATGAGCACAAATGGGGGCAGCCAAAGTCACCCAGAGACCTCAGGGTGGCACTTTTGGGTGGTGGATGAGGAGCTTGAGGGGCTCGCAGCTAAAATGGGGCCTTAAAACACAGCTGGGGGCTGGTGGCAGGGGAGAGGGTGTGGGATGGAGGGTGAGAGGTGGCCACATCCTGGGAAGCTCCACGGGGAACTCACTCCTGGCCAAGGGGATGTACAAAGCAGGGCTCGAGGGCTGGGGGTGCTTCACAGCACACCCGTGACAGTCAATCCCCTTCTCCCTCCCCCTTTGATCCTTTCCCAGTATTTTCTATGCTGACTGAAGGACTCCAACATCAAGGGCTGTGCTGAGGCAGGCAGAGGAATTGCCTCAACACTCCAGGCTTTGATTTATTCTGTTTTCACTTGTTCTTGTCTGAGCTAGCTGGACAGACGCTGATTCCTGTCAGACACAAAAGCTCTGCCTGACAGGGAGCTGGAGGGGCTGGAAGGCCTGCACAGACCTGGCTGGCATCCCACACTGCTCCAGCATCCCACACTGCCCACTCCAGCATCCCTGGGACAAACAAGAGGGTCCACTCAGCCCTGGCATCCCCAGGTATCATTTTACCCTCCATAAGTTATAACCAGCAGCAGCTCCATGTGGCTCTCCTGAGTGTGATGTGACCACGGGAAATTTGCTGACTTTAACACCTGAAGGGAATTGCTTTGGCCCAGGTAAATATTTAAGAGAAGCAGAAGGGAAACACAGGGTCAGCACTCACAGGGAGAGCTCAGCCTCTCTTGCTACAGCCCCAGCCCATTTTTTTAAACTGCTCAGTGCCTGATTTCCTGGGTTCCCAGGATGTGATGGGTGGGTCTGTGAAGGACCCCCCTGGGCCACAGCAGTCCCCATGTACCAACAGATCAATCACTCACCCTGGGCTATTGCTGCTGGTCTCACTGACCCCAAAATTCCCTGCTGCCCTGGTGCCCCTGACCTCTGCAGGGTTTGGGGCAGCTCAGTGTCCTCCACCTGAGCAGCAGGTTCCAGCCCTTCTGTCCTGTGGTTTTCCTCCATCCAAAGGACTTCAGGAGGTCGGATTTGCAGCAGCCTCGCTGTGCCAGGGGGTTTGGAGTGGCTCCTGACACACCTGTGGCAGCACCAGGAGGGCTGGAATGGCAGCCACCTCCATTACAGGTGTGTGGTGGGAAGCCCACAAGGAGCTGGGAGCCACAATGCTTTATTTTGATATCAGCCAGCAAAAAGGCCAGCGTGGGAGCGAGCTGAACACCACCCCCGCTGCGCCCCAAACCTCCCTTCCGCTTACAGGGGCAGCAAATAAATTAAAACAGGGGATTTTCTGCAGCCCACAAAGGGACTGGAGCGCTCAGGTGAATGGTGCCCGGGGTGCCCCGCTGGCCTCTGGCTGCCAGGCTGCTTTGCTAATAAAAGAGCTACTCTAATACGTTTCAAAGGCAGCGGGAAGGGCTGACACCGGGATGGAGCAGAACGAGCTTTTGAAATTCAATCTTTTCTTCTCAGCGTTTTTGTAGCTGCAAATGCGTTTTCCACCCCCATCCAGGGAGAGGTGGTGCTGTTCCCTCCTGGTTTATTCCTGCACAAACTGAACGGGTGAGGAGAGAAGGGGGAAAGGTGCCTTTAGCCCACACCGGGGCCCGTTTAACACGTGCCGGGGCTGTGGCTGTGGATGGGGATGGAGGAGGCTCCCGGCTGAGCTCCTGAATGCCCTGGAAAACCAGCGCCGAGGCTCCCTTCGGGGAGATTTCAAGGAGAGGATTTGGAATACACAACATCAAAGGGCGTGAAAGGGGAAGGGAAGAGATGGCTATCGGGAGACAGGTTTAACCACATTAAAAGAGTCGTCGCCCCCACTGAGACTTTTGCTCCATCCGGCTTTGATCCATTTTTTATCCATATTTCCTTTCATTTCTCCCCTTTTGTTGGCACACGGTGGGGGAATCAATACCAGAGTGAGCGACACTGAGACATGCTCTGCTTGTTAATCCCACACCAGAGTGTGCCTGGAGCTGCAGCCCTGCCTGGATCCACTACTCCCATTCCTGTTGCTGCTCAAAGAATTGAGCAGGGTTTGTTGGATACAGCATTTGATTCCCTCCCAGACAGATTTATAGAGGGCTGAGGACAGAATGTGCAGGAAGTCTGAGCAAAGAAAAACTCCCCGTGACCATGCCTCCACCTGTCCTTGAGCTGGGCACTCCCAAAATGAGACACATCTCCAAAATCTGCCCTCCTAAAAACTCAAAGGGCAGGAGGACTTGCAAATTTTTTGGCCAAGAGCCTTCTGACACTCATCAGCCTGAGAGCACAGGGTCATCTATAAGAGCTGGAAGGGCATTAAGGTAGATGGAGATGAGGAAAGAGAACACGAGAAAGAAGGAGAAAAGAGAACTCACTGTAAGTCATGACAGCATCTATCCTTTTAAAATAATTAATAAATGATTAATGGCATAAATTACCATAAGATGTGTTATGACATGTTGCAGAGACATTTATAAATGTCTGTGGCTTAGTTTATGGCAGCCTTTATGCAGCCCTCACAAATTGAAGGGTGTAAATCAATGTGACTGCCTCTAAAATGGGTTAGTGCACGTCCTAAAATAATTTTTAAGGGATAAGGCAATTCCTGCTCGTCCATATTAACAAAATGTCTATAAACACAACCTTCACCCAGACTCAGCCCATCATAATTCAGTTACTGTGGTAGACATTCAAGACATGATGGAATTAGTGCTACCTGAAGCTGTCCCTTCACGGTGTCATCAGGGACAACACGCCAACAAAGGAGTCACCCACCCCAGTCCTTCCTAAGGAGGTGACACCCAGCAGCCCCTGCCCCTGCCCACATGTGGCAAGGACAGACCTGCTCCAGAAGGTCAGGACACCAGCATCCCACACCCCACCACAGAGGAAGAGCAAGGAAGAACCTGGAGCCCTCACAAACGGAGCAGCGCTGGGATGAGAATCATCCCTGCACACTCCCAGACACTGATCCCTGCCAGGACATGCTCCAAACACAGAGACACGGTGTGAGGGAAGCAGAGGCAGAATTCCCCTCACCTTTGCAGGCTCCAGCAGCTCCCAGGTGGTAGATTCCAGCCAGGATGCGCCACACAGCCGCCTGCTCCTCTGGGGTGATTCCCAGTGTGCCCATGGCAGCCCGGAGCTGGGAGAAGGCCACCGAGGCTCTCTGCTTGTCCTCAGGCTGCAGGGGGACAGAGCCAGGGGACGTCACTGCCTCTGCTGGGCACCATGCCCCACAGAAGGGAGAGTGAAACCATCAGGACAGCAAGGAAACACAACAAGGGACCCTTGGGAAATTTGGACCAAGTAGAGAAGCCACTGGCAGGTTCCTCGGGTGCCGGGTGTTAGGAGCAAGCTGGGTACATCACCTTGTCAAACAGGGACGTGTAATTCCCACTTCATGAGTGTCTACAGGGCAGCAGCTGGGGATGGATGTTTTGTATCATGGAGTCATCGAGTGGTTTGGGTTGGAAGGGACCTTAAAGCTCATGGCATGGACACCTTCCACAGCCCAGGCTGCCCATTCAGTCCTGTGCCCTCATTCCTCACCAAACACACCAGAGCAGCTCCCAGCCAGCAGCAGGACCTCACCTGCCACCTCCCACCACAGACACCCCCTCCTGCAGCCCCTGAGCTGGGGCTGCTCTGCGGGGCCAGGAGCCACCAGCTTCAGTGGGCAGCATCCCACCTTGGCACCAGGGAAACCTCTCCATGCTGGGATGGCAAATCCCCAGAAATCAGAGCTGGGAAAGGAGCACAAACCCCACCTCTGAACCCCAGTCTGCTGCATCAGCAGGGTGAGGACCTTGCTGTGCCCTCCCCAGAGCTCCTGCTCCAGCAGCTGATTCCTTTGGCTGCTGAAGTGGAGCAGGAGCTCCCTAATGAAGATGGAATATTGGATTTATCAATAGATGATGTAACTGCAAATTGCTGCGATTCATCCCAGCGCTTTGGCTCCTGGACAATCTGCTGGGGCTCTGCAGACAGCTCAGACTAATGAGGGGCTGGGGGTGGGAATCAACTGTGGAGGTTTAACCCCTAAAATTCACATTCTGGGCTGCCCAAAGGATGCTCTTGCCCCTGGGAGTTGCTGCAGCAGGGGAACATCAGGGGTTGGTGACCCTGGAGCAGCAGGATCTGGTGCCAAGGTGGCTGTGGCATGTGCAAAACCCAAGCAGACATCCCAGGCAGGGCAGCCCCAGTCCCAGCAGCCCCCCTGTGGCAGACCCTTCTGTTTGGGCAGACCCTTCCTCACATCCCAACATTCCCTCCCTCCCCTCCAGGCTCCCAGTACAGTGGTATCATCACGAGTCACCCAGGAACCAGGGACTCAAAGCCATCCTCTAACTGGTGGTGACAAAGGGGGTGCCCTGCAGCATCCCACTTCAGCTGGGCACAAGACTCCAGCATTTCCCTCTCCCTACCTTTGTGAAGGGTTTGATCCCAAAGGAATTGCTCTCAGCCACCTGGTGCAGGTGCAGCATCGTCCTGGGAGTAGTCACAAAAAATGAGAGTCAAGCTCCCTCCTTTACCTGCCCTCAGCACCCCCAGCCACCTTTACAGCACCACCTGAGGGACCTGGATGGGACAGGCCACCACAGGGACATGAGCTGGTGCACCAGGAGCCTTCTCCTGGGGACACAGCCTGGGGGAAACTGCAGTGAGAAGGAAAGGGACCTCTGTCTCATTTATCACCCCAATTTCAGCTTTAGTGGAGGGGTAAAATAGCACCAGGAAATGCCCTCATTTCACAGAAAATCTCTGTATGTGCAGAAAGATCCTTGCAGCCCCATTAATGTAATTGCTCTCACAATCTCTTATGGGGGGGGTGGGTCTCAAAACCCCATTGATGGAGGGAATTTGGGTATAAAGGAAGGGGAATCCCAGGACAGCCCGGGGGTGTTGGAGCCTCACACCCACCTCTCTGCCACATCCAGCCCTGCCAGCAGCAGTGGGAAGATGTTGAAGCTGCTCTCTCCTTCGGGCTGCTGGGCAACACGGACCCTCTCCAGCAGCAAAGTCTGGGGAGGGAAAAGGGGACAGGGAGGTGGGGAGGGAAAAGGGGACAGGGAGATGGGGAGGGAAAAGGGGACAGGGAGATGGGGAAATGCTCCTGGGAGCTGCCAAGGAAGGGCTGGATTTCTCCTTGCAGGGAGTCAGCTGGGTTTGGGGGCTGCTCCTCCCACCCAGGGCTGTGCAAGCAAGAGCTGAATCACGATCCAGGCATCAAGGGGCAGCACTTCAGTGCATGAAAGCAACACCCACGGTCCCTCTGAGCTTCCAGAGGTCTGGGCACTGCCATGGCCCCAGCAAAGATGCTGTAGGATTGGGGTAAGTCATTGCCTGGGCTCAAGACAAGCCCAGTTCAGCTCCAGCCTTGCTAAAGGTGTTCAGTGCCAGCACTGGAGCCAGCAGTGAGTCTGCAGAGCTGGGGGTCCCATCCCAGACTGTCCCACGGACATACCAGGATGGTTCTGGTGGTACTAATGGGGACATTCCCCCTCCTGCAGGAGGACAGCTCCACCGTGGGTGCCCAGGGCAGAGCAGGGGCAGCAGTGGGAAGCCCTGGTGCTCCCCAGGAGCAGACAAGGTTCCAGCCCTCTCTTCCCTCAGACAAAGCCCAGGGGCACGGGCAGCTCTGATTAAAGAGCCTTTGATAAGAGCCCTGACAGTGATAAAAGCCCTCTGAGGCTCAGCCCCAAGCGGTCGTGAGGTGCAGCTAATGAAACGCTGAATTATGCATTTCCTCATCAACATTTCATCCCAGCACTGCTCCCAGCTCGCTGCCAGGGACGGGGACAGGCTGGGGGACCCTGCCACGCTGCTGACAGAGCTTCTGCTCAGGGGCCATTTGGGCACCTCTGGTTTAGGAGGAGCAGGGAACAAAGCAGGGATTGGAGCAGGGATTGGAGCAGGGAGCAGAGCAGGGATTGGAGCAGGGATTGGAGCAGGGAGAGGAGCAGGGAGAGGAGCAGGGAGCGGAGCAGGGAGCAGAGCAGGGATTGGAGCAGGGAGCAGAGCAGGGAGCGGAGCATCGCTTCTCGTGCCCGGCCTGGCTGGGAAGGGCAGCACATCCCCACCCCAAGGACCCCCATTTTCAGCCACAGCCCTCCCGTCTCAGCAGGTGACAGGTACCTGGAGGTGAGCAGCAGTGACCTGGCCAGTGGCACTGAAATCCAGCGACAGGACCATGGAGAAGCGCGTGGAGCTGCTGCTGTGGCCCGTGGTCACCGACCCAAAGGCTCCCAGGACTGTGAACATTGCCTGGATCTTCTCCACTGCAAAACCACCATCAGAGCCCTCTGAGCCACCCTGCAGCTCTGGGAGAGGTGTCTCCTGCTTCATCTCTGCCTGCTCCTCCCGGGGTCTGTCCCAGCATGGGGGGTCTGGCCAGGCACGGGGTCAGCATCCCACACCGGCTGTACACCGACAGCAAGGGGATGTGCCAGCCTGTCCAGGCTGCCCAGTCTGTTCCAGGCCATCTCTCAGCCCTTTGCAAGAGCACGGTGTACCCAAGAGAGCTCCGAAATCCAACCCTGCCCTCTGAAGCCACTGCCTGCCGAGCAGCGCTTCCTCCCGCGTCACCAGTAACCCGAGCAGGTGGGAAAGCGCTGCCCCGAGCACCGGAATCCTTCGAGTAATTCCCTCCCCGCCGGGTGTTTATCAAAGCAGCAAATCTGTTGAGCCTGGGACGGGCACTCGCAGCCACACCGGCGGCTTAGGAGCCACCCCAGGGGACACAAATGGGGCCGGGATTTGTGTGTCTGTGTGTCCCCAGCCTGCACAGGCTCTGTGCATCCAGTTCCAGCCCTGCCCGTACCTGTGACCCCGCCCGTTCCTGTGACCCCGCCCGTACCTGTGACCCCGCCCGTACCTGTGACCCCGCCGTCCAGGCTGCCCGCCGCGCCCACCAGGTACTCCAGAGCGCTCTGGCAGCACCGGGTCCTGCCGGCCCCGCTGTGCCCCAGGGGGATGATGGCCTGGTCCTGCCTCTGCATCAGCAAATTCCTGTAGGCTCTGTGTGCCAGCGAGCAGATGTGCGGGGGAAGGTTGTCCCGCTTTCCCCTGGGGACCTGCGGGCAGAGAGAAAGTGACAGAGCACATCCCAAACAGGATTCTCGTGGAGAAAATCCTGAAGATATTCACACTCAGGGTGATGATTTCTCCCCAAAACCTCCCGAGAGTGAGTCCTCAGAGCACTCCCAGCCCCAAGACCAGCACCCCCAGAGCCTTCCTGGCCATCAGTATCTTCAGAGCATCCCCTTCCCAAAATATCCCCGGTCCCGAGTGTCCCCACAGCATCCCCAGTCCCAAAAGTCCCCAGAGTATTCCCAGTCCCAAACATCCCCTGAGCATCTCCGGTCCCGACAGTCCCCAGAGCATCCCGGCCCCAAACATCCCCGGAGCATCCCCGGACCCGACTGTCCCCGCACTGTGACGGTCCCACGGTGCCACCTGCCGGCCCCGCCGCGCCCGGCGCCCTCCGCCACTGTNCCTGCTGCAGCCCAGGCTGGGGAGGAGTGAGCTCACCCTCTGCACGCTGTCCTCATCCACCTCGGTGACGGTGCCGTCCTCGTCCCGCCGCACCCTCACCCTCCCCGCCGGCAGCTCCGGGGTCCCCACGTCTGGCTTCAGCTGTGTGGCTGAACGAGAGGCTGGTGNCGCGTAGGTGCAGGGCAGGCGGGCACGGAAGCGCTGCCGCAGCGTATTCATGACACTGCACTCGTTGAGGCTGACGAGCGCGGCCAGATCCTCGGCTTGGTCCAGGCTGGGTGGGTTGGTCTGCGGGAAGAGAGGCAGAGACACCCCTCGAGCTCTGCTGTCACGGCAGAGCCGCTGGCACCCAAACAGAGGGGTACAGCCGGCCCGGGGTGATGGCTGGAGAAGCATCATCGTGCCCAGGCATTGTCCTCCACCCATCCTTGCTGCAGCCCAGGCTGGGGAGGGGGGAGCTCACCCTCTGCACGCTGTCCTCATCCACCTCGGTGACGGTGCCGTCCTCGTCCCGCCGCACCCTCACCCTCCCCGCCGGCAGCTCCGGGGTCCCCACGTCTGGCTTCAGCTGTGTGGCTGAACGAGAGGCTGGTGAGTGTCCCCAGCGTGGGGCAGCCCTGGGCACAGCTGGCTGTGGGTTGGGGAGAGGCCAAGGGGCCAAACCCAGCCCAGGGCCACAGCCGGGCACAGCACCCAGAGCCTGCTCTGCTCCCAGCAAGTCTCATCCAGGGCAGAGGAGGGAGAGTTACCCAGTGTGAACCCGTCCTGCTGGATCAGCCAGACCTTCTCTGCCTCGTACCAAACGTCCCTCGGGGCCTGTGGGGAGGACAGAGAGGAACTGGGCAGTAGCAGGAGGAAAGCTGAGCTGACCAGACAGCCCTTGCCCCATGGACAGGGACATTTCCACACTCCTGCCCCTCTGCTGCCCACCCATCCAGGCCTGGAGTCACCTTGCTGCCAGCCCAGCCCATGGAGAAGAGCTGCATGAAACCAGAAAACTGCATCAGTGCCTCAAAATCCAGATAACAACACCCTGACACATTACCTGGTCCTTGTCTGTGCTGTCGCCCGGTGCCTCTTTATCCTGGTCCTTTTCCATGCTCTTGCTCATCTCTTTGTTCCTTCCTGATGTTTCTTTAACCTGGTCCTTGTCCGTGCTCTTGCCAATCCTTTCACTCTCTTTCAGCATCTCTTTACCCTTTCCCAGCTCTTCCTTCACCTTCCCCACCTCTTTTCCCACATCTGTGGACTTCTCTTGGACTCCTCCTGGCTCCCCCTTGACACCCTCTGACTTGTTTGTGGTTTTTTCAGGCTTTTTGGTCTCCCTCGGCTCCTGCTTGCCACATCCAACATCTTTTTTCATCTTCTCTGCCTCTTTCCTGGCTGACAACAGCTCTCTCTGGGCTTTCACCTTGGCTGGGGGCCCCTCGTGCCTCAGGGCTGTCCCTTTCTCCTTCTTGGTGCTCTCAGAGACTGTCCCCTTCTCCTTTTTGGTGCTCTCAGAGACTGTCCCCTTCTCCTTGGTGGTCTCAGGGACTGTCCCCTTCTCTTTCTTGGTGCTCTCAGAGACTGTCCCCTTCTCTTTGGTGCTCTCAGGGACTGTCCCCTTCTTGGTGGTCTCAGGGACTGTCCCCTTCTCCTTGGTGCTCTCAGGGACTGTCCCCTTGGGCACGTCCCCTTCCTTCACTGGGACTTTGCTGCCACGCTGGGGGCCCTGGCTGGGTGCAGGGGCTGAAGCTGGGGGGCTGCCCCCCAGGAAGGAGTCCTTGGGGCTCTTCCCAGGCCACAATGGCTTTCCCACCTTGGGAGCCCCTGGGTGAGGGGTCTCTGCTGGTTTGGGGGTGGTCTCTGATGGTTTGGAAGAAGCCTCTGTTGTTTTGGGGGATGTTTCTGCTGGTTTTGAGGATGTCTCTGCTGGTTTGTGGGGGGTCTCTGCTCTTTTTAGGGGTGCCTCCGCTGGTTTGGGAGCAGGTGCTGCTGTTTTGGGGGACGTTTCTGCTTTTTTGGGAGGTGTCTCTGCCAGTTTGGGGGCAGGCACTGCTGGGCCAAGTGCAGGGGCTGGGGTTTTGCTGGGGACAGTCCCCAGCACCTCAGGGGACAGCTCCTTGTCCGGGGGGGCCGTGACCCCCTTGCCCCTCTGCCCCTCTGCCTTCAGCCCGTTCCGCAGGGGCCCCTCACTGGCTCCTCCTCCTCGGGCCTCGCCGTCCTTCCCCACAGGCTGCTGAGCAAAGGAGAGGAGAGCCTGGTGTGACGCCTGGGGACACCTGGCGACACCCAGCTCCCTCCTCACGGTCCCTCAGCTCTCACCTCCTCCTTGGTGCCCACCCTGCTCTCCTTCCTCCGCCGTGCCGCCTTGGCCTCCTGCTCGGTCTCCCTCACGAGCTGCTTGATGAACCCCCCGGGGATGACCGACAGCAGCAGGGGGGGAGCAGACGGGGGCGGCCCCCGGTCCTCGTCACGGATCTGGGTTTGGGAGCACGGGTGGGTCACAGGGCAGGCACAGGGACAGCAGCCAGCACAGCCTGTTAGTGGCAGCAGGGCTGAGCACCAGCACCCTGCTCGGGCTGAGGCACTGCCCGGGCTCCTGGTGAGACCACAGGGCACCATGGCTGGGTCAGGGAGCAGAAGCACCAAGAGAAAAGCCCAGATTGGTGCAGCCCCTGAGGGCTGGCACAGCAGGAGCCCAGGTGTGCTGCCAGCTCTGCTCTGTGCCAGCAGCCCTGGCCTGGCCGCAGGAGGAAACCTCCTGGCTCCTGGCAGGCAAGAAGCAGCTCCAGCATCACCGCAGCCACATGCAGCCCTGCAGGTCCCTCCATGCCAGACCTCAGGGCAAAACCAGCCCCACTTCCCGCAGCTTTTCCAGCAGCAGCACCAGCATCAAACCCTGCGGCCTCCTGCCAGGCTCAGCCAGGCAGGCAAAAACCACTCAAACCTGAACACTCAGGCTGTGAAGGAGCCCAGAGCCAGGGGGCGAGCACAGCACGGGGAAGAGCACAGGGAGCTGTGGGGATGTGACCCCTGGGGACTGCTGCAGTGACACCCTCCCAGCACTGAGCTCCCAGGCAGCCCGAGCACCCAGCCCCAAAACACCACCAGTGCCAGCCTGGACAGAGACTTTCCTTCTGCTCCCAGAGCGCCAGGCGCGAGGAGATGGCCATGGTGGCGGCGAGGCAGGACGGTGCTGTGCAGAGACACGTGGGGACACGCCGGGAGAGAGAGGAGAGAGTTAACCAGGGGCTGCTGCTGGCCCCAGAGCCGTGACCTTGCCGGGCATTGCCCACCTGAGCTGGCGGCACCGACCGCAGCGAGGCAGGGGACGGGGGGCAGCGCTGGGGAGGGCGAGGCCACCAGCAGCGACCAGGGCGGCGTGGGGAGGTGGTGACACAGAGGGTTGGTGACACAGAGGGTTGGTGGCACGGGGGTGATGGCGGGACCCCACGGGCCCAGGCTGGGTGGCAGAAGGAGCCCGTCCGTGCCCCGCTCGGGGCTTCACCTGTCGGGATCATTCATGCACCGTGCGCGTCGGGGTTCGCCCGGCCCTGCTGTGCCGCTCCGGCAGCCGCATCTCCTTGTACAGTAAAGGGCAGGAGCGGCCAGGAGCGGGCTGGGAATGTCACTTGCCTTCCCGGGAGGCTGCCCCGAGCGCCACGTGCCCTCATGGACCGGCGCTGCCCCCGCGCTGTCCCCTCAGCCGGGCTCTGCTGTGCCAGGAGAACTGGCCCCGATGGCACCGCAGAGCCTGGAGGTGGCCAGCGACAGAGCATTATCCCCCCCCCGGCCGGAGAGAGACCCTCCGTCCTGCCCCGCACACGGGAAAACCGAGGCACGGAGGGGACGTGCCCTGATCAAGCAGCCAGGGTGGCACCAGCGGGGTCCGGGACCACCGCCACCAGCACCGCGCTCCCTCCGCTCGGGGTGCAGCCCCAGGCCGGCCGTGGGCGGTTGG
>VXBB01009117.1:677449-701052 GCA_013399915.1 Illadopsis cleaveri | reverse complement strand
GCACCGGCTGGCACACGTGAGGCACCCGTGTCATCCCCAGCACTGTCTGTGTTTGTGTCCCCCTCGGTGCACAGCTCTGCACCCCAAAGAATTGGGGGAACCACTCCAGTTGGGTGTGAGCCCACCCAGAGCACTCTGACGCTGCCCGAGGGGAGACCCTGGGCTGGGAGCCCAGCACGGGGCTCCCCAGAGCACCCCAGTTCTTCACCCCAGCCCCAAGATGGGGCCAAGCTGGAGGAGGACCTGGGAGCAGAGCTCAAAATAGCCCCTGGCACCAAGAGCAGCATGGTCAGCACCTGGCAGGGCCAGGTGGGAGGGGAGCAGCAGAGTGGACATGTGGTGACCACATGGGGAAAAGGGTGACCCCTCGGGGCCCAGCAAGACCTGTGTCACACAAGCCCCAGCACCCAAGAGCCAGTCAGGGTGCAGGTCACCAGCTCAGGCCAAGTCCAGCTGCAGAGGGGCAACGTCCTTCTACATCTGCTCCAAAAGCTCCACGGACACATCCAGGGAATTGCCACCCGCAGCCAGAATGGCTCTGGTAGTAAGAAAGGTAACAGGATTGTCTGGAGTCCCCTGGCAGGAGGCTGAGGGTTGGCTGAGCAACTCACCAACCCCAATCCCACCTGGGAACAGCACAAAGACACGTGGTTTCCATGACCCTTCCCAGGTGGCACTGCACCCACAGGGGAGCCTGGCCACTGTTGGTGGAAAGCCACCCTTGGTCACCTATCACAGAAGACACAGTTGGTGTGTCCCTCAGAAAAACCAGGACAAACACCATGCACAGGGCTGGGGGGAAGGAAGGGACTTACCTGTGCATGGGGCAGTGGGGTTTGGGGTCCATCCAGCTGTGCCCTGCAGGCAGAACAGCCTCACAGTCAGCACAGGAAGGGACAGGTGACACAGAAAGAACCAGACACCAGCACACACGCAAAGGACGGTTTTTATTGGGGTCTGGTCGTAGGAGAGCAGTTGTACTGACCAACACACAGAAGCAGCTTAGCTGTGCCAAAATAATCCGTTAAAAAAATACTGGCGGCAAGAACCGAGTGTGGCACACCCGCCACGACGGGGCTGTAAACTCCGGGACAGTCCGTGAGGAGTGAGGCCACAGCTCACAGGCACCGGGACCCTCCTCCCCACAATAAATATGGAAAGAGCCAAGTACATAAAACAAGGAATGATCTCATCGATACAATATCTAAAGTTATTTACAGATCCTGGCTTTGCTTACCATTAATTACACAATTTTGGACAGGTTCTCTTTCAATCGTTTTCCTTCATCGCGAGTAGCTGTTCGTGTGAATCTGCTCCTTTTTGTTTTAAAGGACCCAGTGAGGCACTGGAAGTGCTCACAAACCCCCTCTCCGAGGATGCTCCTGCTTTATTCTGTTTTTCACACATTTCTTTTGTGCCATCTCACCCACTGCCTGCTCTCTCCATTTCACTGAGGAGAAGATGCCTGCTACCAACAGGAAAGCCTCTTCCCAGCCCATCTCCTTTTCCAGCCTGGAAACAGAGCGTGTCACACAAACCCAGACCAACCTGGCCCTGGACAAAGCCACCTTCCTGCAGCTGTCCCCAGGTCCTCTGCCAAATCCCTGCCTGGACACACCCCAGGCCAGCAGCACCAGTCTCATCACTGTCCCCGCCAGGGCACCTTTCCAGGGGTGACACTAAGGAGCCACAAATGCCACTGGCACAGTCTCACCAACCACCAGCTCCCCCCTCTCTCCAGGAACAGTTTGGGCTACAGCTCACCCCAAAATCCAAAGGGATCAGAGAGGGAAATGGGAAAAAAGGCAGAGACTGCTCTGGGGAACACAGCAGGGATCCCTCCCTGCCCCAGGCGGCCCCTCAGCAAGGAGAGAACTTCAGCAGCAGGAAAATGCCACATTTCACCCTAGAAATGCCACGGGGATCAGCTCTGACCAGCACAGACTCCCAGCCCCACTGCCGTGGAAACTGAGAGCACACAAGTTATACCTCGAGTACTCCTCAAACTGCACAACCGGAATTATTTTTAGGAACTGAGTGACCTGATAAATTTAGGGCTATTTCTGTACCTCACTGGGGAGGGAGGTGCTGGGGTTGGCTCTGCAGATGTGCCCAGATGTGCCAGGCAGAGGCAGCTCCTGGAGCAATGGCACCACAGGGGGGTCCTGCCTGGGTGTCACCCTGCCCACACCCCCAGGGACAGTCCCTGCAGGGTCCCAGGGTGGCTGCTCCCCTCCTGGGATGTGACACCAAGCAGGGTCCTGCCCTGGCTCTAGGATCTGCTACATCAGGCACTGCTCCTGCCTCAGGATCCTGTTTTTAAGTATCAAGTGATCCTCCTCACACACCAAACCCATCTCCAGTAAGGACATTTTGGGTCCTGCAGCCCAGCCCCGTGTCCAGTGCTCCAGGCTCTCCCTCCACTTGCTCCTTCCCCTTGGAATGACAGAGCTCTGCAATTCCCTGATGGCTCAGCTGGATCAAACACCACGCTGATTCCTTGCCCCAATTTAGGTCATTAATTCTCTTTAACTCAGCACAGACTCCTGCGAATAAACATTTTCTCTGGGAATGCTGAGGGATAAAGGAGAAATTTGGAAATATCCCATCGAGGGGTGGATTTGCAGGAGTTTTCCTGCAGGTGTTTCTGCCTTCAGGAGCCACCTGAGATGGTCCTGACACAGCCTAGAGTCCCTGTGCTGGGAGAGAAGGGCTGCACAGCCTCAGGGAATCTATCCCTACTTTTCATGAAAAACAGAATAAAGCTGGCTGATCCTGCTTGAAAGGAGCTGCCACTTCCATACATATATGGAGCAGAAATTCTGTGGAATGTCAGAAGTTGGAGAAACATGTATTTAATAAATAATATAAAATGCTTTTTCTGTTAAAATAGAATTCTCGGGTTTATACCTACAGAGCATAGCAACCTTTACATAAACAAAATAAAGCTGAGTCTGTGATGATTAGTTTAACACAAAATAAAAATACAATTTAACAATAGTATTAAAACAGCCAATGTTCCATCCACACAATATGTACACCATGGAATAGAAACCAACAGGAAACAAAAGTAGATTATCTTGAAACTCCTCAGACATTTGGATATACATATTTTCTCTGTATATTTTAGATATTTTCCTTTTTTTAATTTTTTACAATATTAAAATTAATACTATGCTTTGTCAAAATACGCTTCTCAGATTTTTTTTTTCCTTTAATTTGCAGAACTGACTCATTCCTTATATTAATCAACACAACTAGAATTATTTATTGGCTACTGTACACTTCAAACAGTCCTTCCTCTGGGGATATTTCGGGTGCAAACACCTCAGAGGCGGAGGAGCCATGTCACTGCCACGTGCTGGGAGGTGACACCGCCGTGCCAACGGCTGTGGGACACAGATATGGACATGGAATCAAGGGACCTGCTCCTAAAGCTGACCAGCTGCCAGGGAAACAGCCACTCAGAGCTCCAGGGATTTCACTCCTCGTGGGTGATTCACTGTAAACCCAAGGAATGACCATGTCCCAGAGCCAGGGCTGGTCCTGCTCAGGGAACATCAACCCCAAGAGCTCCTCTGGGCACCAGCAGTGGCCACTGTGGGCAGGATCACAACCAGAACAAGGCTTTTTTAGCACAAAGCAGTGTTTCCAGCACCTCCATGCTGGGCTGCAAACACCTGATTTATCTCAAAGCCAAACCCGACCTCGCAATTCAATTTCTGGCTTTTCCCCACCCCATGATAGAAGTGGGAGAGGAAAATCTTCCACTGGGTTTCTAAAGGGAAGGTGCTGAATCACAGAATCGTGGAATATCCTGAGCTGGAAGGGACCCACAAGGATCATCAAGAGTCCAACTCCTGGCCTTGCTCAGGGCAGCCCCAAGAAATTAAGGAAAACTCTAATGTGACTAAGCCAAGGTCTATCCCCAGAGCTGCTCTCTCCCTACCTGCCAGGCTTCCCTTCCCAGACACACTTCCAGCTATTATTAGCCTGCTCCAAGATTTTTTGAAGCCTGCTGGGGGGTGGGGGAACATACCAGGAATGTCAATCCCAGCTGGATCCACTCCAGCATTACTCCAGCTTCTCTCACAGCAGCACTTTGGGAAGAACCCGTGAGACTGCAGCCGAGGCTCCGCTGGACCAGGGACAAGAACACAAAAAGCTCAAACACAACAAAGAGGAAGAAGATTTACACTTGGAGAAATCGATGGCCAACGCTTGGATGAAGGATTTAAAAAAAAACAAAACAACAAACCCACAAAAAAACACTCCACAGTAAATGTTCCTTCAATAGTTTCATGAATTTGCAAAATAATTAGCAAATAAAGGATGGATCCTAAACACACAGTCAAAGACCCTCCTGCAAATTAACACCACCAACAATCTTTGTCCAAAACAAAAACTTCAGAGACTCTGGTTCCTACACCAGGAAGGAGCAGTCTGGAGCAGTATCTAGAGTTTTTGGTTTGGAGGGTGCAATTCCAGCTCTCCCTCCACACCAGCACATCCAGTCACTTCCACACAGAGCCCCATTTCTTACTGGGATCCCAACTTCATTCAGGAGTTTGTCACTGTGATAACCTCTCCTCTCCTGGTTGCACAGTTAGATACAAGTCACAAAAATAAAGCTATTTTCAATTGTCAATAAATCATCTGGCTAAAGAAATCCAAATCTTTTTCTGCCCCTCCCACTGGAAGTTGGATGGAGCAGCAAGGAGCATGATAATGAGGATATTCCAGGGCCATCCCAACTCCATCACATTCCAAAATAAATGTATTTCCCTAAGTCAATATACAGCCTTCATTTCATATAAAATCTCTGGGTTTGAGGCACAATTTCCCAGCTCATGACCTATTCCTCCCTCACTGACATGGAACCGGAATCTGCTGACAGGGAGTGAGAGTGAAATCCAGCCATGGAAAATAACTGAAGGAGAAGAATGGAACTGAGCAGGGACTAAGAAAGTAAAAACAAGTTACACAAGAACTGTGCGAAGGTTTTAACACCATCTGAGGGCTTTTTTCTAAATCAAGGAGAAAGATATGAGCATTGCATGGTATTGTAGGGAAAGCTGAACCACAGCC
This sequence comes from Illadopsis cleaveri, assembly GCA_013399915.1. Lineage (NCBI taxonomy): Eukaryota > Metazoa > Chordata > Aves > Passeriformes > Timaliidae > Illadopsis > Illadopsis cleaveri. The sequence goes on along the minus strand of VXBB01009117.1, from coordinate 695,964 downwards.
AGCGGGATGAGACATTTTCTATCCTAAACACTTTTTAAATACCACACACAGAATCATGGAATCATTTTAGGTTGGAAAAGACCTCCAAGATCATCAAGTCCAACCATTGACCAATCACCTCTGACACTGCTCCTTACAGAGGAGCTGAGATGCTCAACAGGAATGACAGAGAGGCTGGCACTGTTTACACAGAATAACTTGGAAAATAAACGGGGGAGAAAAATATCACTGAAAGAAACCACTTTCTCAGGGAGTATTTTCCAGAGTGCATTTTCCCTTTGGTGCAGCCCCAGGTGGTCAGCCAGGGTTGGCACAAGCTGTGCAGCAAAAGCAGCCCCAATGCAGAAGCAAACAGAGCCACTTTGACTACTTTTCTCCAAGGAACTCCGTGGTGATCTGACAGCCACACACGCTCAACAAACCATGCACAAATTTTGCTCCCACTTACACAGGCACAACTCCACTGTCTTCAGGGACTATGAGAGTTGTACCTCTGCAGCTGGGAAGAAAAATCTTCTCCAAGCTGTCCATTGCATTGGAAAAACAGCTTAAGTTCAGCCCTGACCTCTTTCTTACAAAACACAACAACACCCAGGGCAAGGCCCAGCTTGAAGCTGTGGGACAGCTCAGGATTAGATCTTTCCTTCAGCATGACTTTCCACCCAAAACACCTGATGCCTCAAGGTAGAATTAACATAAACCTGGCATTGACCAGCTCATTCTGTCAGTTCCACGCTCAGTTTTCTCACACTGCTCTCACTGTGGGCAGTTTGAACTCTTCAGAACAGAAAATGTGAGATCCTTTCTCAAGCCGAGCTGTGATATGTGCACGAACCTCCCGGGCCGGGCTCCAGGGGGAACTAGGGATTTTTTGGGGATTTCTGGGGATTTCTATGCTATGGGAACACACCTGTGTACAGCAGAGGAGGATCCCGAGTCCCAGGACTGAGGAGTGATCTGGGATACGTACCGAGGTACCCACACACACCGGAACCCAGCACATGCTCTAGAATGCACTGGATTTGAATCATTTCTTTTTTTAATTTTTTAAAAAGTGCAGTTGACCTGAAATGGAAAAGAACTGTCTTTTATGTTCACTGTAAACTTGTCAAAAGGAATCTGCTCTTTAAAAACTGTGCTAAAATAGTCAATTTATACAACAGAGCACTAGATGAAGCTACCATAAATTCCTCTTCACCAATTATTACTCTATTGTGTCAGTTATAGTACTGCATATACGTAGAAGAAGCAAAAATGGTGGTAGCTACTATTAGTGAGTACAACAAACCCAGGGAATAATTCGAGTTCAACGCTCCCATGAAGTAGCAATAACATTTAAACCACAGGACAGTTAGAATTCAGTACTTTGAAGTGCATCAGAGTCACACTGTTGATCATCAGCAGTATGGAGCAAGGTTATCAGAAGAGTTCAGCAGTAATGGTCAGGAAGGACACGGCAACACGACAGAGTGAGGGGCACCCACCACGGCCAAGGCGGCAGCTCCGGCTCCGTCGGTGTCACCACGGGAGTGTCACTCAGCCAGCAGCACCCGTGCCACCCCCAGCCCAGCACCACTGAGGGCATGGCAGGGAAAAAAAATAAACCTCTTCCTTCCATCAGTAGTTCCAGAGGGACGGAGCTGGGCCGGGCCCCGCCGGGGGTGGGGACGCGTGGGAGCAAGGAGCAGCCTCTCCGCTTGGTGACTTCCAGCGCTGCCAGGGAAGGGACAGGGACCACCCCCTGCCACCCTTCCAGTCCTCACAGCCTCCGGAGACAGAGTCCTGACGTGATCCCACGCTGTAAACATCGAATTCCTCCTCTCCCCAGCGCATCCCGCCTCCAGGACTGCACAAAGTCATTCGTTCACAAGGATTCTGGGACGCTCTGCAGGTTCACCAAGCAGCTCTCCCTGTGGGAAGGAACGTGGTCGGTGTCTCCTACAGCCCGTTGCTGTTCCTGTGGCTGAGCGGGGGCTTCGAGAGCTCTACGACTGTGGAGCGGGATTTATTGAGGAATTTCGGAGCCCGGCGCAGCAACCTCTGGGCCTCGGTGAAAGCCTCTGTCAGCTCTTTTTTCCACTGAACAAACTCGGGGTCGCTCTGCAAGAGACATAGAAGCAGTTTGGCACTTCATCCTACGCCACCAACAACGTCTTCTCTCTCAGACAGCACTTTAGGGAAGTTATTTTAATTTTCCGAAGGAATGAGCAACTTTGAGTATTGCCCATGTGCAGCTCTTTGCTTCTCCATCACCCCAACCAAGGCTGGTACAATGTTTTGAGGACTTGAGCACTTCCCCTTTCCACACATGAGCTCCAGCAGCTCCCCCACAGTGAGACACAAGCCAACGAGGCCCTCGGAGCACGCAGAGCTTGAGAAGTTTGGGAGTTTTTAGCTATTGAATAAACCAAACTTGTTTTGTCCCAAATGCCACTGAAATCCATGACAGGAACTGGCACAGCTGCAGGTTTCATGCTTTCAAAGCTCGAGTGTGATAAACACTTCAGCTCTGCTTCACCAAGTGCCTTAGTTAACATGCAACAGGATGACCTGAAAAACTTGTCCATTGTTTACAATACGCAAAACAAGCTGATCAAGTTATCAAAAATCAAGTCTTACCTCACACTGTAGGACAAACTGTTTTCCTCCTTTAATTCTCAGTAAGATGCATTTCTTATCTTTAATTTGTGTTTCTTCAACAGATACTATTTGTTCCATTGTCAGCAGGTTTTGCTGCAGCATTTGCAAAAGAGCAGAGAATTAATTGCAAAAAACCCCTGTTACCTATCAAATAAACCCACTATCTCATTTTCCTGGGCTATCCATATGAATTAAGTGATGAACATTAAGAGTCATTACACAAACATTTATTTCTGAAGGCTGGGTCATGAACTAAAGATAGATAGTAAGGTAAGAGAGAGATTTACAAGGGGCTTGGTTGCTTCAACAGTGACAATGAAACATCAGCTCTAAAAGCCAGTAATGACAGCATGAAATAAGAATCTACAAATAGGTGTGTCTGCAAACAGAATATTCAGTATTTTCCCTCAAGAGTTGCATATAATTTGATACATTTTTTAAGCATTACTGTTATTACCAAAAAAAAAAAAAAAGCCAATTTGACTACTTCAAATTGCTGAAAGGGAATATTTCAGCACTGAGTACTTACAAAGAGAACATACACAGCAGTGTGCAGGAAAACTCTCCCTATGGACTGCAGAGGACACAATGTCTTAAATTCCAAACACTTCCTCAACTTAAATATACAAATTATCTGCCCTGCACGTGAGCACAGCTGGGCTACACTACAGCCACTATAGCATTTTCTCAGAAATAAAATGCTATAGCATTTGTCACCTTACCAGTTTGTGTTTTTTTGTATAAATAGTCCAGAGGTCCTAAATGAAAAACAACACCATCAACTACCAAAATCCTTTAAAAACACAACAAAAGACAGAGCAAACAGGTTTCTCAAGTCAACTTTATGTCTCCACCGTGCAGCGTAAGCTACCCCTTAACTACAGTGAGACTCAAGAGAAGTTACTCAAATCCACTGGGCTTCTACTCAGGGGAAACTCCTTCCCCAGGAGAACTCCTGGGCACTCCAGGTGTGTCTCACCTCCACCTGCCTTCCACCACAGCTCCCCAGGGCCCCTCACTCACCCGGGACTCTCCTTCTCCTCGCCACTCCAACCGGTTGGGGAAGAGGTAAAAGTAACGCCGCTGCCACTGAGTCAGGAAAGGGTTCCCCAGCTTGAGCATGTATCCATGCATGATACAGTCCTTCCCCAGGGCATAATCTAAACCAAGAGAAGATGTTAGCAAAGTGACAGGAGGTGCAGCTGAAAGAATTGTGAGTGAGCTCTGTGCAAAGGGGACGAAGCTCCAGACCCGCCGTGGCCTCAGCAGGTTCAGATCACGCACACAGCCCCAGTTCTGCCCTGACTACACAGCTGCTGTGGCTGCAGAGCTGGGACCAAGGACAGGACTTGACTCTTAAACAAGTATCCCACTGGAGGAAGTTATTAAAATTTGCTCTCCAAAGTTTGGGGGTTTGATGCAACACCCCCACGCAAGCTGCAGTTCGCTGTGCAAAACCTCCTGGGGCCCTTCCCAGCTCCTGGGCAGGAAATCAAACCACACAGACTGGGAAGGTGGGGAGGCCCTGGCACAGGGTGCCCAGAGAAGCTGTGGCTGCCCCTGGATCCCTGGAAGTGGCAAAATCTAGGCTGGACAGGGGTTGAAGCAAGTGGGATAGTGGACAGTGTCCCTGCCCGTGGCAGTGGGGTGGAACTGGATGGGCTTTAAGGTCCTTTCCAACCCAAACCATTCCAAGACTCTATGATTCCATGAATCTCTTTCCAAAGCTCGATGTCATCATCCAGCATTTCAAAACATTAAGAAACATCTTAAGCAACACAACAGTGATTAAATGAATCCTAACGATTCCTGGGAATGACGGCAATGGCAGTCTGTGGAACTCCAAACCCAGGAATTACTACCTAAGCAGCAAAAGATGAGAGAAGTGTAAGGACAGATTACCTTCCTCGTGGCCAAGCTGCTTATTTTTAGCCCTTTTTCTGGCCTCAATTTTATCTGTGTCTGCATTTACTGCGTCATAAACAGTTTCTGCTACTTCTTGCTGCCAACGCTCCGATATTACCAGAGGGAAGTTCTTATATAACTCCTGGTCACTATCAAGCAACTTGCAAGAGAAAAACAACAAAAAACCCAACATTTTAATAACTTTCACTATTCTTATCCCCAACAGTTAATAGTTACCCATGCAACAGTATCATTTGACAAGATGGATTGAACTCAAACCTTCACAAAACAGATGCAAGCAAGAGAAGCACAGACACTAATTTAAGCAAAGATATTAATTTATATGCAGAGAACAGGCCACCTGCTCAAAACTTCTTTGGTTTGATAGCTCCAAAATCCTCACTCAACACTGCCCCATAACGCTCTCCAGACATTTAAATAACTACTCCAATGTAAGCAGCAGCATTCTAAACTTTGTTGCCCACAAACTTCCTCAGCACAAAACCCCCATGAAAGAGTGAAAAGATACCTTTTCCACAGCCATGCCTTCCATGCTTCCACAGCTTGGCTTTATATCCTTAATAATTAACCCTCAGAATTCACCAGCATGTGCTGCAGACTTCAATCTTCCTAGTACAAAGGTTATTTTCTCCACTAATTCTTTGAGTACTTAAATTGAATTGCACTGAAGAAAATTAGGAAAAAATTCCTTCACCAAAAGGGTTGCCCAGCACTGAGCAGGGCAGTGGTGGAGTGCCCATCCCTGGAGGGGTTTAAAGCTGTGTGGATGCAGCACCAACAGCTGCAGGAGCAGCTTAATTCTCCTATTGCAGTCAGGCCACACACTCCTCAAACAGAAATTCTCCTCCTTTTGAGAGATCCATGCCATATCCCAGCAGGAAAATGAACACCCAGAAGATCTCTCTGCTACTGTGGGGAATCCCTGAGGCACCTGGGGAAGGGGGAACAGCCACAGGCTCCCCCCTCCTATCCCCAAAGCTCACATGCTCTTCTAAGGCCACAGGACACTCTGCAGGATAAATACAATCCCAGGGACCAGGGAGAAGAGCAAGGGGTTCAAACTGTGGTGCCCAGGGCACAGAGGGCTCCTGGCACCTCGCCGGCAGCTGACTGAGGCAGGAATGCTCCCTCTGCCTCTGGACACCTGTGACACTCAGGGTGGGCTGTGCTGTCCCTCCCTGACTCACCCCCAAGGGTAAATCTATCCCTGAGCTATGAGATTCTGAGATCAAACTGGAGATGACACAGCACTGACCTGCTGGCGATTCACATTCCGTGATAGGATTTCTCACTAAATCAAGTTATTGAGAGTATCTGATCCCCTCGTGAAATAAAAAGACTGCCTGGCTCCTCCTTGCAAAATATTCCTCTGAATTCTGGCATTGCAGGATTACAGGAGGCTGGAATCCTGCCAGGCTAACATTGATGCTGAAGATGTGGAATTTTCTGGGATAAAGAACATCCTGGGCTCTCTGCACTTTTCTGTGCCAACTTCTGTCACCACAGCAGGTGACACTGACAGACAAGCTCCCTTTTAGGTTCAGTGAGTACTTAATAGGGCTTTTTGCTTATAAAATTTAGAACAATTAGTTTCCCTCCTGACTCATTTCTGTAAGAACAAGAACAAGGTCTGTTCTACTGCAGAATTGGGTGATGAAAACAATGAAGGGCACTGACCCAAGCCCTGGTGTCCCAAAGTCCCAGGGAAACTTCAGAGAGTAGAGGAATTCACAGGAGGCTCACCCCCTTCATGTGAGTCCCAAAGGGGCCAGCAGCTCTAACTTCTCTCTTTTTTAATACAATTTATATTATTTTCATTACGTCTTGGATATTATCAGAACCTGATAATTTCTTTTACCACTTTTCTAACTTATGACATTGCTACTATTAATACAATTTGTCATTTTTGGGGGTTCTTCCCTGGCACTCTATGACCACTCAACTATTAAAATAAGGTTTAGCTCCATTTCTCCAAGCTACCAGAAATAAAACCCAGCTTTCAAACACACAAACCATAAGGTATTCTTGAAAATCTGAGGCATTTCCCAGTTGTTTCCCGGCCATTTGAAACGTTTCCTTTATCACACAAAACTTTTTGGCAAGAAAGTAGATTTCAGTAATCTAGAAACATAAGGACATGGCAAGCAAGAAGGAACAGGGTGGATGTTCTGGTTGTAGGTCTAGCTGTGGTTCTAGTTCTGGTTCTAGGTCTTGCTCTAGCTCTGGTTCTAGTTCTAGCACTGGTTCCAGTAGTCTAGACAAAATCCAGTCCGGGTTTTCCCTCCAACTGGGCAACTCCATTCTGGACTCCAGCCAAAATCCGGTCCGGGTTTTCGCCCCAACTGGACAACTCCATTCCAACTCGGGGAGAAGTCCAGTCCAGGTTTTTGCACCAACCGTGTGACTAGTTCTAGTTCTAGTTCTGGTTCCAGTTCTAGTCTGGTTCTATGTCTAGCTCTGGTTACAGTTCTAGTTCTGGCTCTAGCTTTAGTTCTAGGTCTGGTTCTAGCTCTAGGTCTGGTTCTGGTGGAACCAGCATGGATTGATTTTCCCAGCCTGAAGGATTTCCTTGCACATCCAGAGCCCTGAAGCAAAGGAATGTCACACACACGTGGAAAGCCAAGCACAGCAGCCCCAGTGCCACACTCCAGCACTGAGAGTTGGGTACCTTAATGCCTTTAGTGTCCTCTTCATCAAACGAGCCAATGTCAAAAGCATCTGCTGCATTGACTTCTCCCCGGGGAGGAATCAGGGGGGGAGGGTACTAGAAATTGAAATCAGCATCATTAAAGACAAATTAATGGGCATTATTTAACTCCATTTTGTAGGAGTTAATAATACAATAATACAACCTTTGTATTTTTTGAACAGATTACACCTGACTGTGCCAGAGTGTCCCCTTAGGAATTAAACTTCAGTGCAAAATTGTTGGCACTACTTTTAATTAGAGCTCCTTCAAAAATTTGGGGGTAAAACTTCCCGGTTTAGAGACATCAAAGAAAAGGAAACCATGCAGTCATTTGACCCTGGAAATGTAATAACTCACTCCTAACAATCAGAGAGATCTGTAGTAATGAATATTCATCAACAACCCTCCCTGTATTTGTGTGAGTGAGCACTTAGTGCTAGGCACTTTGACCCTCAAGTTTTCTGTTCAGTACCTGTTTGGGTTTATTTTCCTTTTACTGCTTTTAGCTTTTTAGTCAGCTAAAATTACAGTCTTCATCCTTTACCTTCTGTAAATAGACTTGCTGCCAATCAATGCCTTTGAAGAAAGGATGTTCCTTTACTTCTTGTGCGCTGCAAAACAGAAGTGACTGAAGTCAACAAATGAAGGGGCTTTTCAAGTGTATTCAAGGAATACAAAGCCTTCAAAGGTCACATTTCTATCACTTGAGAACATCAGGGAAACGCTCTTTTTTTGCAAGAAACACATAAGAATTCCTCAGTAAACAACAGGAGAAAGGATGTTCATGGGGAAACACTTGGAACAGTGCTCCAGGGCTGGCAGGCAAGAACTCCTGATAGCACTCCATCGTTTCCAACAGCAAACAATGTTCCTCTGTTGTCAGATCCCAACACTGATCTGGGTCAGATCCCAACACTGATCTGGGTCAGATTCCAATAATCACTTGTAAATAATCAGATTACTCCACACTATTTCACACTGTATAAACTTTATGGGAAAATAATCAACTACTCTTGTTATGTCCCAGGGAAAAGCAGTCTTAGGTCATTATCAAAGAGGGCTCCAAGATAAAAACCCTCTGAATCTCCCACTGGAATTGGAGCCAGCCCCAGGCTCAGGTGTGACCATCAGCTACCTGTTATCACACATCCCAGTGGTTTCTCAACAGTTGTTTACTCCTCTCCTTTTCTCTCTCAGTCTCACACTGCTTTAAAGCAGGAGATAACAATTTCATGAACAGGTACCAAGCAAGGTGAGCTTGGCAGGAGCAAGGAGTGTTTTGTAGTCAAGAAACAAAACAAAAGCTCTTTTCCTTAGAATAATGAAGTGACATAGGCAGCACCGGCAATACTCACAGCTTTTTGCTCAGTGGTTTTGGGATTGGGGGTTTTTTTGTTGTTGTTTTGGGGGTTTTTTTTGTATGTAATATGCTCCTATCATAACAGATACAACACAAGCAATAAATTTTCCCTATCAGTATGTCTGAGTCAAGTCATATGATTTCATGCCAAAACAGATTCAGGCAAAACCAGAAAAACAACCGAGGGATGAGAAGTAGGAACACCACCCAATGCAAGCATGACAGCAGGGAACTCAGGGGAAGGCTTTAAGGACAGAGATTGTCCAAAAAAACATGTTCAAACCGAAGGAAGCCGAAAAGTAGTTCCATGCAGCAGCACTTTTTAATGCTCTCTTTCCAAAATTAAGATCCTCACAACAGGAAGCAGATTTTTACTTGAAATGAACTCACTCACTGACAGAGAAGTGGAAATTTTTCAAGGCAGAGGTCCAAGGAGAAGACAACACCTACCTTCTTCCTTGGCATCCAAGCCTCTTGCTCACATCCCGCTGGAGGAGCCCTTCCAGAAGGGACTTCAGCTCGGGAGAAAAGGAATCCGGGAGCTCCACGTTCTGCGGAGAAAGGAAACACAAAGAGATTATTCCACGATGGAAGTGGTGTGTTCTGCTTTCTTGATGGTGTTTGCAAACAGCTCTCCCACGTGCAAATGCAGCTCTGGGGGAAAGCAGGGGGTGCAGTTCCAGTTTTAGGGGGAATGGGAGCTCAGGGAACAAGGGGATGTCACTGAGGCCAGGCCTTACCACGGTGAGCGTCATCCGGTCGATCTCGTGCTTATCTTTGGTTTTGTGCTGCCTGAAAGGGCTGTGCCTGTGGAAAGAAGGAAAAGAACTCTAATAAATGTAAAGCCACAGCATATCAGGGTATTTCAGATGGGGCAATGCCAGCAAAGAGTGAAGCATCCCATCCTTCCCCCTCATCAATCCTGCCCTGCAGAACAATCTGATCCACAGGAAGGTGAGTAGAAAGTTAGGTATTTCTTAAACAGTGATCTGGCCTTAAAGATATGCTTCAAATGCCTCACCATTTACATCTATCTCCCAAAAACCTGACCAGTTTTCAGCTAATAAGGAAACCCTGAACAGCCATCACCCACAGACAGCTCTCCCACAGGATTTCTACCCCAAGGATTTCTATCAGGAAGGTGAGCATGACCCACTGAACTCACCACTCCCCATCATGGAGAATAAGGAGACAAGAGATCACAGATCCCACAGCATCAACCACTGGGAAGATATCTGATGGTATCGTGTAGATTATCAGCTTCATCCCTTTCCTGCTTTATAATTCTGGTTTGAATTTGAATTTTCCTCTAAGCTATGGAAGACTGTGGCACATTAGAGATTTATCACACAGTCCTTCGTGAAAGAAAGCAGTATTGTAATAAGAGATATTTTGATTACATTTAGGATACATTCCCTGCTTCTTTTCTTTAAAACCTTGAGGGGATGATGTTTTTCACAACCAAAATGTTTTCCACTTATCAATTCCATTAATTAGCTATTCTAAAGCATTCTGGCTTACCACATGGCAGAGTGTACCAGCATGTTTCAACTGGAGACCTGCTACTCCCAAGTTATTTTTGTTTTATTCTCAAAAATGTGCTGATTGATGGATGGAATGGATGGACTAGGACTTCAGTTTTTCTCTTTTTAGCATGACAGGTAAATGGTTCCCACACAGCCTCAAGTACTCTGACAAGGAGGCTCTGAGTAGATCAGGGAAGAAAATGATTCACTGGCGACTTCTGGGCAGATTCTGTGCCAGACTAAATTTACCAAATACCAAGAAATGGCACCATGTGCCCAGCCCTTGTTTTGGGATGTGTTTAATTGGCTTCAGAACAGATGAGGAGTGAGAGTTCACCATGAATAATGCTCTGGGCTTCTGGCTGAGCACTGATACCACCCTGAACATCTCTGCCAGGGAGAATCACAGCCCGAAGACTGGCAATTTAAACACCATTTCTTTCTTTATTTGCACCCTTACATAGTCTGCTTTGTGCACAATTAATGTTAAATTGATACAGTTCTAGAGTTCAAGTCACAAGTCACACACTGACCTTCCTTTGTACAGTGTCTGGATGGAGACAAAAGCTTATAACTAATTATGTGTGAGGACACAGGATGACCTAATGATCAACCTTTACAGAGAAGCATTGTGAAAAGCCTCAGATTTCTTCTGGTTTGCCATTAACAGTGAGCATGCCATTTTCAACAAGCACTTGCCCATCAGTGCTTGTTGACTGCTCAGATAAATCCCATGGCATTAATCAATTCTGGACACGTAAGTTTAATGAGAAGGTTATTGCTGACAAAGCTGTAATTATCGTGTACCTTTGGACACTGATAAGGCAACAGGCCAGGTTCAGCAAATGGAAGGATCCACATTTTGTACCTGGCTCAAACCCTGCAAGAGGGAAGGCTGAGTAGCACAAAAAAAGGGACCAGTGCAGCCAACAGCTTCTCCACAACACCAGGTCTCAGCCTAACACAAAGCTCACGATTTAACAGGGCTGCTCAGAGCACTCCAAGGAGCAACTTCACAGCATTTAAAACACTACCAGCTGCCAAGAGAGGAGTAAACTGGTGCCAGCAGCAGTTCAAAGAGCAGATAGAGGACCTGCTTTCCTCATGTCCCACACCTGTAGCTACTACAGGACACAGGGCTTGGGTTTGGTATGGAAGAAAATACCTGGTTTTGTCTGACACAGGGACACTGGTTCAGCACTGAGGGATCACTTCAGACAATCTGTGACACACCATGTCCTGCTACTCCACGGGACACCCACAGAGGCCCCTCAGGCTCCCAAAGGCAAGGCAGGAGCCCCACTCACCCCCTCAGCAGCTTGAAGAGCATGCAGCCCAGGGAGAACCAGTCAGCACTGCTGTCGTAGGCTGTGCCCTTCTGCAGCACCTCGGGGGCCATGTACCCGTGGGTTCCTCTGCAGGGCACAACAGCACAAAACATTCATTACACCCAACATTATCACTGGGGGAAAAAAAAATCATTAAAAATCGGTATTGCCTCAATAACACAGCCCAGTTTGGAGAGAATTCATTTTAATAATTTTATTTTGCTTCCAATGGGTTTCATGTGTCACCTGTGTGAGCACAAGACACTCCTCAACTCACCCCTGGGCACCACTAGAAGCAGCCACCAGGTATTGCTTTTACCTTTGACACACTCAAAACATATGGACTTTTTTTCAAGAAGCTACTGAATTGCAAATCTCTAAAGGTGTGACAGGCTGGAGTTCCCCTTTTTGCATAAATTCTGAGACTAAATCAGGGCAATTGAGGACCTAAGAACAAAACATGCCAGGTAAGATGTGAATCCACACACAACTCCAGGAATTCAGATCCTAGTTAAAACCTGATGGCAAGAGGCAGAAAGGAACGTAATTTGCCTCCAGTTCCATGAAGATCCAGAAAGAGAGAGACACAATAAATCCAGGATTTTAGTCAGTTTGGGAATACTTAATTACCAGGTTGGGACAATTAAAGCAATCTGGTACTTTAACTCAGTCAGGCTCTTCTCTGAGCAGTGAATCATCTCGAAATAATGTGTCATCTCCCAGCCATGCCTACACATCAGCTGCTACAACTGTGCAGGAAAACAGGGAGAGGAGCCCAAAAAACCTCATTAGAGCCTCCAGCTCAGCAAGCCTGGGCCACACAAGTGTCATTCCTCCCCTTCAGGCAAAGTTAAGTTATAAAGACAAACTCAGGATGTATTTAGGACTACCTGCATGTGCAGCAAAGCTCCCAGACATAATACTTACACACTGGCATGTGGCTTCTTTTTGGAAAAGTCACAAGCCAGCCCAAGGTCTGATATCCTCACGTGCCCATGTTCATCCAGCAGGATATTTGCAGGCTGGAAACCAACACAGGGAGGTGAGTGCTTGGTATTCCCCAGCTGACAACTGCAAACTCTCACAGCACAGCAACTCAAACATCAATACTCCCTGGTAACTGGTAATTGCCTTCTTTTATTTAACATCAATATACCAGGCACTTCCTAGATAAAAATCTGCCTTCTCAGAGAGCACTACCATCAACTCCACAGGTTATGAAAAACTGAATAACAGAAGGGAATAACCAGGCAAGGCTTGAAACACAAAGCAGGTAATAAATGAATAATCCATTCTGGCCTCGAGTTGCTTTTGGGTTTCTTCACAGCAGGGTCTGTATGTGGCTCTTACACCTTTTATTCTCAATCTCTGGGCAGACTTTTATCCCCTTGTGCTGCCACTTGGTCCAGGGACTCTTCTCTGGGACCTGTCCTCGATTTCCCAAGTGTCAGTGAAACCCCCCCAGCATCTCTCCCATCACACACACAAAAACCTCTTTCAGGGCTCCCAGAAACACAGTAAATCCTCTAAATTATTCCCACCAGGGAGATAAGTAACACTTCACAGGATTTACTGTGACCCCCAGGAAGCCTCTCCCAGGCTGGCTAAACTGGATAATGGCACAGATTAGAACGACTTGGAAAACTTATTACAAAAATCAGGCAGGTAAAGAAATAATCCTGCCAAGGAAAGGTTTCAGGCAAGGTAATCCATGGAAGTTATCTGAGGGCCTGTGGGGATGCAGGCACCCACCAACCATTACCTTCAGGTCTCTGTACACCACGAAGCGATTGTGCATGTGCTCTAACCCCAGGATGATTTCAGTAGCATAAAACCTCATCTCTTTTTCAGAAAACACTCCGTGCTGGGAGAGGTGGTAGTGCAAATCTCCTCCTGAAATGAGGATTGAGATGTAATTAAGTGAACGGTAAAGTCTTACCCTGCGGGCAGACAGGGTGACACTGTGGGGGAACAGCACAGCTTTTGTAGGTTTTTATCACCTGTGGAGCACACAGCCCCACCCTCTGCAAATCTGTGTGGTGACAAAATAGCTCAGAAAATTCCTACAGAGGTTTGATCAGTCTGAAACTCCATTTTAAAATGCGTTTATTTCATAAACATTTGCATTCAGTGACTAATCCAGCAGAGGATTTCCACACAAGCAAAGGCTGTACCACACATTGGTTTGTGGAGAGCTGAATAAATCAGCTCATAGAGCAGCCCAGGCTTGAGGGACCAACCATCTAAGCAATCCTCCTGCCAAAATTTCTGTAACATCATCATCATCATCTGAACAAGTCTTGCTTACCATTCATGAGGTCCAGAATGAAGCAGAGCTTGTCAGGGGTGTGGAAGGCATAAGTCATACAGACTATAAAAGGACAGTCCTGCAAGGGAAGAGCAAAGAGGTTCACCTTGGGCAAAAAGCAAAGTGTGACTTTAGGAAAGCTAAAAATACATCTGATATTTTTCCTGTGCTATTTGCCAGTATTCCCAAGCTCTCTCCTCACTCCTGAAATGCAGCTACACTTGGTAATCAGTGTCCCCCCCGTGAGGGCCCTGCCCAGGTGACAGTGAAGGTGTTGGGCCCCCCACAGCAGCATTTCCAACAGAGGATTGAAGGAATGCAAACACACCAGGCAGGAAGTTGGGATTCTGGAGTGTTACAATGTTCAGGAAGCAGCAACAGCAACATTCAGATCTTGCAAAACTCACAACACAAGGGCTGTGGGAGCAGGTTTACCAGGCCAGAGCAGAGCAGCCAGGGCAGGGATGGTTTACATCCATCTGATGCACCTGAACCTCAATTCACCCACGTTCAAGACAAGCAGCCATAAAAAAATTCCACTAGAGAAACACATCTTTGTTCCCAAGGCCTGCCCATGTGCTGGTACCTCCATGGCACACATCCAAGGTCTGGCAGACCTTCCTCTGCACTGGGCCTGTGCTGGATGCAAGGGCTAATTCATAATTGTGGAATTGCTGAGGTTGGAGAAGCCCTCTGAGATCACTGAGTCCATGTCCCAGCACTGCCAAGGACACCACTAACCCATGTCCCCAAGCGTCACATCCACACATCTGTTAAATCCTTCCTGGGATGTGACTCCAGCACTGCCCTGGGCACCATGCTGGGGCTGGAGAACCCTTTCCATGAAGAATGGACCTGCTTTGGTCCTGCTGGCCACACTGTTGTTGATACAAGCCATGGGACTCTTGACTAATGACCAGAGGGTGGCTGTCACCTCATGAACTTCTTCTCCAAAGCCACATGGGATGGAATCATGGAATGCTTTGGGTTGGGAGGGACCTTAAAGCTCATCTTGTTCCAACCCCCTGCCATGGGCAGGGACACCCTGTGGTACAAAATCAGGGCTGTTTGGTGAGTCTGCAGGGATCTCTTTGGGAATGGCTGTGCTCCTGGGCTGCCCCACTGCACATCTGACCCCAAAGCACCAAGGCTGGCAGGGAGACAACCCCAGAGGAGCCCAGGCCAGCCCTCAGGAAGCAGAGCGTGGCCTCACGTGACTCCAACAATGCTCCTGGCGCTGCAGGATGGACAAGGGAAAGCTCTGGGAATCTCTGACAGGAACTGGCTCCCTTTCCCAAATTAGAAACAGCAAAACACGGCGGCCTTGGGCAGCGCAGGGCCGGCCCCGGAGAGAGGAAAGGGAGGGACAGGGACACTTCAGAGCCCCTTCATCCTTCCATGAGGGTGGAATTTAAACGTTTCTAGACGTGCCTGTAACCCCACAGTGCCTGGGTACATCCTGCCCTGCTCCAACCCAACTGCATTTGATGTTTTCCTCCCCCCAAAACTCTCCCTGCAGAGTGGAAGGATGGGTGTGAAACACCTGCAAAACATCCAGGAAAAACGCCCAAATTCCTAAATGTCCCTAAAAAATAAGGAGCCTGATGTGGTGTCTAACACAAGATACCACCTCTGGTTATGAACTTTGTGTTGGGGTTTATTGTAGCTGCCACTTAACTTCACAACAGCAGCTTTAGCAGAATTATTAACTTAATTTCCTGCATCTACTGGGTAATTCAGAAGTGTGCCCAAGCAGGGCTCCTAAAATTTCAGAGCAATCTAATTACCCAGAAAGATTTAGTGGTAGAATTCAAACACCACACATAGACAAATAAAATGGTTTTTCTACACCAGAACATAGTTTGCTTATATTTTCATGGATTTTAAAAATAAAAGTTATCTGGAAGTGTAAATGTGATGCATAACTCATTTTTGTGCAAGCATTCCCAATTTCATCACTACCCTCTGCCTGCTTAACAGAGAGAAAAACTGTACTGCAGTATTTTCCTGACACAAAAACCACAGCAAAAGAGTAATCTACAGCATAAAAATAAAAAAACAACACCCTACAGTTATTTTTTAAAGGACACATAAAGCAATAAAACCAATTTCCCAGGAGAGCAATTCTTCATTGCAGTCAAGTTTCTGCTCTGATGAAAATAAGCAACATTATGACATTAATGTGTGAATTAAGACCAGTTTGGAAAGAGTTCCTTACATCCAAACAGTTCTGGATTGAGTCCAGAGAACTGCTGAAGTCAAATTTGTAGCAATAAATCATGTGGAAGAAAAAAAAAATATTAGACCAACCATAAAAAAAAAGTAGAAATACAATATTTTAAAGACATTAGCACATTAAAAAGAGCTCTAGGAGGAAAGCTTTGGTTTTGACTCTTCACTGAAAGCCAAGCACTCAGCTTTGGGGCACAAAGTGACAGCAAACAGGGGACAAAGGTGTCCAGAGCACAGAGCAGCTGTGTCCCATTTTAACTGGAGGGCAGCTCTGTCCTGACACGTCACTCAAGGATGTGTCAGTCACTGATTGAAACATGTGAAAACCAACCAAGTACCTGTTCTGTTCCAAAAAACTAGATTATTGACCTCAGAGGGTTACTGCTCTCCCCTCATGGTTGATGGGACTCCAGGGGTATCTTGGGCAGGCCCCTCCAACTGAGGATATTCTGGGATTATATTTATCATCCCTTGGAGGCAATCTTGAATCCAGCCATCAGAAAAATGATCTCAAGAAGATCTGGGTAAGGCAGCTGAACTGCTGAGGTTTTTTAGAAAGAAAAAACTGGAGCCACAACAGAGAACCCTGCACGGCTCCTGGTCTTGCAACAGACAGATGGAACAATCCCCTCCTGCCTCAGGAGAAGATTCATGGAATAACCACTTCCTTCCACCTCGGCACTGGCTGGTTTCATAGGCTCCATCAACACCTTGGTGATTTCCGTGTTCCAGTTTTTGAACAGAAATCAGGCAAATATTGGCTACTGCAGAAATTAAATATATTTTTCTTTTAACGGAAAGTAAAATCTTTTCCCTGCTCTGTGACCTTCCAAGGATTTCACAATGCCTTCCCAGCCTGAAGGCCTCTGTGGGAGGGGAAGATGGGGCCTGTGTCTTGCAGAAGAGGAAACCCAAAGCTCAATGACAGTTTGTCCCCGTTACACCACAGTGACACAGCAAAGACACCAACGGAGACTGAGCCCTGCAGAGCCAAATTTGGTGCCACCAGGCCCATCCAAGAGGCTCCAGATGCTCTGCAGAGCAGGGCTGTGCTCCTGAACCCACTGGAAACGCGGCCATGGAAAGCTGCTCTCACCACACAGCCACCCCAGCACGGAGAGCTCCCTGCTCCAGGAGTGCTGGGGAATGCCAGAGCTCGAGGTGGATTAACAGAACTGATTACACAACCAGCTGTGTCATCTGCACAGCTGTTATTATTATGCATTTTGCAGACACATCTGGATTCCCAGTTAAATGACTAATTGTACTGTGATGGACTTCCCAAGTCCATTTCTGCTCCTGGCAGCACAGAACTGTCCCTGGGCACTCCATGTGCCACTGCAGCCCCACAGCTCCTATTCAGGGATTGGAGGAATTCTCTTAATCCACCCCCTTCAAATCTATCTCATTCTGCATATTCCAAGTGCCCAGGTGTACCTGAGCTAAATGAGCAGCACTTCGTACAAAACCTCCCTTCAAAGTCTTTCAAATTTCAGAGAATCTGAAAGAAATGTCACTCTAACGAGCTGATAATCCTTAACAAAAGAATCAAATGGTTCCTCCTGCTGCTCCCCCTGCTCAAAGCCTCACTGTGTGCTGGCCTGTGAGAAAACTGCCTCCACCAGCAGCTCCTGAACTATTTTCTCTTCGAATCTCTAGGCATGCAAATTCACATTGAGTGCTGGAGCCACAGAATCACAAATTAAAGTTAATGGGACAATTATTACTCATTTGCCTCGATTTCTTGTCTAGCCTCTACTACAGACCCTACTCCTCATTGGTTTTCAGGAATCCTGACACACGTGGACAAACCACAACTTATCTCTGGTGAAAACAGGTAACTTGATTAAAAAGTCACAGATCCCAGAACGGTTTGGGTTGGAAGGGACCTTAAAATTCATCCAGTTCCACCCCCACAAGGCAGGGACACCTTCCACTGTGCCAGGTTGCTCCAAAGCCCCGTCCAGCCTGGCCTTGGAAACTTCCAGGGATCCAGGGGCAGCCACAGCTTCTCTGGGCACCCTGTGCCAGGGCCTCCCCACCCTCACAGGGAAGAATTGCTTCCTAACATCCCATCTAACCCTGCCCTCCAGCAGTGGGAAACCATTTTCCCTTATCCAAAGTCCCCCTCCAGGAGCCCCTTCAGGCATTANCCAGTTCCCCCCCCACAAGGCAGGGACACCTTCCACTGTGCCAGGTTGCTCCAAAGCCCTGTCCAACCTGGCCTTGGAAATTTCCAGGGATTCAGGGGCAGCCACAGCTTCTCTGGGCACCCTGTGCCAGGGCCTCCCACCCTCACAGGGAAGAATTGCTTCCTAACATCCCATCTAACCCTGCCCTCTAGCAGTGGGAAACCATTTTCCCTTATCCAAAGTCCCCCTCCAGGAGCCCCTTCAGGCATTAGAAGGGGCTCTAAGCTCTCCCTGGAGCCCCTTGAGGCACTGGAAGGGGCTCTAAGCTCTCCCTGGAGCCCCCTGAGGCACTGGAAGGGGCTCTAAGCTCTCCC
>VXBB01009117.1:665265-675678 GCA_013399915.1 Illadopsis cleaveri | reverse complement strand
TTAAAATATATTCTATTTTTATATTGTATTTTTAAAATTATATTTGACATTTAAATTTAATATGGTTTTATAAATATTGACTGGTTTATATTTAAATTTAAATTTATAAATAGACTAGATGGGCAGACTGGCTTGGTACATCTTGACTCAGCTACAGTACACAGAAAACAAAAAAGACAAAATTGAATATTGGAGTAACAGGAAAGGGAGGATGAACTGGAGTTTTGTCTGCAGTAGCACTTTGGTTTCCACAAAAGTACTAACTATAGCAAAAAAAGAACCTTTTTTACAAGACAGAATTGTGTTCTGGAAAAGTTTCAAACAAAAATATTTTAAAGAGGCTATTTAAAAAGTCAGGAGGGTGGGAGGATGAATTACCTCAGGAATGGGCACCCCCTCAAGCCTCTGCAGCAAAGATGCTCATTCCGTAGGACCCAAAGTGATCAAACAAGTTTGGCTTCTCCTTCTCATTTCAGACACATTGCAAGAATCAGGGGGAGGCTCCAGTGGGGGTTAATTTTTGCATGTCACACAATGGAATTGATGGAATATGCATTACATGTAACAGCTTTTACATTATATGGAAGAAAGAAAGAATAGCATAGTGATACTTACTCCTGTACTGACAAGAGACAACATAATTCTTTCATTTAAGGCTAATGTTTCTCCTTGCTTCATCTTGATTCTTTTCTTATCTAAACATTTCATTGCATACCTGAAAAAAAAAAAAATAACCATTCAGAAAAAGCACCAAAAATCTCCTTTATCAGGATTATTCACTGGCAGTCAGGCCATGCAGATTTACAGGATCCTGTGAGCAAACTCTTGAAAGACTTAAACCCAGGACTAAAAACATCATTTCAGGCTAAACAGAAAACCTCCAGAATCTCTCAGAATTAACACATTTCCAGCAGAAGCCTCCTGACAGAGAAACGTGCTTTAACAAATAATTCCATGCCCAAACCATCACAGCGAGATAAGAATTACACAACATATATTCATTTTCTCATACCTACAAGCAAGGATCTGCCATATGAATTAAATAACAGAAACTCTGTTATGGATCCATTTAATTCCAACAGTTTCAGCTCTACCAGGAAAGCAATATCTTGAACGCACGCTGAGTTTTATATATATATTATTTTTTTTTCCCCTTAATTTTCTTTCTACTCAGAAAAAGGTCAGATACACACAAGAAAGCTTTTTTAGTCTTCCACCATCTGTGCTACACAAATTAATAAAATTTTGCTCACAAAGAATGTTACCCTAACAACCACAGGAGGGTATGATACAGGCTGGGTATTTTTCCAAGACGTTGGGTGAGTTCATTAACAGACATCAGTGAGAAGGACACGTGTGTTCCTCCACAGAACACTCCTAGACATGGGCACCCCATGGATTTTTAGGAAAACACCAAATTACAGCAGTGCTTCAATGCCCATCCCCATCCAGCCCTAGGGTCTCACCTTGGCTCCAGCTCCCAAAAACAGCCACGTCATTCCTGACAGCAATGTGCTGGGAGTGGGGGAGTGAGAGTGAATTTTAACCTCCCAGACTGGGAATATATTCATGTGTTCTTGCTGAGGAATCTGTGAAGGGTGAGTAAAAATGAGCCCTGACCCTGCCCTGACTGGAAAGTGGGACTGGGAATGTTCAAGGCTGATGGAAATCACAGAATCACAGAATGCTTTTAAGGAACCTTAAATTCACGGGCAAGGAGACCTTCCACTACCCCAGGTTGCTCCAAGCCCTGTCCAACCTGGCCCTGGACACTTCCAGGGATTCAGGGGCAGCCACAGCTGCTCTGGTGACCTGTCCCAAATCAAGTCTGTCACTGTCCTGCTGTCCCTCTCCCTGGAATGCTGCATCCTGTTTCTGGCCCCTCTCTAGAGATCCTTGCAGGGGTGTCTGGCAGAAGCCTCAGGTGTGTGGGTGCTCAGTGAACACTGCTGGTGTTCCCTGGGAGGGAGGGGAGGCTTCCCACGCTGCTTGCAGGCTCTAAGTGCCGCACAGGCAGCCATCTAGAGGGGATGGGATCTGGGTTAGGGATGGGCACACAGGTTTGGATCAAGAACTAAACCAAACCTCTACACAGAAGCTGAACCTCACCTTCAGTTTTGCTTCGAATTTGAAAAAGAAGGTTGGTTTTCCTACATTTTGCTTCCCTTTGTTCTGTTTCTATCTGATAAAACCTGTCCTTTGGTTCACTTTTCCTATCCTTCTCACTTCCCAAGGGTTTATCCACCTCCTGCCAGAGCCCTACTCAAAGAGATGGCTGGGACTCTGAGAACTGCCTGCCGAGTGTGCCTCAAGCTAAACAAAATGTTTATTTTTGTACATGGACAAATGAATGAAATGTACACGGACAAGAAGTACCAAAGCAAGAATAAAGCCACCTTTGTAAGTAAGAGTATTAATATAAATACTTGAAGTCACTGCAGAAATATTGAATATAATAATAGCAACATTAAGACGTCTTCCACTTGTTGAAGAGTCAGAAGTTTATTATTAACAAGGATGTCAGGCACACACAAGTGCCAGAGGAGCCAGCTGGAAGCAGACACAGGCACCTCACATGTGCCCTGCTCACTTGGAAGGGAAATATTTAACGATGGGCTGTGGACTAAAACTGTAAAGAGAAAAGCAAGATGAAAGGGTGGGGTGTAAATAAAGAAATGGATTGATATGGAGAACAACTGGTTCAATCCGTGCCCAGATGTTCAGATCAGAACACCACGGGACAATGATGCCTAGAAATGGAAATCTGAGATCAGGGGAGGAGGGGTGTGAATGGTAACATCACAAAAAGAATAAAAAACCACACAGGGTTGACCCTGGAGCTACCACGGAGAGCTCTGGGAAGCACAAGTCCAACAGTGGGATATTCCCTTCCACAAGGCAGCAGGGATCACAGGGATCATGTGCATTTTCCACTGGTTTTGACAGGACATTTCCATACGTCCAGGAGCTGTGTGAAATGAGCCCCTGCATGGCATGGAACAGGATCTAAGAGCAAACTGAGCCTGCAGTGAGCCAAGAATCAGAACCTCTGGGGATAAAACTTCATTACAGAGAACTTTACAGCAATGTGACACTGCCTTCCAGTGATTTCCTAAGAAATGATTGGAAGGATTTCCTCACTAGTCCAGAGTTTACAATCACCTCTGCCACAGAGTGTGTGATACTCACATT
This sequence comes from Illadopsis cleaveri, assembly GCA_013399915.1. Lineage (NCBI taxonomy): Eukaryota > Metazoa > Chordata > Aves > Passeriformes > Timaliidae > Illadopsis > Illadopsis cleaveri. The sequence goes on along the minus strand of VXBB01009117.1, from coordinate 672,486 downwards.
TTTCCAGTGTCTGCTTTTCTGCAGCCGTACACTTCACCAAATCCCCCTCTTCCTATTATTCTATGTACACTAAAATCATTCATGGTCAGCTGCAAATGGAAACAGAAACAACAAAACAAAACCTTCATTTTTTTCCCAGCATTAAAAAAACCTACTGTGAAAACATCTAAATGATCCATGAATGTGTTGAGATCCTCAAATGTAATTCAACAGCATTTATGGTGTTGGAAAAGGAGCCCCTTATTGTTGGTATTTCCATGTACTTGGAAGCACTACAGTGTGAAGTAGCAACAAGGGGAATGTTGTTCCCAAAATCTGCCAGTCTCACTCAGGGCTATTTTTGCAGCCCAAGTTGTCACAGAGAAGTGCAGAGGGACAAAAGCAGAGGCCAAGGGAAGGGGCTCAGGGGGTGCTGGGATCACAGCAGGACTGCAGTGGGAAAGGGAGACGAGCAGGGATTTGGGTTGATAAAGAGCAGCAATCCTGGCAGTTCAGCTCCTTCAGCCATTAAAAAAAAATCAAAATTCTATTAACTGAGGAAGGCAGAGGGGAGGTCCAGACAGGAATCATCAGGGCTGTGCCTAAGAATAGCAGAGCAGTGACATCCACCACCCTCCTTAATGAGGCCTTTGCAGAGCAGGATTCAAAACTGAACATTCTCTTTCCTGTATCAGCCTCTGACAAGATAAATATACTTGTAAGTACTTACATGAATATTTAGCTCTACATTTTTCCATTGACAAAACCTAGTAAACTTGTCACTGCAAAAGAAAAAAAAAAAAGTTTAAAAGTTGTCTGAGACTATTGTGTAGAGTATTACAGGAAATGTCAAGACTCTGATATTTAAAATCTAGTCTGAGCTAGGGCGTGGGGTGGTATTTAATAAATGACAGCCTTCCTTTCACCAACTGTAATCTTACCCCCACCAAGAAAAACAATTCCTAGGCAGAGCACACTCCACGTTCTGCATCCTTGGGAGAGAAAGAGAGCAGATAACCTTATCCCTGGAAGTGCTCAGTGTGCCCCCACGTCTCTCTTGCATGGTTTTCAACCACTCAAAGACGGTTTTCAATTTTTAAACAGTTACATTTGGAACTAACAAACATTTAAGTTACATCAAGAGAAAGATAATTATAAGAAAACACAGGCAGCTCGATTTATGTTAATGATCCTCCACATACTCCAAGGAACATTTTAAACACGTTTTATCTTAAAATAGGGAAGGCATCAGCAATACCACAGGCTTTGGGAAAAAAAAATAATAACACAGTTGCTTATTCCTATATGAATAATTAAGTGTTTATTTTCAAAGTAAGAAATAACAGCTTTATGGAGGCATTTTTATAATTATCACAGAATGGCACCAAACCAGTTTAGAAAATCGATTTGGGTGTTCCTGGGTGGCAGCTGAGCTTTCCAGAGCCAGACACAGGAGCAGGAAAGGGCTGCTCTGCTGAGCCAGAGCTGTGCCTCCAATTCTTTATTTCACCTTCATTTTGAGGAGCCCAGCCCCAAAGCACCAGGATTGGGTCTCCCCAGTCCCACACCAGAGATGGGCACTCACAGAATATCCCCAAAACCCCAGTTCTGCCTTTTCAGAGCCCGAACTCCAACCTCCCCCTGCTGTGACTGAGAAATCCTTCAGCTTTCCAGCTGTTCCACTCACACATCCTGACACTGCTCAGGATATCCCACAAAGCTGGGTATTTACAAAGCTTGCTGATGAGCTCCATTTGATTAATTGTGCATTAATACACATTTCTAGCCTTATTTACAGCAGTACTGAATGAATCTGGCTTCCCACTACATTAGGCAGATAATTCAGGTAATATTCCATGATCATACCTTTCCATAAATTTTTGAAATATTTTCCCTCGGAGACTATCACAAATTTCTTCTATATATGGCTAAAAAGGGTGAGGAAACACAATTAGTGTTTAAGCAGACAATTAATGGCTTTTTTCAATCCCATCCATTACACAGAACTCTAATTGGGCCCACACAGCTCCTGGGTTGCCCTTAAGAAGCCTCAAGGAAGTATTTTAGCTTTATTTGGCTTTTGGAATCTGAGCAGGTGGCCTGAAGTCAAACACAAAATATTTTCATCAGCTAGAAAACTTATAGGGGTGTCGGGGCAAAAAGTCCTTGTTTTAAATGTATTTAAACAATAAATTGTCACCCCTGTGGAATCCAAATTTCCCAGAGCTGCTCCCTCATCTTTGTGGTGCATCTCTCCTCTCTGTCCTTGCTGAGGGATCAGCACCATGAAATCACAGGTGACTTTTTCCAGGGAAATCCCTCCCCTGGGTGTGTGATGAGCCAACCTCCCCCTAATTAGAGCTGAGACATCACCCAGCACTGCAATCACCATTTTCCAGCTCATGGCAACAGCCAGAACAGCTCAGGAGCACAAGAAACACCAGGCAGGGGCAACCTCCACATTTTTTCAGCAGATTTAGACAAAAGACATTTAAGCTTACAAACACCCCCATGATGGATAAGACAATTTCTCCACTGTTGCAGCTCAGTTCACCCTGACAGGATGAGCATCTTCCTGATGGAAAGTGATTTACTCTAAATCATTTAATGGCTTAAAATTACAGAACTATAAAAACTCTTCTGTTCACACACCAAGGTATAGTTTGCTTTTCTAAATGTGCTTGAAAATATTACAGATAAGGAGAGTAAATTGTAATTTTGACTTGAAAAAGCACTTCAATCCCACTTACAGCACAGAATATGCACCAGTCCCATTTATTCTGTCTCTTTAAATAATATCTAAAAAGTCACTTTCAGTCAGAGAAGCTGAATGTTCAGACTGTGAAAGCTCACCTGGAAAAGGCTGGCTGGCACTTGTTTCTTGGCTAAATGTGTTTGTACATGATCTACAGCTTGTTTTGAGAAAGGCTTTTGGAAAAGAAAAAGGAAGATTTCAAACAGTTGGAACTGTCAGGAGTTTCATTTCAGGTCACGGTACTGTTGTTCTTTTCCCCACATGGAAACGCCAACCCCAAGGGGAATCAATAGGGCCTCCCACAGGTATACTACAGTGAATATTGTGTGAAATGTGCAAAATGATCCAGAACAGGATTATTCCAAAGCAGAAAGGCAGGAGAGGGGAAGATGAGGAGGAGGAAGGTAAAAATCAAAGGGGGTGATGATCCTCCTCTAACAAATCCATTAAAAATCCCATTTACAGGCACAGCTCCAGAGCCAGAAGCAGACATGGACTTTTACTAATAAAATAATGCATTTTGAGGGGAGAAAAAAAAAATAAAAGTTTAAACCCTCCACCCAAAGCATGACAGCACCAGGGTAGAACACCCTGCAACTCCTTCTTTCAAATGAGGGCATATGAAATGTGTTATAACAGATCAATAGGCCCAAACTTCAGCTGGAGGAAATGTGTCTTTTCAGTGACTTTAGGCACTATATACACACCCTGCATTTATTTCATCCTTTTGGAAACAGACATTTAGTCTAAGGAAACATAAACCAGATAAATCTCCTGATGCTTCCTTTGCGTGCCACCAAGTTTAATAAAAATTGCAGCGCGCTAACCTTTACACTTCAAAAAAAACCCCCCAAAAATTAAAAAAAGCAACATTCTGAATGTGGCCAAACCCAGACCCTGGATTTCAGGGCACTCTGTGGATGGAAGAGCAGATGTCCCTGCTGCCAGGCAGGGGGAAAAGGGCAGGATACCCACGTGGGAACAGGAGAGCAGCTCCTTCATGATGTAGGTGTCGTAGATCTGCCGGCTCCGCGACAGCCGCTCCTCCTCTGAGTCCAGCTTCTCGTAGTCCTTGATCTGCAGCACAAGGGCAAGCACACACCACACATTTCCCAGTGATTTCCCACTCACTGGCTCAAAACAGGACTTTGGCTGAAGTTTTATTCTATTGGGGTTTTTTTTTTTTGAGGAAAAATCACCTGCAACAGCACAGTTACAGCTGGGATTTCCCTTCAGTATTGGAATTTTCCAGCCCCGGCACAGCTGCCCAGGGCACTGATGGAATCCCCATCCCTGCAGGGATTTAACAGGCTGTGGCACTTGGGGACATGCTCAGTGGTGGCCTTGGCAGTGCTGAGCGAACAGTGGGACTTGATGGGCTGAGAGAGCTCTTCCAACCCAAAAATCCCCTGATTACCTGATCACAGCACATCAGGTACAGATGTCCAAAAAACAACATACAGCGCATTTCAAAATGTTCACATAGTTCAGCTGCACTGTGGATTTGAACCCCAAAGGTGGCTAAAGACAGTTTTACAAAATACATCAAGTTTCCTCAGGTATGCTGCAGGAGATCAGCGTGTTCCAGGGGAAACAACAGCAATCCCAGACGGATCATTTACAGAACAAGACCTGACAACCAGTTCCAGAACAAAAAGTTCACCAAGTCCAAGGGTCCTCTGGAGCATATTTAGGGAAAGAGCAGGGGAAAGACTCAGCTCTGATTTCCTGGACCTTCCCAGCATCAGCCTGTGAAGTCCTGAGATCCAGATACCTGGCAGTAAGCAGATCTGCTCTGTGCCACAGAATCCCAGGATTGCTTAGGCTGGGAAAAAACCTCCAAGATCATCGAGTCCAATTATCAAGAGACAAACTGGAACCAACCTACCTCTGGAGGTGGAACACTAATTAAACTCAGTATCTTTCTGTCCGTACTCCTCTTGTTTGCTGACATGATAAGGCACCAGTCCCACCCCAATTTGCCATCTGTGCTGCTTCCCCCTTGATACCAATTTATAATTAAAATGACTCAAAACGTCTTTGCCCAAGAAACACTTTTAATTAATGCAATGACACAAAATAATTAGCAGTACAGGAGGAAGCCTGATGGATATCTGATTGTCTTATTTGAGCACAACCTCCTATCCCTCAATGTTTGGTTGTTAAAGGACCCAACTCCCCAGCCAGTGCTGAGGGATCTCAGTAGAGCCCCGCCAGAGATCAAAAGGATCTCCTCAAAAACTGGGATCAGAACACATTTGTTTTCAAGTATTTAGAAGCTCTTTTTTTCCTTTTTTTTTTTTCCCCTTTATTTTTTCCCTTTTTCTTTTTTAATTCCTTTTCTTTTCCTCCTGAAACTGATCAGGATGAATCACTCATCCCGTTAAATGCCTGATCGTGACTCCAGCTGCAGTGATATGAAATCCCTGGAGTACGGGGCTCTTCTACATCAAGTGATTTTTAATGCAGCAATGTACTCAGATTATTCTATGTGTAATAAATGCAGCAAGTAAATCAAATATATAAAAAAAGGAAAAGCTCCTGGATCCGGTATGTCACAGAGGAAAACACAATGAACCTCTCTTTAAATATCTTTAATGGGATTTTTCCAGAAGTACATGACAAAGCACTGAAATTCTTTTGAGGCAACACTTTGCTAATAGCCTAAAAATACAATTTTGAATTGTTTCAGAGATAAAGAGGCAGCCAAAAATATCTTGCTAAATAATCTGGTACAACAGGCCTTTTCGGATTACTTATGACAGTGATATCTTCAGTGTATAAAGAGATGGAAATGATAGAAAAAGATTCTTTATTGACAGTAGGTATCTGATCTGAGTGAGGAATGGAGTCTTGCTGAGGACTGATCTCTAAATTGATACCAGCTGCTTGTGCTGATAGCAAGAAAAAAAGTTAAATTCTCAGCTCAAGAGTGAGGCAGCCAAGGCTATCCCAGCTCTAATTAACCCTGAGCATCAGCCATGGGCAAGTCTGCCCTGAAATCAGCACCTGGGAGAAGGTTCACTGGGAGTTTATTCAGTGTCACAAATGTAACAGGGAACGAATGAATGGAGCCACGGAGCTCAGAACATGCAGCAGCAGAAGCTGGGGAGGGCCAGGGCATTCCTTGGAATTACTGATCCTTTGGGACATGCCCTGCACAGTGCCTGTCAGCTCCTCCACTGGCTATCTCCTAACAAGGGACATAATTCACCCATCTGAAGGCACCTCTCGTGTCCCCTCTGTGGCCCTGCCACATGTGAGCAGCTGCCACCCCCCATCTGTTGCCCTCAGCTTTCTTGATTTTGAGCATTTGGAATCTTGCAAACAGATTCTCACGCAGCCTCAACATAAACAATGTATATTTTTAGATTGTTTTTCATATTTCTCCTCTGAGAGGAGAATTGATTGATGGTGGTGTTCACCATTCAGGTTGAAGAGGTGGTGACCTAAATGACCAATCTCTTGCCTTTGTACAAACTGTATATAAGATGGAGTCGGATGAAGAAGAAAGAGAATAGAAGAAGATAGAATAAAGTATCATTAGCTTTCCCTTCATAAGCTGCTGCCTGCCTCATTCCTTCTGTGGGTCAGATCCTCCTACATATGGTGACCCCGAGTGTCTGAATGCAACACCCATCCCTCCACAATCCCCTCCAGCTGTACCCTGCTGCCTTTTCTACAGGTGACAGGCTGCTGGGGAAAGACCTGAAGGGTTTTAGTGTCACCCCAACACCAGCAACTTTGTCCCAGATTCTTTTCTACCAGTCCACACTGCTTCACACCATGGACCCTCTCCTTCCCTCTCAGCACTCCCTGATGGAGCAGGAGCAGGATCCCTCAGCCTCACCCCCTGCACAGCCCCAAACCTCCATCACCAGCACTTACCTCTTCATAGAACTTCAGCTGAGGGACAGCCTCATCGATCTCATTCATGCAATAGTCTTTAAAGAGCAAAAATCCTGGAAAGAAAATCAGAAAAAAAAATCAGAAAAACTTGTCTCATTACACTGATGACTTGTAAAAAGGCTCATGAAAACACCCAAGCTCCACCACGGGCTGTATAAACCTGTGTGAGCACCCCCAATTGCCAAGGTTTAGGATTCTGATTCCCATCCAGCTCTTCATTTCCAGCACAAAAGGATCCCAAGCCTGCCTCACCTCCCACAGGTGTATTAAGTCCATTACCACTTCCACCTGCTAAGGATTTTACGAGGCATCTCCATAATGCACCTAAATATTCTGCTCCTCTTCACAGACCACATTTTCTTCCCTTTTTTTTTTTCCCCCCAGTAAAAATTAAGACACTATTCACGTTTTGGGGTTTTTTTGCAAGAGGTTTCCCTACATTTCACTGATGAAGCACAACCTCTTCTGTGCTCCCATTTCAGAATTACCGGTTCACGTTACCTCTAATGGGTTTTATTGCTCAATAAATTACATCAGGGTCTTTAGAGTTCCTTTGCAAGTAATTTAGAGCATGACCC
>VXBB01009117.1:654294-665168 GCA_013399915.1 Illadopsis cleaveri | reverse complement strand
TTCCCCCAGTAAAAATTAAGACACTATTCACGTTTTGGGGTTTTTTGCAAGAGATTTCCCTACATTTCACTGATGAAGCACAACCTCTTCTGTGCTCCCATTTCAGAATTACCGGTTCACGTTACCTCTAATGGGTTTTATTGCTCAATAAATTACATCAGGGTCTTTAGAGTTCCTTTGCAAGTAATTTAGAGCATGACCCCAGCAGGCTGCAGATGAGAATCTTCCATTAGGAGCATTTTAATGCACTGTCACAAAGCCTCATCCCATGTCTTTCCCTGCCTCTGAGCTGGCACCTGCTACCCTGGAATTTCACACAGGGATCTGTGTCACCAATGTCCCCATCACTGCCAAACCCACCCAAAGTCCCCCATCTCCCCAGCCAGACTGTGCACCTCCACCTCTCCTTGCCTGCCTGGCTTTTTGAGGACAAAAAGTGAAATTTCGAGAGCTGACTCAAATTCCTAATTTCCCACATGACGGAACCAGCGGCAGCAGGGAGCAGAATCCTGCTGAATGGACTGAACTTTTCTAGGACAATGAACCAAAGAAGATTGGGTAATTAAGAGACTGAAGAGTGGCACAAACAGCACTGAATGCAGTGAAAGAAAAATCCCTGGCCTGGTCCCAGCTCCTGGCTGGGGCCCAAAAAAATCCACAAACAACAAAAAACCACAACAATAAACCACAAAGACAACTGTGGGAGGAGTGTGAAAATATACCAACACATATTTCCAGCAAGGCCACGCCAAACATTCCAGCCCTGCTTAGTATTTTCCAAACTTTTTAAATTTAATTACGGCAGAGAAAGAAGAGGTTCCCAAGCCCATGGCACAGGGAACAATCAGAGGCTTATGCAGCCACAGGACACGGGCTGCTCCTCCCCGAGGCCCCTTGGCACTGCACTGCAAAAACCCAGATAATACCCAAAATATACAGACTGAGAGCTGAGGCTGCTCAGTCTGGGGAAGAGAAGGTTGTGTGGAGACCTCACAGCACCTTCCAGGATCTGAAGGGGTTACAAGGAAGTCGGAGAGGGATTTTGCAGCAGGAACTGGAGTGACAGGACAAGGGGGAATGGCTGCAGACTGAAAGGGAAATTTAGGTGAGATACATGGAAGAAATCATTCCCTGTGAGGGTGCTGAGACCCTGGCAAAGGCTGCCCAGAGAAGCTGTGATTCACCCACCCCTGGAAGTGTCCAAGGCCAGGCTGGACAGGGCTTGGAGCAACCTGGGATAGCAGAAGGTGTTCCTATCCATGGGACTTTATGATCTTTAAGGTCCCCTCCAATCCAAACCGTTCTGTCATTCTATTCTTCAGACAAATCCAATTAGAGCCTAATGTTCCCCAGACTGGAATTGTTTCTGTTTCGACCTCCCATTCTATCAACAGACCCTGCACTTCCCCTGCAGCACAAAGGAAATCTCCTCCTTTACTGCTGCTCTTGGATTGAGTGAAAAATGATCAGCCAGAAACTGCAGCTCTCACATAATGGCACAACCAAGTGACAGATGCAGCACTGAGTAAGTGACAGGAGTTTTAAGAAGTTCAGGGAGAGCTGACGAGGAGCACAATAAGCACAGTTAACAGCACACAGAAAAATAAGCCCAGGAACAGAAAGCAGGAATTAATGAAATGATAGCGTTAAGTAACAGCTAAAAAGAACCAGCAATTATTTATGAAATAAAGATGCTGACAGCTTTGGCTTTAAAGATCCTTTCTGCTATAACTATATAATTTCTGCAACAAGCAGATCACTGGTTGTTAAGGGAAAGGAAAAATATTTTTTAAGAGCTTCTTCTGGTAACAGCAAAGTGATGGATGATATCAATAATACACACACAGAGTGCGAGGCAGCACCCAGCTCCTCTGGGCTCCTCCTTCCCAGTCCCTGGACAATCATTTTTCCCCTTTAGCTTTGTATGGACAATCTTAAGACAAATTTGCCAAGTGCCATGAATTGCACAGACTCTAATTACCAAGGCAAAATGTCTTTCAAGGAGGGATGAAGGCCACCTTTGAGGTTTGCAGTGTTCACCAGAGGCTCACTCAGAGCAGGCAGGGATGGGGTGGTGGGGAGAGCAGATTCAGGTGAGGCAGCTCACCCATAACCAGGTATTCCCAGAGCTCATCCCCAACTGGATAAGGTCCCTGTCACAAGCTTGGAGGGCACAAGGAGGGGAACTAAGTTAACCCATCTCTTTAAAACAGAATATGAATGTTTCCTTCAGTAGTTATTTCCAATAATTATGTTTTTCTGGCATGACCACAGGAATTTTGCATGAAATCCTGACTCTTAATCAATGACATCACTCCGCCCCTGGTTTTTGTCTCCAGAATTCAGCCCTTCCCACAATCAAAGAACACAAATGCTGCTGGTAACCAGCACACACTCCAGACCCCTCATCATGTTTGTGGCCTCCACTGGACCCTCTCCAGGAGCTCCTTGTCTCTCTTTAACAGTGGAGACCAGAACTGAACACCACAGCCCAGATGTGGCCTCACTAGAATAACTCATCAGGATTAAAATCACCTTCTCATTTTGCATTTTTGTGGCATTTTCCTGCCCTGCTCCCAGTCTGTGGCTCTGCCAGCATTCCCCCACGATTGCAGCCACAGGGGCCAGCACTGGCCTCTGCCTCCTCCAGCAGTCTAAAGGTCACCTGCAGCCACACCACCACCTCTCCATCCCTGTCAATTAGCTGAGAGCACAGAACCATAAATAAAATAAAACAGTACAATGAGGAGGAACTCCATCATAAAACACTTGGAGAAAATGACTTCTCTAACTGGAATTTTATGAGCATCCGACTCAAGTAACCTTTTAACAGGAGTAAACAGAAACCTTATTAAAGCAAACAGGAGTGACTAGGTGAGAGAGCAGAGCTAAAAATAGCCACGTTTAGCCCCGACACAAGCGTTCACAATGTCACTGATTGAAAGGAAGCTGCATCTATTTCCAGCAGGCCTGAACGTGGTCCAAAACGCTGATGTAGCCTCTTTCTAGTAGGCAAAATAGCAAATTAGAGAACAAAAATATCAAGCTGTTTCCAAATCCTCCCGAAACGTGCTGTGTATAAATACAGAATCCTGACAAACAAAGCAGCAGTGACATCTGCACCAGACACGGGCTCCTTTCCCGGCGCTCCAGCCAACAGCTCCCGGGCAGGAAAAGCTTTGGGAATGTGGGATGGTGCTCTGCAAAGTCTGCAACACAGGGTCCTGTCCCTGCTTTAGGGCACTTAAAGGTCTCCAATCTCAGTCACTCCAAGATGTCTCTCATGGTCTTTCTTGTTCTGGGATAACAGAAAAAAGACACAGCCAGAGGGAAATCTCACATCGTGCTCTCTGCACCTCCCTGGCAGGACACTGCACCAAGGTGGGAGTCAGGCTCTGCTCCCAGGGAACAGGGACAGGAGGAGAGGAAACTGCATCAAACTGTGCCAGGGGAGGGTCAGGTTGGACATCAGGAGGAATTTCTTGCCAGAAAGGGTGGTCAGGCCTTGGAAGGGGCTTCCCAGCGAGGTTTGGAGTCCCCATCCCTGGAGGTGTCCAAGGAATTTCTGGATGTGGACCTCAGTGCTCTGGGCTGGTGACAAGGTGGGGACTGGTCACAGGCTAGACTCGATGCTCTTGGAGGGATTTCCTGACCCAAATGATTTTGGGATTCTTGGGCATCTCCTCCCCAGAAATGTCTCTTATGTAGAACTGCCACAGGACAGCAAAGCTCAGCCACCACACCATGGTGACATTACAGCACAGCTGTGTTGAAATCCAGCTGTGGGTGTGTTCAACCTCCTGAAATAGCCCTCAGTGACCTTCAGATCCATCAGTACCAGGAACAGATCTGGGTCATAGACACAAACACTGGGACAAAGTCTACTATGAAACCAAAACCACATTAAAAACCAGCCTGAAATTGTCACAGAACACCAGGCCAGGCTCAGACTTCTGTTCTCTGTAGTGCCCACACAGAGCTGCCACAGCACAGAGTAATGTAGGCCACCTAAGAGCTCCAGAACTGAGAGAACCACCAATTTCCCCCTGCAGGAACAAAGATTACGAGGAAAAACTGTGTAGGAATCGTGCTCTGGCAAGGTCCAAAGCCACAAAAATCCTCCCAGCCCAGAAAGCACCACACATTCCACTACTTTTCTTCCCTAATTGAGCCTAATGTTCGTTCGCTTTGCATTAAAAATACTACATTACAACAGACTGAAACATATTCCTGTGCATAGAAAGCAGGAGAAAAGAACAAACTGTATTTCACGAGGACGTGCATCCAATGGTGAGGAGCACAGAACAATTTCCCTAGAACAGAACCAAACTGAGCTCAAAATTAGGCTGCAAGTTGCCAGGTAGCTTGTTTAATGACGTCTAGAAATCATTATATGAAAATAAGCTTTGGCTAAAAGGTTTTAAGTGTTGCTAAAGAAAAGGTTCTTATTTCCAGGCATATTTTCCAATAGCTTTCACCCAGGGAAATCATTGTTCAAGCTTGGTCAGCCCTTTTTCTAAACACCAGACTTGTGCATGCCTGGAATTCCTGCAGGGAGAGGAGCAGGAGAGCTGAGCTGCTCCTCCAGCACTGGGGACACAGTGGAGGGGTAGTCACAAATTCTGTGTCCAACCTCAAAAGCTTGAGCCTGGCACAGGTGAATATCCAGCCTTACTGAAAGCACTCAATTATCCTGATTTAGGCTGCCCAGAGAAGCTGTGGCTGCCCCTGGATCCCTGGATGTGTCCAAGGCCAGGCTGGACAGGGCTTGGAGCAACCTGGGATAGTGGAAGGTGGAACTGGATGAGCTTTAAGGCTCCTTCCAACCCAAAGCATTCAGGGATTCTCTGAATACACTCATTAAATAATAGCTCTGAATACTGAACGCGTGATAAATCATTTTTAAAGCCATGGAGAGAAAATAATAGGGAAAACTTAGCTCTGAACCATATTTACTACGTATCTTTCATATTCTGGTCTCCCTTAAAATGCAGATTCCAGCTGACTGAAGTTGAGTATCAAAGGCATTCAACATATCAAAGGTGAAAGAAAAAAGAGGGTTTTACACAAGAAAAAGCTCCTCTAAAAGATGGGGGAGTAAAAACACTAAACAGAAATACACAAAAAGATTCTAATGTTTAAAAGGACCTCTAAACACAGAACTGAAGCATTTAATTTCAATCAGTTCTTGCAAAGAATGTGATTAAATTCCTTCACTAAATCCCTTCAAGGAATACACAGCACTTGAGGTTTTCTTTTTCCTTCACTTGTAAACAAAAGAAACTCCCACCCCTGTACAACTGGGAATAGAAGGCACCAGCATGCTATGAGCAAACTAACAACCAGGAGCAGCTTAAAAACCTCCTGGTGGTGGATTGGGTTTTGTTGTCCCTGTTCTTTCCCCACATCACAATTCAGGCCCTACCAAAGATGTGAAAGCTGTTATTTTCCTGACCAGTACTTCTCCACTATACAACATTTTCCAATTAATTACATAATACAAAGCCAATATCCTTTTATTATTGAGAAACACACTTTTCCTTCTGCCCTGGTCCAAGCTATGAACTTCACTGTTCCCCATTACTGAACACACAAACTCCACTGGGAGCTGCAGCTCTGCTCCTCAGGAAGGGCCCAGATCCAGGTGTGGTTTTTGACAGGATCATTAGAGGAAGACAAGGAGTAACTCCATAACAGAAGGGTGTTCTCAAGACCCTGGTTGTCAGTATTTGCCTCAGCAAGTTCTGCTCAGTGTCTGAACCACTGTGAAGAGCCAAATTGTTCAGCCAGAGCATCGAGGAACTGTTGTGCTGTGGTCAAAATCAAAACACAAAGCCAGCAGTATTCAGCTAGTAAATACACACAGCACTTAGGTAAAGAGCAGCAAAACCACTAAAACAACAGTGACAGAGCCCAGCTGATTCTCCTGTAGGAATTTCTGAGCCTTCCTCTGGCTCATTCTGGCGCTCTAAGAAAGCTGCTGTGAGCTGGAGGCTCAGAAACAGATGGTTCTGCTGCTCTTCCTCTTTTAATCACAGATATCATGGGCAGAAGTATCTAGACTCATTAAGAAACTGGTTTGCATGTTTTTGACCCCACCTATCCAACCTCCATGGACATGGGTGACAGCAGAATGTCACAGAGGCCCTGGCTGGACAAAACACTGTCAGGGAAGAGGGGTTGCCAGGTTATTGCCCACGTTCTTTTATAGGACAAATGTTGGTATGGACCAATAAAAGCATCTGGAAATGGGGTCACTGACAGCCAGAGCTCGCCAGCTCCTCTGCTCTATCCCTTAAATGCACTGCTGAAAGTGAGAACACTTAATAGCTCCAGTAATTCACATTCTACTGACTGGTGCTGGTTCTGAGCTGTTCTCCTGTTACTGCTGAGTGATCCCACTGAGGGGAACGTGCAGCACTGGGAGGCCCAGAGAATCTGCTTTATTAGCAATACACAGCTATGCAGGTAAAACTCATTAAAGCTGTTACTGTGCCACCTTACAGACATGGCAAACCAACATTTCCCTGTTTCACAGTGGTGTTCTGAGGCTTAATTAGCCCTGAACTGTTTCAAGACACATTGATAAAAAACTCCATGGGAGTGCAACTGTTTCGGATTGACTGAGGAATTGCTGGCTGGGAAGAAGTGGAAATCAGGATTGTGTGTGAACAGTGGAGGTGCACAAGGAGAAGATTCCACCAGGAATGGGAGAAGAAAGCCCAAGTGAGGACAAGCAGAGAGGAAACATCACCTTTGGGGTGGAAGTCACTCTGTTCAGTATTAATCACAGAATATACAGAATTGGCAGGGACCCAGAGGATCATCACCCAACCCGTGGCCCTGCACAGACATCCCAACAATTCCACCCTGTGGACCCCTGGGAGTGTTGTCCAAACCCTCCTGGAGCCCTGGCAGCCTCGGGGCCGGGACCATTCCCTGGGGAGCCTGGGCAGTGCCCAGCACCATCTGGGGGAAGACCCTTTCCCTGATATCCAACCTAAACCCCCCTGACACAGCTTTAAGCCATGGCAAAATAACTCAAGAGGCTGGAGGGGGCTGAACCAACCACCCAGGGCCCCTCTGATCCCAAAGGAATGAATTTTCCTACAAACACACCTCTGGCAGGTGCACAGCAGGGCAGGTGTTTGTCTTTGTGTTCTCTGGAAGCTTCCCTGGAAACATCCAAGGGAAATGTCATGCAAATAATTTCTAATTTGTTCTATTACAGAGTGATATTCCTTAACACTCTCTTCTTCTCTCCTGTGATACTACTTCAGTTCAAAATTGCCAGTTTGTCTGGAATTCTTGATAACTTAACCCTAAAACCATATAATGGCACTGCTCTGCTGAGATAAAGACTTTCTCCCCATGCCTTATATCTTCCAAGAACTGCACTGTATATAAATGCTAATCTACCAGGATGTGTACATTATCCATCATGGGACATTCCAGATGATAAGGTATGTATTTTCCTATTTAAAAATCAGATTTAATCTGCAGCTCCCCTGGGAAATCACACAACTCAGCATCTTCAACCCCCCACAAAGGCAGGCAGGGGGATCAGGCTGCAGCCCAACAAAGAAATGCTCAATTATTTATCATCAAAAGAAAATCCAAAATGAATACATGCATTTTGATAGTGCCTTTGGATACTCTTTATCCCTGACACCAAGACAGACAACTCCAATGCACATAAAATCTACAGCAGGAGCTTCAGCAACACCCCTCAGAACGATCTTCAGTGTAATTCATGCCAAGCATCACTTTATTTTACCACAAAATAAAAGGGTGCCGAAAGAAATGTAGCTTCCAGTAACACTGAAATTATGATATAATAAAGAGATCTTAAATCTAACACTCATTTGGTGAAAACCATTGCAAACAGAAAACCAGACCAACTTTTAGAAGGCTCAGAGCACGGATTTTCTCTTTCACTGTCCTCCCCACCCCCGTTTGGTACCAGCAGAGACTCGTGTGAGGAGCAGATCCCCTGTGAAATATCTCACATTAACGGTTTCTGTTTCAGTTTACAGCCACACAGTTTCCGGTGTCTCCTTGTGGTTTGGGTTCCGTGTTGCTTTTAACTAATCACAGAATTGGGCAAGGGCAGAAGGGCTTCCACAGCCCCTGAGAACCTCCTGCAGCCTGTCCACAACCCACACCCCAGGCTGACCTTGTACTGAAAATTAGAAACATCATGAGAAAGAAGAAGATCAGTCTTCAAACAGCATTTCAAATGTCATTTTTTGTTCAGAAGGCAACTTCCTAATTTTGGTGGTGCCTACTTCTGTGCGGTGGCTGCCAGGTCAGAACCAGAACCTCAAAATAAAACCACTTTGAACAAACAACCTGTGCCCCTGCTTTTACAGAAAACCTACCAAGTAACGATGTCCCTGCTACTTGCACATTATTTAATATCAAGGCAACAGAACAGAGCAAAATTATCACAGTGCTCATGATACAGCTCAGAAAAGTCATCCCTGCTCACTTCACAGCCAAAAACTCAGGTGCTTTTCTTTACTCCCCACCAAGTTTTATAACCTTCATTGTTATTTCCTCAGAGGACTATTTAATTAGTCCAGAATGCCAACAGCACATAGATCTTCTGCTTAAATTAAACAATAGCTTAAATAATGCTCTAGGGAGTCACTTTTCCCAGCCTGTTATTTTTAGGCAGCTCAGGGAGCGCGGTGCCAGCAGAAAGAGGAAGAGCAAGAATGTTTTTCTCCACAAATTTTAATTCCTATCTAATGATTAGCACCAAAGCTCTGAAATAATGAAATATGAGTCCATAACTAGAGAAAGAAGCAACAGAAAGCACAATTCACTGCCCCCAAAAAAACCCGCTGCAGCTGTTCACACCCTAGTTTTGGTTGGGGTTTTTGGGGTTTTTTTTTTAACAGAAAGTTGTCCCTGACCAAGCTGGAGGAAACAGCAGCCAGCAGGGACAGTTTGAGCACATTTCCCTCGAACTGAGCAGGGCAGGCACAAAAATCCCTGTGCAGAAGGAGCTGCAGAACAGACCAAAAGCTCTGAAGCTCAGCTGAGGAGCTACAGAACAAACACGATCCATGCTGAGCTGGGTCAGGACAGCAGGAGCAGGGAAGGGGCTGAGAGCCCCCACAAGCCCCCGTGGGTTGGAAGCAGCACTGATGCAGATGGCAAAATGCTTCCCCCCCTGCTGGGAAAACCTCCAGCTTGGAGCTGCTTGAGGAGGATATGGAAGACAGCGGAATGAATCACCTCAGAAAGATCATCCCTCACTCTGCGAAAGTGGATGGTAAATAAGGAAAAAAAAAAAAAAAAAAGGTTTGTAACTTCTTACGTCAACTACAAGTTGTTTTAATTAGTTCTACTTCACGAAAATAAAACTGAGCCACCTTCGGGGGGGCTGGGAAAAAATGCAAGTTACTTCCTAGGCAAGGTGAGAAACTTACACTGCAGCAAGACCAGCTGCTGAAACAGCTAAAATACGTCCTGTTCTCATCCTTCCCCCAGACCCAACGGCTCTGCAAGAGATGAGAAACTGAGAAGGGTGTGAAGGAACTGCCACGTCCCACCAGCTTCAGGAGATGAGAGCAGCCTGTCTGCCTTCACGAGGGTCTCAAGGAGTCACCAGAGAAGCCAAGGCTGAACCTAAGCCAGGCATGGAGCTGTAGGATGGTTTAAGATTAGGATGCTTTAAAATCATATCCCAGGATTTCTAACCCAGCTTCATTCCCTGCCTCGCAGCGCAGTTTGTCTGAAAGCCCAGAGTCAGACACAAGAGTCACTGAACTGTAACTGGCAGTAAGTTGGCTCCAAAGCATTTAATAACCAGGATAATCCTGTCCTAAAGCAATATTATGATCTCAGATTCCCTTGAAGGCCTTGGCTGCAGCAGCCCCTGAACTGCTCATTTCCCACATGCCCTCTGAGGGCAGGGTCTCTCCAAGTGTGCCCAACCCACAGGACAAGGGAACGTGACAAGGAGTGAAGCAGAGTGGATTCCACATGCAAATTATGGATATTGGGATACCAGAGTCATAGAATGGTTTGGTTTGAAGAGACCTTATAAACCATCTCATTCCACCCCTTGTCCATGGGCAGGGACACCTTCCACTAGCCCAGGCACCTCCTAGCCCTGCCCAACCTGACCTTGAACACTTCCAAAACCTCTCTTTCTCTGAAGAAACTCATAATCTGGTGTTGTAGCAAACAGGATGTGGTAAAAAGAAAACCAGCTAAGGTGGTTACGCACTCGGCTTCGAGACAGGCTGTACTTCCCCAAGAGGCTTCTCTGCTGTGGAGGAAGCAGCTTCTGAAGGAACCAGGGACAGGGCTGGGCTGCCAGCGCTGCCAGAGCACTCTTCTGGGTGCTTCTGTGAGCTCCATGTCCTCTGACTCACCCGGACATGAGCTCTGGAGCATCACTCAGGGGGCAAACAGCAGCGCCAGCACCAAGGGATGAGAGCAGCCTGTTTGCCTTCCCCAGGGAAGAGATGCAAACAGGGGACAGGCTTGTTTATGCAAATCTGATGGAGCCTCCGGGCCATTTTCATCCCTGATGAGCTTCCTGCTCTTAGCCCGATCCTAAAGGTTTTGGTTTCCAAGCCAGAGCTGTCCCTGTGGCTCCCTGCAGTTGCACACCTGGCAGGAAGGGAATTTGGGCCAACCTTTGGCAGTGGGACCAGTAAAGCACTGACCCTAAAACGATTTTAGGGCTCACTAAGAATAAACACTTGCAGATGATGAGATCAGCACCATAATTAGACACATTCACAGGGAAACATCCACAGGAACGAGTCCACACTGACATCAGAGCCCTTGTATCAGACAGCTGATCAAAGCCTGGGTTTATATCTGAAAGGATACTGAAAAACAAAAAAAAA
>VXBB01009117.1:637859-654226 GCA_013399915.1 Illadopsis cleaveri | reverse complement strand
AAAAACAAAAAAACCAAAAAAAACCCACCAAACCAAACAAACAAAACAAAAAACCAGTGACCTGGAGCTGTGAGGAAGAATTTAGGTCTGGGGAAAAAAAAAAAAAATCAGAACAGTTCTCATCTACAGCAGTTGCCAAGGAAGAACTGGGGAGCTCAGTGCAGTTTTACAGTCGGTGTGCAAGGATAAAGCAGGGAGTGCTGGATGGCTCCTCAGCTGAGGAAAAAACAGGGATGATCCAGCAGAATTACTGGAGATCCAGGCTCCTGGAGACTCCACAGGTGCAGGAGGAGCCTCCCGTGGGTCTCCCCACCCAGGACCTGCCCCACCTGTGGTCTCACATCCCCCCCAGACAAAGAGACAACGAGGAGAACAAAAAAGTGATTAGAGTTTTAATTACCTCCCCATACTTCTTCTCACAGCCCTTTGCATAACGCTTGCCTAAAACTGCAGGTACTTTACCACAAGCAATTATGCTAATTAATGTCTGGAAACAGAGCTAATTGAATGGCAAAGAACACGCTAGAAAATGCAATCAAATTTAAATGAACAACCACAGTAAGGAAATACTGTATTTTCCAGCGTGATGCAAAGTCTGCTGTTAAAAACAGTCGTGTTTAGCTTTAATCTTTTTTTAATTCCATTCTAAATCCTATTTCAGCTGCAGAATTAACTGAGACTCCTGCACAGCAGTCACAGAACTGCTCCTCATTTCCAGGTAATCCAGGGCAAGTCCTGCTCTGACTGTACCCGGGGAGAGGAGGAGGAAACCAAAACGTTAATGAAACTGGGCTCTAAAATTCCAGGTTTAATGGCTACTACCAACATGGGGAAAAAAAGAGAAAGATCTAATCCTTCCAAGGTTCCAGTTACCTAACTGTAATTGCTGTAACTTATCAAAATAACTGCACCAGTCCTCGCTGTAACAGGTAATGAAAAGCATTCAATTACATAAATAGAAATATCCATGACATAGAAGATGGTCTGTTCGACTTCTCTTTTTATAGAGAAAAAAAAAAAAAAAAAAAAAAGGACTTCTTCATTTCACTGCCCCCAAAGAAACTCAGTTGAAGTCAGGCTGTGTTTGGTTGCTTAAAATTCCGCTTATTTCGCAACTGCCAGGCTACAGCAAAATATAAAATATTAATGATTCAGCACAGGCACTGGAGCTGAAGCACACACTGAGGTGTCAGTACAAGAAAACAAGGTATCTGTGCATTTACATGGCAAAAGTTTTGGCCACAATAAAAAGTCATAGTTTTAAGCACAAGTACAGACCACACTCCAATTGTTGAAATAAACTGAAAAGCTCCCCAAGATTTCCAATGGCTCTGAGACCCATTAATGACACTCTGAGAGACAGCAACACCGATTATTTTAATCTGGCAATACATAAAACTCCCACTCCAGTGAGCTGCATGCTGCCAGGAAAGCAGGAAGGTTTTGGGGTATCTCTGCTCAGGAAGGGAGGTCAGTGAAAACTCAACCAGCCCAAAGATGCCCCCACTGCACCACTTTTCCTGGGAAACCAGGTACTTTGTTCACTACAGTTTCATTTCAGACAGGAGTAAAAACACTGGCCTCCGCAAGACTTCCCAGCCCATTCCCCATTTTCCAAGACAGGAGCAGCTGTGCTATCCCAGCCAGCTCACTCCTCAAATGTGCTGGACAAGGATCCCAAGAGCCCCTCATGAAATCCACTCCCTGCTTTATTACCCACACTACCACTAAAATCGTAAATTTTATTCATATCAAGTTTTTTATTCTTTTTTTCATTGGCACATTAAAGCACTGGAAAATGGACTAACCTCATCATCTCTGCAACAGCTTTTCTGGTTTTGAATCATGTTCAACCTCACTTCTCCCTTCCACTGCCCACATCACACCCTATTTCAATACTTCCCTGTAGGTCAAATTTAACAGACAGCTCAGCAAGGTCTGCACTCATTCCTGGACTCTTCCCAGCAGGTCCATGTATATTTTTTTTAATCCACTGCCAGGATGGCCACAACATTCTGCCAGAAGAGGATTATTTCACATGCCTCACTAGCTACAACACTGATTTTATATTTAGTCGTGTGATCCAGCTGAGCTAACACAGCCCAGGGCTGGCTGTCACAGCCAAGTCCCTGCCCCGAGGGTCCCCAGGCTGTGCCTGTGTGATTGCTCTGGCACAGGTGGAGAGGAAGGACATTGCTGGATTTCCCTGGGATCTCTGCATTTCCCCCCTCCCCTGGTTTATGGAGTTTTTGTCCTCGGTGTGTCACAGCAGAACACAGAGGCTCCTCACTGCAGCACTCAGTTAACTGAACACTCATCCAGGGAATGTTCCCATTCCCTGGGTCCACCTTTCCATGGAATACTGATTAACTGCTCCTCAAGCCATCAAGTTTTTTATTCTCAGCCCCTGCACACAGCAGTTTCACCCAGGCTACGTCCCCTCACACTGTGAGCAAGAATACCATGTCAGAGGGTCAAGACAACACATCTGGCATCTTTTCTCCTGCTCCCTTATCAACAGGCTCATTACCTCCACAAAGAAAAAAAAAATGTTTAACTGATGTGACACATTACATTGTTGACAAGCCCATACCAAGTAATATAATTTTGTCCTCGATGTTTCCAAATAATTTAATTATTTTCCCTGTAGTTTTCCAGACCCTGAAATTGACAGATTGCCTTGCCTCATCTTCTTCCCTTTCACAACATTTCATCTTCTTGAAGACCTTTGTTTCACTAGGTCCTGTCCACCCTCCAGTGTTCTTCAGACAATCTACAGCACTGATCTCTCAGCAGGCACCACAGAGAAAAGCAAAAACCAAACTGATCTTGAAAATATCTACACGAGTAACATTTTATTGAGACATGACTTACCAATTCTCTGATGAAAGATCTTGTCGAAGGTTAATTCACCCCTTTCCTCGAGGTATTTCTGCATAACACTGCGGATACTGAAAGAAAAAACAGGGGGGAAAAAAAAAAAAAAGAGGGGTTACTTGAAATTGCATTTTTTAAACCTTTGAAGAAAAGTCAGGTGGAGCCCTGCCTGGCCTCAGGGGAGCTGATGCCTGGGGTCACTTCCCAGGAAAAATTCCTGTCTCAGGTTTAGCTGGCACAGTAAAATAACTGCACAAGTCACCCCGAGCTGCCTGGGATCAGCCACACAAGGAGCCAACAGCAGCTCCATTAGGCCCTGCTTGGCTGCAGTGCACTTAACATCTACTTTGCCTAATTTATAATGGCACAATCACTCACTTAAACCACATTAACAAAGATTTCCTTTATTTGTCAAGTAACTTCAATATTCATTGTAATATAATGCCCATAAAAATTTCATATGGGCAACAACACAAGTACATAAATCTTAAAATCAATGCAGCAGTGCTGGCCCTTGGTAAAGCAACTCTATTGTCACAGTATTGAGTCAAAATTCCACCAGACTTTCTCTGTTTCCAATTTTAAAATCGATAATTTCCATACATGCTATTTATTACTGTAATTATACTACTTATTGTTATAATAGTACTATTTATTATCATAAAAATAACCTTGACAAAGTACTCATGCCCTAAACAAGGCCATTAAATACCACTCATATTTCTGCAGTAGCAAAATTGCTGACCTCAGGGACGTCCCCTCTCATGTGCTCCCAGGATCTTAAAATCTAAGTTTCCAGAATTCCAACATCACCCCATCACTAAAACTCTGAGAAGCCTCCCAAATACTGACAAACATCTCCTCCATGGAGGGAGGAAAGTATCCACACTCCTCCTCAGAGGAGGACCTGAGGCACGAAGTCTGAATGACTCGACCAGAAAAAAGCCTGCAATAAAGCCAAGGACTTTGCTGGAAGGCCCTAAACTCCCATGTAGGAAAATATCCTATTAATAGTTTTCTGTGTATCTCCAAGTCCCACATGGAACACGGATCTCTGAACACTGTGATCCAAAGCGAGAGCTCTGGAGGCCAACCACCACATCAAGTCAGACAAGAACTGGGAGGGCTGAACACTGTTAATCAGGTTTGAGATTATAAATTATTCAGTGACGAACTTGCTGTTTATTTGTTCATTAAGAACGGGGTCTGCCCTCTGTGTATTTTAACAATCTAAACAAAATACTGATTTTAAATGAAGAGCGAGCAGTAAATAAGAGATTGTGGAATCACAGAATGGTTTGGATTGGAAGGGATCTTAAAGAATACCTTGTTCCACCCCCTGCCATGGGCTGGGACACCTTCCACTATCCCAAATTGCACCAAGCCCCATCCAACGTGGTGTTGGAAACTTCCAGGGATGGGGCAGCCACAGCTTCTGTGTGCCAGCACCTCCCCACCCTCACAGGGAACAATTTCTTCCGAAAATCCAACCCAGATCTTTTGCCAGCCAGACCTTCTCCTCTTCCCTCTGTGTTTACAGAGGCTCCACTGGAGATGAACAATCCTGGCACGAGTTCCCAGAGCCCACAGCTCCCCCTCCTCCCCGAGCCCCTCGGTGCTGCCATCGCCCCCCGGCACTGTCCCGTTCCCACTGACCACCAGACCAGCAGTAACAGAATAAGCCCCTTTTTCATAATAATGACATCAAGAAAGCTTTCCTCTGCTCCAAAGAGTGCGCTGCAAGAAATTACATCAACAGATCTTCCGTCTAGACAATGGGAGAAGATAATGAAAATTTAACGTGTGACTGAAGCGCCCAGGAAAACAGTGATTGTGTAAGGAGCAAACCTCTCCAGCACCTCCTCCTCCTCTGCCGACATCCCGTACTTCTGGTCTGATGGATAACGTCAAAGGAACAAAATGTCTTTTGCAGCCACAGAAACTGAACAAATCTGTAAAACGATCACAGGCTACAGGAGACTGCGCGACATTCCAGCTCCTCAACGCTCGCGCTCCTTTAAAATCAGTGCTACCCATCCACACGAATAAATAGGAATAAATTACATGGAGTGGATTATGACTATCCAGAATAATCACCTCGTAATTCTCACATGGAAGTTACAGGTAGAAATCCTCTGGAGTTCAAAGAATTGAAGCAGAGTCCATGTGTCCTTCAGAAGGACAGAAAAATTTAAAATGGGGCTTAGCACGTTCCACAAACAGGAAGAAAGGTTCCCTCTCTGCTTTAGTCCATTGACTCATTAGTTGCCCTACACGTAAACAATCTGGGATTAAAAGTTGCATTTCACAGAAATACAGCCATTTCTGTAAAGCTCTCCCTGGCCAGAGATGCCATCAGCACAAACCATGCACTAATGCAAGAAGTGGCCGTTTCTGCACGAGTTCATCTCAGTTCACAGCATGATCCACCTTAATAGCAGCACTCACAAGGAGCAGAAACAAAAGTTGGCTAAAAACAAAATCCAGGGAGACTTCAGAAACAAAAGCACATCCAACTGGACTGCAGCAAAACAGCAAAACCTTTTGTTCATATATTTTTTTTTCATTTCAAAGAGGAAGAAAACAGCAAACAACAAAAAATTCAGGAACACTCCATTTACTATCCACTTACCACAAGTCAGCTGAAGTGTGTTTAGGGGAAGTCAAAGTCAGGCCTAAAATTTGGTGAGAAATACAGCTTGGACCCTGGGTACCTCTTTCTGGGCATCTTTATTTTCACTGAAAGGGCGGCCAAGCATTGGAAGGGGCTGCCCAGGGAGACGGTGGAGTTTGCATCCCTGGAAGTGTCCAAGGAACATCTGGACACAGCACTCAGAGCTCTGGGCTGGCTGACAAGATGGGGATCAGGCACAGGTTGGACTTGATGGTCCTGGAGGGCTTTTCCAACCTCAGTAATTCTGGGATTCTGGAACTGCTGGCTTAACTGGGAGCACAGGGAAGCCCTTTGCCACTGGCTCCAGGGAGATGCCCAGCAAGGGCAGCTGGGTGCTCCTGCCCTTCTCAGATCCCCTGGGTGAAGTTGCCCTCAAAGAAGGAGCTGAACAAACACCCCAGGCCTGCAGAGCAGGTTGGGGCACACTGCCTCCACAAGCAGGCAGAAGATGACTTACCTGCATCTTCATCAACTCTACCAGCAGCACAGGTTGCTCTAACTGGTCAGCTCCTCCTTCTGCCCAGAAAAGGGATTTATTTCAAGCACGAGCTGAACAGTCTGTTGAAAGAAGCTTCAAGCTGCATCTTGGAGCTATAGCTACTCCAGCTTTGCTCAAAGAAACCTGCTGAAAGGCAGTCTTCAAGGTTAAACTCCATTCTGGAATTAAACAGCTCTCGCTGTCTATGAGCAGCCTGGCAGGGCACAGGCAGCAGCCGCAGTGCCAAGGTCGGCACAGGCAGAAAATGTCTACTTGAAAACATGTCTGAAAAGCTAAGAACAAAACACATTATGTCCTTTCTAACACAGAAAAGGCACGTAAGGCAAGAGCATCCACGATCCTCCCTCTCAGACGAGTTCCAGCAGGAGCAGCAAACCAGAAGGAGCCTTGGAGAGGAGCTCAGCCAAAGCCAGGATTTGTCCTTGGCTGCAGCACTGGACAACAACAGCCACTCCTGCTGTTCCCCCAGAACAGAGCAGAGACAGGACTCCAAGGAGAAGCGTGCCAAGCAGGAGAAATCAAACCTCTGCTGGGTGTCAGAGTGTGTGTGCCCAAGGACGGCCACTGGAACTGAGGAACCATCCACAGGGCAGCCGGAGCACAACCCCCATGGATGTGGCAATATGCCCAAATCAGGATTTACAGAGGACAGGAGAACAAACAGCACTCGTTCTGATGCTTCCAAGAAAGATGGAGAGGGACTTTTTCCAAGAGCATGTAGTAACAGGACAAGGGGGAATGATTTCAAACTGGCAAAGAGGAGGTTTAAATTAGATATTAGGAAATATTTCTTCCCTATGAGAGTGGAGAGGCCTCAGCATAGGTTGCCCAGAGAAGCTGTGGCTGTCCCATCTCTGGAAGTGTCTAAGGCCAAGCTGGACAGGGCTTGGAGCAACCTGGGATAGTGGAAGGTGTCCCTGCCCATGGCAAGGGGTGGAACTGGATGAGCTTTAAAGTCCTTTCCACCCAAACTATTCCACAAGTCTATAAAAGTTCTGCTATTCTTTTCACACAGATTTTGTCCCTGAAGTTCTTCTGAAGCAACTCACACCACAGAAAAGGAAAGGGCACAGAATGAGGCAATGGAGTGTATCCATATATACAATACTCCTACTACTGGAACTAGGTCAAGAATCTCCTTACTACTGGCCTTCCTACTACTGGATCTTAAAGGAGCTTTGAATTATTTATCATCAGAGCAGATGATATTTCTTGTAAATCAATAAGCATTCAGATTTGTGGGATGTTATCTGGTGTACAGGTGCACACATGCACACCACAGCTTGGAAAAACAATGGCCAGCATTAAAGAACCACACTTGCATTAAAAATGAGCAGTTCCAGTCATTAATATATTCTCCAACAGGCTGAAACAGAAACAGGAGAACAGAAAAACAAAATAAGAATGAAACAGCAGATTCAAAGAGACTGTTAAGAGCTTAGTTCAGAATTTAACTCTATCAACATTTCCTGTATTGTCAAGAGCAGGTCATAAACTTTATCTGCTCAGATCCTCACTCTGTATAAAATAAAGCTGGGGGTTTTTTTTCCCTCCCCTTTGTCATTAGAGCAGGTACCATCTCTCTGCCACATGTAGCTCCTGTATCCAATAGCACACTAAGTTCCTGATGGCTCCTGGCACATGCAAATTACTAATTATTTCAAGAAAATGCCAGATATTCATCAACTCCACGGCTAGTGCTTTGACTGCCAAGGTTTGGCAGTGCCTGTCCACTCTCTGCACTCCTGAAATCCCACCTATACATCACAGCCACCTTCATTTATTCCTGTGTCAGGGGTAATAAACACTGAACACTCACAAACCACTGAACCCATTTCATCCTGCTTCCTCTCAGATTGCACTCAGCTCAAAGTTCAGCAGAAGTCAAGACTTCTCCAAATGACTGGGCTCTCAATGCTGTGAAAGCTGCTTCACACGTGGTCCCTGTGGTTCCAGCAGTTCTTGGGGCAAATTCCCAGCGCAGAAAGACAGAAAATATCATTACACCATCTAAACTGATATATTTATCTCTTCCTTGTAAACACACAGAGTCACACTCGATCTTGTAGGTCTTTCCCAATGCAAATCCTTCTGTGAGTCAGTTATTAATTAGTGCACGTGCTTGGCCTCATCAGCTGACAAAGCAATGAGTGACCCCAAACTTTCATTTCTCTCCACAAACGCATCACACCACAGGCACACCCCACCTCCACGGGACTCTGCCATTTTCTGGCCCAACTTCACCCATTTCTGTCCCACTTTGTGCCTTCACACCCCCTGAAGTTCACACCAAGCCAAGTCATTTCGCAGCAGTGAAATAATGCTCTTAGAACTGTCGTGAGTGATTAGCAACATATTTCACCCCAGAGCCCTGTGGGATGGAAGGGATTAGAGCTCAGCAACACCTGCCCACACCCCCCTCCCCTCCCTGCATCAGCAGCTTCACTTATGGAAATTATTTTAATGGAGAAAGTTTACGAGGAGGGAGCCAGAAGCAGGAGCTGTGTAGCTCCGACTTCACAAAACACCAGCCCCAAGATCCTTGAGGCATTATCAGCACTGAAATCTGAAACTAATATAAAAGCTTCTAAGTACATGAATTTTTCAAGAATAATTACACCAAATTGCAGTGTCAAGGACTTGCCCTTCCACCAGATTGCTGCTGCTGAGAAATTACAAGAAAGGGAAATCAGAGCAAAATCACATCTCCTCGCTCTGACTGCAATTAAGGCATTCACCAATCATAAATTACTTTCTTTTTAAACAAACACAAAATTACTGAAGACGTGCCAATTTTTTCTAATCTTTCTCAATCTCAAATGTTTAGAACTTTCTTTGCAAGTAGCAAGTATAAACCTTGACTGAGAGACCAAGAACTACAGCCAACACTGACAAACGCCTCTGATTTATTTATTCATTTACAGGCTCAGGATGCAATTTTACAGAGATTTTAAATGTTTATTTCCACTATCCAAATCCATCATAAAGTTGCTAAAATTGGACCAAAGATCCTGCCCCAAAGGCCTCTGAATTGAAAGCATGACAGGGTCAACAAGCACAATTCAAAGCACTGGCAGAATGGCCCAGAGCCACCACAGCCGAAAGTGGGTTGTTTTTTTCTCTTTGTACAAGTGCATTTAAAAGGTTTAGCAATGCAAGATTGATCAAAAGTGAAAACTGGGATGAAATATTTGGCCTAAGAATCAGATCCTTGCAAAGCTCTTTCAAACAACAAGTTAAAACTACAGGAACGTTCCTGTGTTTTTGAACAATTAGGAAAATTTTGGGTAAAAAAAACAAATATCAAAACCCCTAATAAAAAAAAAAAATCAGAGCACTGATGCACAACAGAATTGCTTCAAACATCAAAATGAACAGAAAAGGATAGAGAAGAAATGGAGAAACTGGACTGGAGACTGGAAAACAACAGCAAATGACGAGAAGGCTCAAAAAGGAATGTAACTCTCAAAGCTGTGTCCCACTCCCATGGCTGTCCCAGCCGTCCCTACCTGAGACATCAAGAGTAAAACAACCACAAAAAAAATCCTATGATTTCTCTTCTTTAATTGAGCTATGGGATCGTTTAGGTTGGAAAAGCCCTCAGAGACCATCAAGACCAACTGTTCCCGCAGCAATGCCAAGGCCACCACTGACCCATGTCCCCAAGTGCCACATCCACGTGGCTATTAAATCCCTGCAGGGATGAAGACTCCGCCACCACCTTGGGCAGCCTGTACCAGAGCCCATGGTAGGAATTTTCTTTAATATCCACCTAAACCTCCCCTGATGCAACTTGAGGCTGTTTCCTCTGGGTGTCAACTGGATCTAACCCTGTTCACCACCACCCCCTGGACTCGCCCCACTTCCTGCACCCACCACCCCTCTTCTCCACCTCAATCTCAGTTTCACAGAGCTGGTTTTCCCTGCTGGAACTGAGGCAGAAACACAACAGACAACAGCAGCAAAGCCACATCCCCGGAGCTGTCACATGGAGGCTCATTCTGTGCTCGGGCCCTCGGGACAGGGGTGTCTTTCTCCAAGGTCTGAAGCACTCAGTGTTTCATTGGGCTCCCCAGAGCTTTTTAATTTCCCGGGAGGATGCAGAAGCTGCCGGCAGCTCTTTCCTCATGTGCACCTTGAGCAGAGGTAGGACTCCCCCGAGCACCCAGCAATTCCCAGCTCCCATGCTGAGATCCTGGCGAGGCTGCAGGAGCTGGGAGTGCAGCTGGTGCCCGTCTGCTGTCACACATCCCAGGCTTGATCCCTAATGATGGCTTTGATCTGCACAGCTCCACCAGATCCTAAGAAATCCGCCCTTTCTCCAGCTCCCTCTTCAACAGGACATGACATGTGCTGACAGGACAAACTCCTGGCACGCTGGAAGGGGGCTGAGGGGCTCTATGATCCTTCAAAAATTGTTAATTTATTTCTGCAAGGCATATATATATGGATGTTTAGTCAGTATTGGAATGATTTTTTTTTTAATAAGTATGGGGTGAAGCTCCTTTGGAACAAAGCTATATTTTCTAAGCTAGCAACTGCTGCTTTTGCACCAATTTAGTTCAATTAAATTCTGTTATTTGATATATGCACCTGGACCTGACGGCTCCTGATAGGCTTTTTACTAATTTTATTAATTACCAACAAAATAAAGCTATTATTGATAAGAAGATTAAAACCAGGCCATTCCACATGATTTCACCAGAACAGAAACCAAGGGCTGCACACTTGTGTCTTGATGTTATAGTTCCAGTGTTGGCTGAAACCACTTCACACAGGAAGGTCTGGGCACTGAAAAGCCATCAGCTATAAAAGGAATAAGAGCTACAAAAGGAGTAAGAGCTATAAAGTTCATTAATTTTACTGAAAAAACACCTGGCAGGTCCCACAGCACCTGCAGCCCACCTGCACCAGGCACCGGATCAAAGCAGTGCTTCACACCTGTAACACAACATCACATTTCGGAAGCTTCCCCCAAAAACACACCCAGAATCATCCCTCTGTTTTTAGCACAGGAACAGAAGCCTGCACACTGATCTCCCCCCAGATCACCGTGATTTACCTTTTTTCTTATTTAAGGTAATGACGCCCGAGGGAAGGTCTATGCTGCAAAACATACGCTGCAATCCTACAGCATCCCCAGGGAGAAGTAATTGGAGCATCTCTCTGAAGGCCACATCTCTCCTTCCTGTGCCCAGAGATGCTCCAAGCACCAGATGCTCAGGAGCTGAGACAGTCGAGGGCCTCCACTGAGGCTCAGAAAATTCAGCTTCAACTCCTGCACTGCCCAAGGTGCTTCATGTGAACAAAGGTACATCAGGTATTTTCTAGCTGGCTCCTGCTCTGTACAACACAGATAATAACAAGCTGTCCTTCATCCAAACTCTCATTCCTTGTCTCTCAAAGCTCTGCAAAGGACTTTCATCCTCCTGTGCTCTCCTGTAGATGCCTGTCTGTTACCAGGGTATGGGACGCTGCAGGTACAGTAAAAACTGAATTCCCAAGAGAGAGAGAGAGCACCCAAACAGAGCCAAGAGCAGCACCCACAGCAAACAGGAGCCTTCCCATACAGCCTCCTACACTGACAGGCCATAATCCATCCCCAGGCAGGCATTCTTCCCAAGAAAGTGCCGTAGTACAAAGCTGACTTGAGATAAAAAGCAAGTACACGTTGTTAGCAGCCCCAGCATTCTGTATGCACACCCAATATGAGAGCCATTTCTTACTGTCTTCACAACCACACACTTCTGCTGACAGCAAAGCAGGGAGGCTGGACTTTCAGTCAAAATTTCACTATTCTGTCTCACCCTGAGCTAATCCACCAAAAAACACAAGTGTTCAGCCTTTCTTGTACTCTTAGCTCAGAAGAAAGAAAGTCTTTCCCCTTCCTCAAGCAGTTCCCAATGAACCCTCACACGTGCCTTTTCACACTATCAGTGCTAGATAGCAAGACAAGCTTTGGTTTACTCATTTAAGCTTCAGATTTTGGACATCAGGAAGAATTTCTTCATGGAAAAGGTTGTCAGGCATTGATTGGAAGGGGCTGCCCAGGAAGGCACCCAAAACTGAACAGTTTACTTGCAGCAATAAAGAAGCACCTAGAGAGACACAGAGGGCTGACATGGGCGGAATAGCAACAAAAATGAAAATTACACAAGCAATTGTCAGGAAAATTCTCCCAGAGACAGCATGGTAAATGAATAAACACAACACGGAGGCGTTAAACAACGCCAGAGAAAACACCACCAAAGTCACCCAGACTGACAGCAGAGATGGGAGCCTCCAACTTAGAGATTTACAGTTCTTTCACGAGGTGCAAGAACTCCCTGAAGGCCAGCTCAAAGAAAGAACTGAAATCCACAGAAAGAGCAAAGTAAGGCCAAGAGCACAGAATTACAAAATCAGGAGCAAGAGAGAACAGAGCCATGATGCTTTACCCTGAGCAGGAGACGTCACTTGGATTTCAACAATATTCAGCACTAACAGAGGAAAAGGATAAAGCTGGGAAGGCAAATTAATCTCTGTGTTTTCAACAACCCTCAATGAGAGTTTTAACAAGCCAGTTTGAATACTGGGTAAGAAAGCAAAGGGCACATCAACCACCCTGCAAGAAGCAGCTGGGTGCCAGGGGCCAGAATTCACCTCTATAAGTGAAGTGAAGATGGGATGATAACTGAGGAAAAATGTCATGTTAAAAGCATGATCTTTAAGAAAAAAGTGACTGCAACACGCTCCCTTTACCCCAGCAGAACAAGATTCAGAGGAACACAGCAGACCAAAGAAGAAGATTGGGAGAAAAATCAGAATTAACTTGAAACAGAGGTAATTAGTGAAAGCAGGTTAGAAAAGCAGAGATGAGATGAGAAATATCTACAGCCTCAGGGAGAGAAGCCTGGACAGATGGATGCTGTGTTTTGTTACCATGCCCGTGGTATTTGTATACCAAAAGCACCCAAAGCTTACGTGATGTTTATAGTAAGAAAGGTTTAATGTCAACTTTCCAGTGGCGCACACAAGAGGCTTCTGCAATCCCTAAACCCTCTCTCATTTGTTACCTGATTTCTTGGACCATTTCTCTCAGCTTCGCATTACGCAAATCCTTTACTCAAACCAGAACAAGCTGCTGGCAAATAAAAACAGCTGTTCTATAGTGCTCTTGCACTCCCTTTGACCAAAATAAGGGAAATGTAACATTTACGTGGAAAAGTAAAAAAACCTCGAATAGCCAAAAAATTCAGAGTGCAGTGAATTTACTCCTTTCCCACCAAAACTTAAGATATTTGAGAGCAATGCTGCAGAATAAGACTTAGGTTTCATATTTGCTCATATTTCCACAGGGCTGACTTCCTTCCCATTCCAGGCCTGATTTCAGCAGGATATTCTGCCTCTGACAGCCTTTCTGCCCACCCATGCGAATCTCCCTGAAAAACAGGCTTTTAGGAAACAATGTACAACAGAAAGATACCACAGCTCTCACAGCTCTTGGCAAGGCTCTTAGGAACGAAAGGAGGAAATGCAGGAGGGAAGGAAAAGCAGATGATAGAGGATGGAAGAAGGGTTGTTTTGTTTTGGTGCTTAAAAAAACCAAAAATACACTAATCCTCTTCCTTAGGCACTCCCGGCTCATTAGTGTTTTCTGTCCTTCCTCCCCAAACTGGGATATTTAACGATTTCAGGACAAAACCAGTCTGAGGATAATTCACAAAAACTCAGCAATAATCAGCCCTACGGCCAATAAACTCTTCACCCTCATAGTTTATTTGCTGCTAAGCCTTGGCCTGCAGCCTTGGAATTCATTCTGCCGGCACTACAGCTATTTCCTTGTAAACAGGAAGCCCCCTCAAATTTGCATTACAGTAAACTCATTTGCTTCATTTAGCCTCAGCCTTATCTGGGAAAGATAAAAGGGTGCCGACAGGTGTACTGGGCTCCAGCAAAGAAACAAGGGGTAAAAGCTTTGTAATATTTCAAGAGGAGATAATGCCAGCGAACAGGACCCATCCCTGGGCTGTGGTTGCCCACCAGAAATAAACCAACACGTACCTGTGAGCAGAGTGCTGCAATAATGCACGGACATTTATTCTCAAGCACGGATGTGATATTCCAGTGACCTTCCTGCTCTCTGTCCCAGTGACAGCCAGGACTGATGGCAGGGATGGCCACACACCCAACGTTACAGAGCCGAGCTCCTGCTCCTCCAAGGAGCTGCTCACAAGCACAGAAATAATGAATATCTGGAAAAATTGTTTGATTTCAAACAAGAGAGGACTCTGTGTGTTGTATTTTTTTTACTGTTACTATATCAACCTGCCTTTAACCAGCCGATTTATGTCATTTTAAATGAATCACTTTGCCAGCGATACAGAATATTTCAGTATACCCGGCACACCACGTCTGCTCTAATGAGAGGGATCAGAAAAACCAGCCAGAAGCCAGCACAAAGATATCTGACACCAGAATAACGGTCACAATTTCCTACTGAATGAGGAAATCCCTGGTTTCAGTTAGAAGCTGAGAGGTTCAGTCATCTCGGGCACCCTAGAGCCGTTTGTGGTCCCGGGCTGAGGTAAGTCCCCGCTCTCAGTTATGTCCGTGCTTCCTTCCGCTCCTGTGCCAAGGGCCTGGCACATCCCCCTGCCACAGCACCATGTACAGCCCCAAAACTCCCCTCCCTGAAGGTTTCTCCCTTCCTGCAGAACACCACAGACCAGGAAGGGTGGCAAGCCATGCTTCTCCTTTAATATCTCATGCCAACAGGTTCTGCCACAGGCAGCCCAAGGAGCGAGGCGCTTTGGCCACGGATCCTTTCACCTTCCCTCCTCCTCTGCAAAACTTCCTCTGGCACCTGGCTGGTGTTCCCAAACACAGGTAAACAGTCTCTCCCAGCCCAGGGAAACCACCAAACACTGGCACCAGGTAAATCCTGGAGCAGGAGAGCAAAGCACAGCAGGTTCCTCAGGCCTCGTGCTGTGCTCGATACGAGGCTTTCACCGCACTGGGCACGAGGGATGTCGGTGCAGGCAGCAGCTTTGCGCCTCTCCACAAGCACCAACTGTGCTGATATTTCTCACGGTGTTAGCAGGACTCCTCCTGCCCTGCAACCCTCCACATTCCACCTTTCACCTGCCCACAGGGGTCATGTCCCTGCTGGGAACAGGGAGCAGCACCGCCACACATCACCGAGGACAGCACTGACATCACCAGAGCACCGAGACACATGAAGCCACCAGCACGCCCAGCAAAGCAGCACCTCGGGATAACAGGGTGAAATTTCACGGATACTGTAATGTCTTCAAACTGTAAACACATATCAGGAGAAAAGCAGGCACCTTTGTCTGTCCAGTAACACCATCCTCAACCAGACCTTAAACACAACAGCCAAACTTCATCACCTGAGGTCTCACTGCCACTGCAACGGCGATAAACACGAGCTGGGCGCCCTTCACATTCCCCAGCTCTGCAGCCTCCCAGCATTCCAGCAGAAAGGCAGGAAAACGAGTGAAGAAGTGGGAAGAGAGCTCCAGCGATCCCTGGCTCAGCAGACAGCTAGGCTAGGCCACCAGCAGGCTTCCAAACTGCCTACACATTCTGCAGTAAAATTTGGTTTAGATTTTTCCTGTTGCAGTATTTTGTTTGCTGGCTGCATCTTCATTTTTAATATATATATGCATACACAGAGAGCCATGAAAAAAGGGGAAAAGCTCAGTTTTAATTTCAGCAATAAATAAGCGATGCTCAGGTGATTTTATAACAAACACATAACCACGGGGAAAAGCTGGTTTTGCAGAAGAAAAGCTGCTTTTAGCATCAAGCCCCGAGCAAACAACCTCGGCTGTGCCAGGGCACCGGTCTGCTCCCGCGGTGAGAGCGGGGAAGGTCGGGGCAATGAAACCCAGACCTGCACCAGCACCTCTGCTCCGTGAGCTGCCTGCTAAGGGCGAGCTCCGGCCCCGTCCTCCTCCCGCATCCCCTGTCAAACCCCATGAAGCATCACCAAAAAATCGCTCTGCAGAGCGGCACGGCCAGAGCGGCTCGGTTCAGTGCTACCGACTGCTTTGGACGGAATTCCTCACCCGCCGGACGGAGCACCGGGCTGGGGATCCATAAACCCCCGAGCTACGGGGGGGTTCGTCCCCGTGGGGACCGGCGTTCCCCCTTCACCCGCCGAGGGACCCCGCACAAGTTGTGCCAAATAAACACACGCATTCAACACATCCAGCACATGCAGCACACCCAGCCCGGCCCCGAGCTCGCCAAGGCCGGACCCGGTGCCGGCGGAGGCCGCGGGAGCCGGGGCACGGCCGGACCGTTATGTCC
>VXBB01009117.1:625039-637735 GCA_013399915.1 Illadopsis cleaveri | reverse complement strand
GGCCGGAGCGGGGACGGCACCCGCGGGGTTCCGGGCAGGGCCGGGGGTCCGTTCTGACGGGGGGTTCTGGCACAGGGTGCCCGGAGAAGCCGTGGCTGCCCCATGCCTGGAAATGTCCAAGGCCAAGCTGGACGGGGCTTGGAGCAACCTGGGACAGTGGAAGGTGTCCCTGCAGGGACAGGATGGGAATTTAAGGTTCTTTCAACCCAAACTACTGTGGGATTCCACGGTTCCACAAAAGGGGAACATCAGAGCTAACTCCAGCCCCGGAGCGCTGAGCTGCCTGCAAGCCTCAGCATCCAGTTGAACGCATAAATTCAGAATTAATTTCCTCATAATTTATTAAAGCGCGTGCAGAACGAAAACAGGATACAAATAAATGCGTCTGTGTGACACCCCATCATTGCTCGTTGAACCACTTGCTGGCAAATAATGATGCAGAACAAGGCACCCAGGTGTCCTCGGGCTCTGAGCACAGCTCCCTGCTCGTGTTCCTCCTTCAAGTAGTAGTAGCTCCTCTGCAGCCGAGCAGATATGCAGATTTCAAGTGCTTTCTTTTCTGAATTTCGTCAAATATGTCATAAATAATTGGCTCAATGAAAGGCTAAGTCAATGACAAGTCTGAAGTTTGAAACTCAGCGTGTTTTGAGCTCTTTTCAAGTGCCGCCACTCCTCCTGCCTACATCTTTATGAAAGTTAATGATCTGATTAAAGCAAAGTAGAGTATACAGCTGGGAGGATTTCTCCATGTGCCTCATTATGAACCGTCTGAGAACCTGCTTTTTGTTGAAAATGTTAATTTAAGCCATCACTTTCCACCGGAACAGATCCACTGGGGAAGGTTTCTCCTCCACCAGTGGCCCCAGAGCAAAGCGGAGGCTCAGAGTGTCCAAGCAAGTGTGGAAAGGAGCGGAGTAAGACGTGGGGCACATCCCTCCTGGAGGTGCAGGGTAAAGTCTCTCACCAGCCCTGTTTAAAGGATTTTATCTTCTGAAATCCTCTGAGCTGGCGATGGTTCCCGTGGCTCCTGGGGCTCCCTCTCCAAAGCTTCTTCCAGAGCCTCCACGTGGGCTCTCCTTTTGCAGGGCTGTGATGGGAGAAAGATTCCTCTCACCACGCCCTCAGCCTGGTGATGTGACTGGCCTTGTGCTGGCTCTTCCCAGGGGGTCTCCCCAGTTTTGGCTCCTGTAGCCCCTCTGCCCAACTCTCGCTGGTGTTTCCATGGGTTTCATTCCCTGGGACGCCACTGTGCAGAAGCAGCAGCACACGGGGAGGATCTCGGCGCTGACCTGAGGGTGTTGCTAAACACCCCAAGCAAACAGAAACCATCGCCTGGGTGAGGAGAGCCCTGTGTTTGCTCGGACATTTGGATGGCTTTACAGTGATGGTGACAGCAAAAGTGGCCACCAAGATGCCCCTTGGGGTTCCTAAGGCTCTCCTGTTTATTCCTGTGCCACGTTTTCACTGTTATTAGCTGGATATTGTTGTTGTGTAGACGTCAGAGACATTCCTGGTGACAGTTTCTAGGAAATGAGGTCTGGTGAGGGCCAAGTTAAGGAACTCGTTCTCTTCTTTCTGCTTTTGGTGCTGGTCAGGCAGCCACAGCAGCCACCAGAGTGGCGGTGGGTGATAAGCAAAGGTTTTTTCTGCACTGCTGATTTCCCAAGTGTTACTGCAGGGCAGAGGTGGTGGCACATCCCCACAGCCACCCCAGGCCCTGGCTGGGGAGGCAGCCCATATCAGGCTATTCATGCTCACCTCTAGCAGTGTGTAAAACACATGCATCCTTCAGTGTTATATTTAAAGGTCACTGGAACAGGTATTTCTGAATAACAGAGTGGAATCAAACCTGATTTTTTTTTCCCGAAATGAGCAGAACAGGCAGTGGAGTCTCCTCCTTTTCAGGGAAGTTAAATTCCCCAAGTGCAAGCCTGCAGCTTTCCTTAGCCTGTGTTGTGTCCCAGGCAGAGTGTTTGCATTGTTCTTGTGTTGTTTTACGCCTCCTGTGTTGGGTTTGGTGTTCGTGAATGTTTATAAACAGTGCTCTGGGGATTCCCCCAGGTAAAGGAAACCCAGAGTTAATCGATGCCAGGGTTAGCAGAGGTCAGAACACGATACACTCTGAATGCATTTAAGTATCTCCTGACATTTCTATGGATGGTGATGAATGCTGCTCAATCAATTTAAGCTTGTCTAGAGGCCTGGCTGGGCTGCAGGCTCAGCATCCACTGCAGAGCCAGGAAACCAACCTCCCCTCCGCTGCTCCTTCCTTCCGAGGAGCGAGTTCCTCCTACCATCTGTGTGAGATTGAAATGTTTAATTTTGCCCTGCTCTGCTTCACAGCGTGACAGATGATATTACAGAGAGCTATGAGGCTGTCGTGGATTTATTAGTGCGTCCCACACTGACACCATCCCATCAAGATAATGCTGCAACACATTACCCAGGACAGAAGCATTTCCGTCCTGTTGCCCTCCAAGCTGTGCCAAATCCCATATCAAATAAGATCTCTGCTCTATGCTGATGCCAACAACATCTCTCGAGGGGAATCTTCATGTAAAAGATCGTTAAATATTATTTTTAATACGATTTTTACTAATATTTCTGATACACTGCCAGAAATGCACACAGGTGGAGGTTAAGGGCATTAAGGAGTGTTTAGCTCAGTTCCATCCATGGGCTGCTGCTCTCTAGAGAGAGGGCAAATTATTTGCTCTTCCTTGGCAGCCCTGGTGGAGAATAATTTATTGGTGATGGATCCCCATGGGACTCTGACTCTCTGTGGCTTGTTTATAGCGAGGTTATGTTTTGCTGCAGTTCTGGCTGTACTTTTGGGGTGCCTGACAGAATGGGAATTTCCCCACGCTCACCCCAATGTTCCCAAGGAGCTCCGAGCACAGGGTTACCTGGAGGGGAAGCAGCTCCTGCTTCATGAGGTTGTGTGAGGATTCATCAGGCAGCAATGCTGCAGTGCCTGGAGGCCAGCAGGACAGGAGGAAGTACAAACCATTCCTGGGAAGAGCAGGACAGTGCCAGCGCTCCCCATCCCACAGCCTCACTGCTCCCATGGCTTTAGCCCAGCATCCCAAAGGAACAGCCTCACTCCATCCCCTCTGCCTGTCACA
This sequence comes from Illadopsis cleaveri, assembly GCA_013399915.1. Taxonomy (NCBI): domain Eukaryota; kingdom Metazoa; phylum Chordata; class Aves; order Passeriformes; family Timaliidae; genus Illadopsis; species Illadopsis cleaveri. The sequence continues at coordinate 634,610 of VXBB01009117.1, read as the reverse complement.
TTCTGCACTCTGCCAGGCCTTGGAGTGGCTGTGGCCCCTCTGCCCTCCAGGGGCACGTCCATGCCAGTCCCACAGGCATTCATTCCTCTGCAGCATCTGCACCCAGGCTGGGGTTGCATCCCATCTCCTCAGTGCTGTGCTAATAAGTGGTGAGAGGCAATGTGGAAAGCAAATAGAGTAATTAATGGCCACGGCTGCTGCTGCTGCTTTTATTCACTGTCTGTTGCAGAAGGAGCAGTTTTACAGAAGGCAGGCTCTGCCCTCGCAGTGCCCTTGCATTTGGCATCCCAAATCTCAGGGTCGGGGGAGTTCCACAGCTCTGGCCTCCTGGAGAAGCAGGGTGCCTCCTCTGCATCCCTGTGGATCCCTCCAGCTTGCTCCTGAATACTCTTAACAAAGGCACTTCAGCCACCTCAGCCAGGTAAAGCCTCAATGTAGCTTATCATCATCGTGTTCCCTTTTGCAAATAGCTGACATGACAAGGAGGTTGAGTTTTAATTAGGAAACAAGTGGCAGTTCAATTCTCAAAAATATTATTCACCATCAAACATTTGTACTGGCATAGTCAGACTAGCAATAATTATGTCCTCTGGGGGCAGAGATAAGAGCAGAGTTGAAAGTCATGCAACATCTATAAAGCCTTGCATGAGAAAACACAGGCACGAGAAGACCGGGGCCTCCCTTTCGCAATTGCATCACACCATCCCTCTCACCATGTAATAAAAATACCTTACTGACATTTTCCCCTGCACATTTTCTTCCCCTGACATGGCACACAGCAGTGTCCTGGTGCTGCCTCCCACCCCAGGCTGTGCCTTGCTAGCTGCAGCCTGGAGCCCTCCCTGTGACCCCTTGGCAGCACACACAGGGACATGGGGACATCGCTGATGGCACAGCTTCCCTCCCTCCCTCTATGCACACAGATAAATAAAGAGGCATCACCCCCTCACCTGGCCAGGGCAAGCTTTAAAACCACAGGAGCAGCATCAGGACAAAGCTGGGTCACAGAGCCAGCATTGCCACACCAAAACCCTCCCAAGGTGACTTGTGGACACGGGGGTGACACTGGAGAGATGAAACACCCACTGCAGAAGGGAGAGCCAGGGGTCTGCATTAACACCCAGCCCTGGTTCTGCTCCTTAAGCAGCATCACCTGGTACATCCCCACTGCACCCACCCTGGGCTCCTCTGCAGGAGCTCTCACGGGGCAGGAGGGGCAGGGAGGTTTGAGCCATTTTCACACGTAAATCTCCACCTGTGGTTGTTCTTACAGCTCAGTCATGACATGGACATGGCATCTCTCTCAGTCCTTGCTGGAGGGGCTCATTCCAGCCCTGCCCATGGTGGTTAGAGGGGCCTGAGAACCAGGGGCATTGGGGCACTGGCCCTGACAGACCCCCCCTCCTTGGGTTCCCTCCCCCATGTCCCCCAGCCTGTGACATCCCATGCCCAGCTCAGAACTGACCCATCTTCAAGAGCTCTCTGATTTAAAAACAGTAGAGTGTGTTGTTACAAGCTAAAGCAAATAAACCCCATGAGAACTGGAACAGCAAATGTCTCAAAGCCCCACAAAGAGTCAAAGTGTCCCTGTTCAGCACTGTGGTGGGATCAGACACTGCAGGAGCATTTTCCCTGCACAGATTGATCAGACAAACAGATGTCAAGAGGGACCCATTGAGCATTCGCTGTTCGACAGGCTGGCTTGAGTGTAACTTGATAAAGGGGAAAAAAATCAATAATTGCCTAATTTGGCTATAAATTCTGAGGGACAGAAGGAGAAAAACCAACAACTGTGCAGGTATTGAAATGGCAGAAGGTAATTCAGAGTCTGTCGCGGCATCTATGGAAGGTAAATTGTGCAGTGCTGGGAATGAGAGCCTTGCTCTCCCAGGAGGTTCTGCTGCCCATCACAGGGGTGGATCAGGACAGGGTCAGTGCTGGAGGTGCTGGGAGGGCTCAGAGCTCACTCCAACCACAGCAATGGTGGACCAGGCACAGTGGGAAGGGGTCAGCAGCCAGAGGGTGCGGGGCTGAAATCCCTCCAGAGCACCAGAGAGGCTGTCACTGCTCCTTGGAAACAAGTCTGCTTGTGTGGGAAATGCTTTCTAGTTATTTCTCTTCCCTGGCTCTTTGTGCTCCAAGCCTGTTTACACACAAATTGGCATTTGCTGCCCTGGCTGATCATTCACCCGGATCCGATCTCACACGTCTGGTCTCAGCACTGGCCCATGGCGCCTGATGTCACCGCAGACAGGGGCAGTGACAGCTGAAAGGGGCACCTCAGGCTGTTCCTCCACCTCGGCTGCCTGGTCCCGGAGCACCCATAAGCTGCTGGTCCAGCCCTCACACAGGCAGACCCAGCAGAAACATGGGAATGCACTGCCTGCTTGGGAGCGAAATGGCACGGGGTTTTTTTGTACTTCTGTCACATCAAAGGGGCCCTTGTTTGAATTCTTCTGCCTTTAGCCTGGAGAAGAAGAAGGGGAAAGATTGGGTCCTATTAATAGCCTTGCATCCCACAAGATCTGAGCCGCGCAAGAAGCCATGACAGACTGCGGCATCTGATTCCCTGAATAAATGAGGTAATTTAGGAAGAAGTGCGTGCTCAGCAGCCTTCATTACTGCCTTCTGCAGCTCGGTGGGAGATGACAGTGACAACTCACTTTGGTACCAGTATCACCCAGGTCTCAAAGGAGCTGTGCTGTGCCCAAAAGCATGGGCAGGGGTGCTGGGTGCCACCTCTCCCACAGAATTCCTGATGCTTCAGCAAAAATCTCTGTGACTGGCACAGAACGAGTGGAAGGAGCACCCCAGCAAGCTGAAGGGCCAGCAAAGGAGGAGCAGAGCTTCCAGCATGGATGCCAAGAGACTGGTGCTGATGACAGGGCACAGGGATGTTTGGGAAATCATCTGTGCTGGGAAGGAGCCAGCAGGGAGCAGGGCTGTGGGATGGGGCTCCAGTCCTTCATCCCCAGGGACTGAGGAGGCAAAGCCACAGGGAACACCCCTGCTATGGGGAAGGGCTGGGAGCTGGCATGGCAGGGACATCTGCTGCAGGCCCCTGACATCATCCCACACCAGGATTTTTCACTCTTGGGCTGTGGGATGTGTGGAACACCCTGCTGTCCCAGCTGTGGGTAACACTCGCTGGGGCTCCAGCATCGGATCAGCTGGGGTGCAGGGAGGGTTCTGCCCCTGCTCCACGTCCCAGCAGCGCTGAGGTTTGTGTCAGCTTTCCCTTAAGCAGATTTTCAGGCTCTAAGTGTCAAGTTTAATCCCGACACCGAAGGTCCGTGTGGCAGCCAGTGCCTCCGGCTGCGTCATCACCCCGCACGCAGGTGCTGGGGCCTGAGCTGCCCTTTGCATGTTGGGCCTGAGGTCACCAGAGCCGTGCTGTTCCCAGGCTGCTGGATCTGCCCTTGTGCCAGCACCCAAATCCGTGGCCACTTGGCCTGGACCCAAGGCTGAGGGAAAGGAGCCCACAATCCCAGCAGAGCCGTGCTCCCGCAGTGCCTTCAAACAGCAAAACAGAAGGATTTGCAGGATCATAACCCATCCTGTCTGCGGCCCCATATGCCAAACAATTCATCTTCCCTCCCGGTGCCCTTGTAAAGCAAACCAGTAAATTGCCTTCATTTCACAGCTGAGGGAGCGTGGTTGCAGTGAGGCCCCTGCCCAGGGGAGTGGGGCGCTCCCGAGTGGGTCAGTGGGCACATCCACACGGGTGGCTGCAGCCCCCCCAGGGCAGCCTTCCCCGGGGGAACAGGGACTATTCTCGGAGAGATTTACACGTCAGGGAGCACAGTGAATAAACCCTCAGTGACCTCAAAAGCATCCTTCTGCTAAAATGCATCCCCATGGCCTCAACATCTGCAGCTCAGATCGACCCTGTGGCTGGGAAGAGGCACCTCCAATGGGAGGATGTAGCGGGTCTCCTACAGGCAACAGCCAGTGCCATGCGTTCCATAAGGGAATTAGGACAAATTCCGGCACCAAAATCCCATTACTGTGAGAAGGGACCTGCTCTCCTGATGCCGCCATCCCTGCAGTGGCCACTGTCCCCACGGGAGCAGAGCCGTGTCCTTCAGAGAGCCGGCGGTGTCCGGAGGGATGAGGGTTAAAGCGCCCCACTTCCCGTTCCACACGGCCTCTGCCTTTGGAGCTCATCTGGGCAGATAATGGACTTTGCCTTCTGACTTAATCTGCTGTAAATCTCTCCCTTAATTGCTCATCATCCGGAAACCTGGAGGGAACCCGGACAGACATTCCCGCCGTGTGAGACAGCCATCCTCTCCTTCCCTACCCTAGTCCTGCTGCCAGCCTGTGCCCAGAGCCCCCTGCAAATCCAAACCCCCCAGTACATCCAGCGCACCAGAGCACCCAGTATTCCCAGTACAACATCAGGGCACCCAGTGCACCCGCACGTCCAGCCAGGGGGAAGCTCCCGATGGGAAATAAGACGGGCAGCCCTCCCCTTCAGCCCCCAAAACTAAAGGGGCTCTGTCCCCCCACCCTGCCTCAGCTTCTTCCACCCCTAAAAGAGCCGAGGGCTCCGCGAACGAGGGGCAGCTCAGGGGGTCGCAGTACCCAAACCCCGCGCAGCACAAGGGGCGCAAGCCCCCCTCAGGAGCTTGGTGGGGGCTGCTCGCAGTCCAAAACGCCTCTCCCGGCAGCTGCGAGCAGCGTTTCGTTCTGCTGCTGCCGAAGGAGCAATCCCGTCCTGCAGAGGAGCACCAGACGTCACACGCGGGAAGGTTGCTAAGTGAGCTGGTCCCTCCTCAATGATGCACGACTTCATTACGCGGCTCCCTAAATGGATGTTACACACAAATGACATTTGCCTTGCAGCATATGAGCTCCCAAAATAGCGGGCGGCTCTCCGCCTTATTGCTTTGGTTTGCCGAACAATGTCCCCATTGTCTGCGGGGCTGCGGTGCCCATGCCTGGCACGGCGCTCCGGGGTTGGGGCGTTGGGCACAAAGGGATGGGGACCCCCAAACCAGCCCAGCTGTGCCCGCGGTGGCAGCGATGTGGGACCTGGGGTGTCCCCGTGGCCAGGATGGGGCGAGTGGGTTGCGCATTTCTAGCGGGGCCATGGGGAACAACGAACTCGGGCCCCTCTCTTGCTCCGATCCTCTTCCTCTCCCTGCCTCAGATTTCTTTCCTGATGCTTCACTCAGAGTTTTTCTGCAGACTGGGTGTTTCCTCTGAGGGGAAGAGCTCCAGAGATGCTTCAGACACAGCCCCGCTCCTGCACGAGCCTCCCACCACCCAGTGCTCTGCTAAAGGGACCAAATCCAGCTCATGACACACCTATAGAGGTGACAGAGGGGACAGGCCACCATGTCACACCACAGGCATTCAACTAAGGCCACTTCTCCTGGCCTGCGGTCGCAGCCACGGTGGCAGCGCCAGGGACTGGCTGCTCATGTGGCCATTTCATCTAAAATTGCTTAAACTCAGCCCTGGATTCCTTTGAGATGAACTGAACTGTGCAGAGAGAAGGTCTGGCTCCAGCTCTGCACCGTGCATAAGGTACAAATAAAAAAGAAACATAAAGGTTATGTCCATGCTGAAGAGAGAAATTTGCTTTTCCTTCCCCCCCGATTTCCTAAGAACATCCACGGCAGCTGATCTGTGCAGCACTGCCGTAATCCGGTGATATATTTTAATCCCATTACGTTGCCATGCGCTCGCTCCCAGCCCGCCCGGGCTGGGAGGAACAGATGTTTCCTAATTGGCACTTGTGCTGCCCAGGGGTTTCCAGCTCGGACAGCGTTCCTGTGCCTCCGCTGGCACTGACAGGAGTCCCTGCCGCTGGATTTGCAGCCTCAAAGGATGTAACAGCGCTGGCTGCTCCTGTGCCAGTGCCCCACCTGGAGCTGCTGTTCTCCGGCCCGTGGAGGGGTCACGGTGTCACTGCTGGCCGTCCCCGCGGGTGAACCGGGGACAATCGGGGCTGCCCTGGCCGCTCGCCCGGAGGGAAACGCAGCATTTGCTTTTTTTCCACCTGTTTGGGGAAAGGCGTCGGATGCGGAGGGAGCCTCGTCCCAGGACACCCGGGCGGCCGCCACTGCTCAGCTCCTCACTCCCACCACTCGCCGCTTCCCAGCACATCCCCTTGGCTCTTCATGTGAGCGGGGAGTTTTGGTTTGTCCCTGAGTGTTTCATCATCGTGGGGCCGCAGCGTCGCTGTCCTGGCCGGCTGCAATCCCCTGATACCCGGTAATCCCATTATGTCTCCACGAGGCCGCTTCCAATTCTGGCCTCTGTGATGTTTCTTAATTAGCTTTTCAACCGGACAGGGGTTTTACCGGCTGGAGGGAGCTGTGGAGGTTTCATTGCTTCCTTTCTCTGCCTCATCACACTGATGTCAGGAACAAAATCAAAGAGCAGAAAGCAGATGGGAGCCTGGCATTGAGGACAAGAATGTCCATTCTCGGGGACAGCCAGAGCCCGGCGTCCCCCGCCAAAGCTCCTCTCTCTCTCTCTCCCTCTCTCTCTCTCTCTCTCCGGGATATTTCACTCCTGCCTCAGCCCTCGCATTAATCAGAGCAGAGATTACTTTTCCCCATGCCAAAGCTGAACATTGATAAATCACAAATCTGTCCTGAAAACCGCAAGGCTTTAATAATACATGCTGGGTTCCTGCCTGGTTTTCCTTCCTTCCTTAAACCTTCAGTGTTTGTGGCTGGGTCTCTGCGTGGAGGCACAAACATGAGGCCGGAGGCTCAATTTAATGCAAAGACGTAGAAGAAAAAAAATTGAAGAGAGGGTTCTCCTTTAATCACGTGGCTCATGAAGCTGGAGAATTAAACATAACAATAATTTTCAGAGGATAAAAATCTGTGAAACCCACAGAAAAGCCCTCACAGCTGGCAAGGCACACTAGGTACCTAAAGCACCCAGGCTGCAGGTGCGATTGAGCTCAGCCCATTGTACTTAAGAATAAACAATTCATATTTTTCAAGACTGTTGGTTTTTTTAGCCCATGATTCTCCAACCCGGGGTGTCCCGAGGGGGAATTCACCCGGCTGCCGCCAGCAAAGGCAAAGCAAAGCCAGCGGGAGCCGGCGGGCACATCTTCATCTCTTCACCGCTTCTGCCTCCTCCTCCTCCTCACCAGCCCATCCCGCATCACCCACGGTCCTCACGGAGGCACCTCCCAAGAACAGACAGCGGCTGCGGCTCCAGTTGGAAAAGAAAACAGGAAGGGAAAGACACCTCAGTGTCGGATGTGATTTAGCCAGGGTTTGCATTAGTCTTACTCTCATTAATTACTCCCTGGCAAATTGCTGCTGTTGCCCTGCCCGCAGCCCCTCTCCTGTGGGGTTCACCTGCCGGGGGTCGCGGGGATCCCCGCGCCCACCCCAGCCTGGTGGGCACCGCAGGAACCGGGGGACTGGCACCAACACGGCCGGCGGCGGTGGGGTCTGGTCCCGCCCCCCATCCTTTTTGCTGGGTGGAAAAACAAAAAAAAATCCCTTCCCCAGCCTGGAGAACAGCTTTAGCTCTGCCGGCTGTTGGCACGACGGCAAAACCACCCACCCACCCAGTGGGACCGCTGAAATCTCCTCAGCACCGGCACCGGCAGCCCCGCCGGCAGCGGGGGACGATGGCCAGCGGGAGGGAGGGGACGAGGACACGGCTGGGGTGACAGCGGGCTCCGAGCTGCTGAGGCGACGAGCTCGGTAGCGGCGAGCCAGATGGCAGCTCCGCAGCGCGCGTGGGACGGAGGCGATCTTCTGCTTTTGAATAAATTTTTTAAAAAAACAAATTATTCTCTCGGCACATTTCCCCAGAGCCAGCGAGGGAAAAACCCTCCTCAGCAGAGCTGAAGCTGCTTCCAGGTGACCCGAGGGCGCCCACCTGGGTGCACTCAGCCACCAGATGAGGAATTTCCCCCAACGGGTCCCACAGGAGCTGCTCTGGGCTCGCTCACATTTTCCACTTCTGCTTTCGGTGCTTTTCCCCTCCGAACCCTCCCAGCCCACCCAGAGCCGGGCTCCGGTGTCCCTGCGGGAGCTGCCCTGGTCCCCGTCTGTTAGGTTGGACAGGGCTTGGGGCAACCTGGGCTAGTGGAAGGTGGCCCTGCCCAGGGCAGGGTAGTCGAACGAGATGAGCTTTAAAGTCCCTTCCAACCCAAACCGTTCCAGGATTCCATGGCTGGGAATCTCTGATTCCGTGATTTGGGGTCTCTGCCCCCCAGGAGCCGCCGTTTCCGCACAGAGCACCGCGGGCACTGCCGCTGCTACCGCTGAACTCCCATTTTTCACGGAAACATTCCGGTCTGGGATGATCCTGAATCCTCTCTGGGGAAGGAAGGAAAGGCGCAGCTTTCCGCAGGGAAGCCGAAGCACGCCTCGGCGAGGAGCTGCATTTCACAGCAGCGTGTGGCGAGTGATGGAATCGGGCTGCTCGCCCCTGGGCTGGGCTGTTCCCTCCGGGGGGCTCCGCCGGCCACAGGGAAAAGCCTCTGGCACACAGAGGATTCGGGGCAAACCCCACTCCACCGCGGGAGCTGATGAGGGGGATCTTGTGCACCCCTGACTCCCTGAGATTCCCGTGTTTGCCGGGATTCACACCAAAACACCGCAGCTTTGCACGGGAGAGGAGAGCGGCAGGAGCCACGGGGTGCCCGGAGTGCCCCCTCAGGTGCCCCTCACCTGTGCCCGTCACCGGCTGCCCCGGCCACGTCCTGCTGCCGGAGGGGACCGAGCCCAGCCGGCCCGGCCACCGCCTCTGTCACCGCCACCCCTCTGCCACCACACGGAGCCCCCGGCCAAGCAGGTGCGGCTGCGTTCCTCCACTTCCTTTGCCCGATTTATGACACGATCATAAAAGCACCCTCCAGCACCGTGACCGCTAAATTAAAGCATTATTACTAATTAAAGCTTTCAGAGCCTAATAGCTAATGCCATTATTCGGCTTGGTGGTGGCCCGGCCGAGAGGGGCCCCCCCAGCATCTGTGGCATCTGCCCCGGTGCTCAGGGGACACTTTTGTCCCCGCAGCAGGGTGTGACCCATCCGTGCACCCCAAGACAGGGCTGAGCCCCAGAGCCACCACGCTGGGGTCGGAGCCCCCAGGTCCGCACAGGGTGAGCCCCAGGTCACCTCCCTCACCCCGGACACTTGGGTGGCCTGGCAGCACCGATGGCGATGGGTGGCACTGAGACGGGCCCCCCTCCCCAGCCAGGAGCGCGAAGGGCAGGGCGGGCGTCCCGACAAGGGAATGAAAAGGCAGAGCTGGGACTTTGAAACTCCAAGCTTTATTGAGTTGCTTCGGCAGCGCGTGCGTCACACGGGGGGAGGCGGGAGGCGAGGCCGCGGGGGCTCAGCGGCGGCCGGGGGAACGCCTGCTCCGCTCCCCGCGCCCCGGCACGGGCCGGGGGCTTTAGTTGGTGGGGTGGTAGGCACCGCGCTGGTGCCACTGCATGTCCCGGATGCGCCTGACCGACTGGATCTGGGGGTGCTGAGCGCCGAAGTCTGAGCTGTCCTTGTAGTCCCCCTTTTCAAACAGGTACTGGTAGCCCCGGTAGCCGGGGTACTGGTATCCCACCCACCCGCCAAG
>VXBB01009117.1:599992-619831 GCA_013399915.1 Illadopsis cleaveri | reverse complement strand
CGGGGGGTCCCTCAGCTGTTCTCGAAGGAGCCCCGCTGGTGCCACTGCTGGTCCCGCACGCGGCGCACGGACTGCATGAGGGGCTGGTTGGCGTCCCACTCGTTCCAGTGCCGGTACTCGCCCTTCTCGAAGACGTGCTGGCGGCCCCGGTAGCCGGGGTACTCGTAGCCCACCCACCTGCGGGGAGTGAGGCGGTGCTCAGCAGTGCCCGCACCACACCCCCACATCCCCCGGAGCAGGGGCAGTGTCCCCATCCCCATCCCCGTGTCTCTGCATGCCACAGCCAGGTGATGCTGCCCAGGGTCACTCCTGTGTCACCAGGCTGCAGCCACGGTGCCCAGGTGGGAAATTCCATGTGGGAGGAGGGGATGGAGAGTCCATGGAGAAGGGACCACAGCTCCACTGCTGGAGTGGTGGGTTAGAGCAAGGAGCCATCATCCAGCCCCTGGGACACTGCCACGGTCCCTAATTACCCCCTGTGGGCCAGGGGGAAAGGTGGCAGCAGGGAGGGAACAAGGGACATGGTGGGCATGAGCAGCACCATGCAGTGGCTGTGCCAGGTGTCCCTGCCACCACCCTAGAGGGGACAAAACCACAGTGCCACGGACAGCAACCTGCTGGGGTGTCCCCTGTGTCCCCATCCTTACGTTCCATTGAGGGCCTTGACGCTGGCCACGCGGTCCTGGAAGCCGTGGGCCCACAGGCTGGGGACGTCGTCGTCCACGATCTCCATCTTCCGCCCGGCGTACCCCGCGTTCTCAAACAGGTGGATCTTGTGGTCGGCGCTGTCCTGGGGGAAAGGGCGGCTCAGGGGCTGCCCCCAGAGTCCCCCTGCAGTCCCCGGTGCTGTGGCCACCCCAGCACAGCCCTACTCACAATCTGGATGGGCCGGAGGGACATCAGGCTGTCGCTGCTGTGGCTGTTGGACCAGGAGTCCCAGCGGGGGTAGTCGCCCTTCTCCAGCACAAACTGCTCCCCAGCGTAGCCCTGGCGTTCAAAGCCCAGCCACCTGCAGGAGCCCAGTGTCAGGGGGATGCTCTCCCTGCCACCCCCTGGGGCTGCTCCATCTCCCCCACCCCAGACTTACGGGCCAGACTCCACCTGGATGGAGCCCACCTTCTCCATCTCCTTCTCGGTGATGTTGGGGAGCTCCTCTGTCAGCTCACACCTTTTCCCTTGGAAATTCTCCAGCTCGTAGATCGTGATCTAAGGTGGGGAGAGACATTGTCAGCCAGCACAGCAGGGGAACACCCCAGGGAATGGGGACAGCAGTGGATCAAAGCACTCCGGCCGTGTCCCTCCATCCTGTGCTAATGTCACTCCTCACCCTGATGGAGCTCTGGGCCGAGCTCTGGCCAAGGGGGTTTGTTTGACAAAGCACAAGCTGGAATTTTGTCCATGACAGGCTGAAAACTATCTCAAACACAGCACTGGAAACACAGAAGGTTTGGGCTAAGAGAATTCCTGAGCTCTGGGCTGCCTCTCCTACCCCCAGCGTGGTCATTGCCCATCCTTTCCTTATCATTGCTCCCTCCAGATCCAACCATCCCCTTGACCTGGCCTGGCACAAGCCCTTTTATTCAGTGTTTTCTTCTAAGCCCTGCCAGGTGCCGAGACCCCAGTGCATCCCCAGAGACCCCAGCAGGCTGCCCTGCTCTCAGCAGAGTCATGAGGCTGAGCTGCAGGATGGGTTGGAGCCTGAGTGTGGCACGGAGCAGGGCCCAGGGTGCCCAGCACCATTCAGGGACCAGGAGAGTCAGTGGGGTGACCAGACACCCCCTGGCACTGTCCCAAAGGGGTCCCAGCTGCAACACCTGAGCCTGGGACAAGGGCAGAGCCTCCTGCACACACCATATAATGGGGGACAGAGGTGACAGCCAGGTTCCTCCGGAGCCTCTGTGCACCCCAAAGCAATAAACAGCTCCAGCTTCTGGCACCTCCCTCTCCCATTGGGAGGATCTGCTCCTACCTCCAGCCTTCCCTGTCCAGGAGCAGCTTTGTGGGAAGCTCTGCACCCACCACATCCTCTCCAGCTGATTTACCTTCAACTAACCTATGAGCTGAATCCAAACCTACAAAAGCACTTGGGGAGTCTCAGTGCCTGGGCCCACAGCTGATCCCACTGTGCTGGGATGCTTCATCTCCTGGATTAAATCCTTGGGCAGCTGCACACCAGCCTGGCCAGCCAATGTCCTTGGCAGGCAAGGGAGCAGTGTCCCTCCTGCCAGGCAGCAGCAGCAGCAGATCCCCAGCCCCAGCTGCTTCCCAACCTGCAGCCCCTCGGGGCCACCACCCACTGCTACTGTGGGAGAGCTGGAGGCCACTCCTGCCCCCCCAGCACCACCTGCAGTGCTGGCACTGGCTCCAGCCTGGTGCCACATCCCACGGCTCCACTCAGCATCCATTCTCCTGCCGTATAGCCCAGTATAGCCCAGTATAACCCAGTATAACCCAGTATACCTTGTAGGTGCCACCTCGCTCGCCAGCACCCTCCCCAGTCGCCATCTGCTCGGGGGGACTTTGCTGCTCAGTCATTGTGCCTGAAAAACCCAAATTGCAGGAGGTTAAGGCGGGAGGCACCGGGATCTACAGCCGGTAAAGAAACACAGAGGATGAAGCTGGCACGGGAACAGGCAGCACGGGTTAGCACAGACCCCCATGCAGCAGCTGGAAATCCCCAGGGATGTCCAGTTTAGGAGCAAGCTCTGTGATCCATCCTCCTCTCCCGCCTGCACACGGGCCCCAAATCCTCACCCGCAGGACTGAACTGAGTCACGTCCCAAGTGACACGGAGCCCTCTGCCCAGGGCAGCTCGCCCAGCTGTCACTAAACTCCCATCTCACAGCCCGGCCTTTGTTCCCAGCAGGAATTCGTCAGCTTCCAGCTGCTGACATCCTTCCCCACAACATAAACCCGACACCTCTCCCTCGCTCCAGCGTCCCAGGGGACACCAAACCCGGCAGCTGGAGCTGCTGCTGCCGCGCTGGCCGGGGGATGGGCATGGTGGTGAGAGCCCCCTGCTCGCGCTCCAGGAACATCCACAAAACTCTGCTCAAACATTGGAAAGCGCCTTCCCCGGCCACGCCACGCCGACAAGGGGGCTTTAAGAGACGAATAAAGGAGTTTGATCAACGTCCTTGAATCAAACCCCGCAGCTTCACTTCTCGCCAAGCCCTCCGCTGGGGGAACACCTCGACTCAGACACACAAATTCTTGGTGAAAAGCCCCTTGCGGTCCCCGGCGGTGCCGCCTCTACCTCTCCGTGTGGTTCCGCTGTGCCGGGGCGGCGCGGGCGGCCCCGCTATTTATGGGTTGCTTCTGAACAGAACAGCAGAATTCCCCGAGCGCTGATACAGCAGCTGCGTCCACGGAATTCCATCCATGAGATTTCATCTCAATAGCGCGGGCGCGCAGCGAGCTATGGAAACGTCATGCAGATTTCTCCCGGCCGTCCCTCGGCCACGGGCCACTCGATTTACAGAAGATTAACGTCGAAATTCACATCAGCACGTTCACGCTGCTTCTTGCCAGGTTCTCTGGAAAACTCTGCCATCAGCAGTTCACGGGAGGGTTTAGCCTGGAAACCGAGCGCAGCGCGAAGCAAAAACCGGGCAAAATATCCCCGTTTGTGCGGGCTCCCGAGGCAGGTGTGACACAGGGCCGGGCTCGGCTCCGGGAGCAGCTCACATTTTCAGATTGGCCTCCTTGCTTTAACTTTGGCCTCAAGCAGGTTCTCTCCATTGAGTCCCTTTTCTTTCTCTGCCCACAGTGTGGCTCCCTCCCGGTATTTCCCAGGAACACTCTGGGAACGCATCCCGGGGTGTGTGACAAGGGATTTCTGGAGCTTGGCACAAGGATTTGTGCATCCTCACAGGCACAGGATGATGTAAGGGGGGAGAGCAGCCCTTGCACACCAGGCACCAAACTGGGGAATTTCGCTTTGCTGGTAGCAGGCCTGACTCCCTCTTCACCTTTGAGAGTCCCTTCAGACCCAAACCATCCTGATTCCTCAGGGAACATTTTATTCAGCTGCACATATCCATTCACTACAGCCCTTGCAGGTTTTGCTACCTGCTCTGAGTGTGGCTCATCTTGAAACCAAGAACTACCCAGGAAACCTTTACTGAAATTGCCAGAGAAGAGAATCCCCTGGGTCAGGATGGACAAACTGAATGGGAGAGGGGTGGAAACCTCTCCTGTTACATGTGTTAGAATGAGGCCCCTCAGCCCCATCCCATCCCTGGCCTTGCTGGGTGATGCTCCAGGCCTGGTGTGACAGGGATGACCCAACTGACTCTTCCTCACTCTGCCCATCCTGTGGCTCTTGATGAAGATTTGCTGTCCCACAGGGTGCCACAGCTCCAACAGGCACAGACTGAGGAGGAATGGATTCTGTTTTACCAAACACAACATCATCTGTCCTCAACAAATTAGAAACACGGAATTTCTCGTGCCAGTCCCTTCCTTCCCAGCATTCTCATTCCCTGAGCTCTGCCACGGCTGCAGGGCCCTGGATCTGCCTCCCCCAGCTCTCCACACTGACAAGGCAATTCCAAAAACATGACAGAAGGGGCACTGGATCTCCTGGCTGCCTCTCCCAAACAGACCTCAATTTCCTCTCGCTGTCAGCCTCTTAAATCCCTTTGAAAAGTGACTGTTAGAAAATAGATATTTTTTGTTAATACCTGGCAAAGCTAAACTGGAACTGTAATGGTACAGAACAAAATACAGCAGACAGAACATCTTTACTGCCTAGGAAACTGTAATACAAAATATAGGATTTCCATCACACAATGTATTTATTGTGACCCAGACTGACAGACCATAAGGCTATGTGGAGCAATATAAAAGCTTAATCTCCACGAGAGCTCCTTCAAAACCACATTTGATACCATTTTGTTTAATATGGAATGAGAAAAACCCATAAACCACCAAACCTTGGCTCTCCTCTTCTGCCAATCCCACCAGAAGAACCAGAAATTATTTCAGGTTGTATTTTTGCAATACAGTTATACTTGAGTGAACAGGACAGCCATGGAACAGAGCTCACCACCAGCTCAGGAAGGATTCCCACCCTCCACCCTCTTCATTCCCAGGGTGAGCAGAACTAGGCCTGGACTCAGCAGCCCCTGCCAGAACACCCCAAATCCCATTAAAGCTCCATGGAGGTGGTTTCATAGAATCCCAGGATGGTTTGGGTTGGAAGGGATTTTAAAGCTCATCTCATTCTGGCCCCCTGCTCCCCCAACCTTCCACTAGATCAGGTTGCCTCAAGCCCTGTCCAGCCTGGCCCAAAAAGCATTCACCTCCATCTTTAAAAGGAATTAAAGCAAATACCTGTTTTTCCTTCTCAGTACTGGGCTGAAGGGATGGATCCAGCACATCCCTCACTTGGCTGCAGCTGCTCTTGCAGCAGTGTCCTTCAGGGAGGTGCAGACAGTGACCTCGGTCTGACAGGGTGACAGTTATGGTGACAGGTCTGCATTTCACTGAAATAGTTTGCTTTGCCCCCAGAGCTGGCTCGAGGACAGCAGTGACAGTGCTGGGAACTCACCCCAGAGGTTCTGTACCTGGATACACCTTGTGAGGCAGAGCCACACCCTGTGGCAGCACCCCAGAACTGCCCATCTCCCCCTGAAACACACAATCCTTGCAGAAATCAGGGATTTGTGTTCCAAACCTTTTACAGGTCACACTTTGTATTCCCAAATCTGCCCCATGTGCATTTCAGTTTACAAATAACTTGTTTGCAAACAAGGAACAGGGTGAAACAAACTTCTGTGGGAGTGAAAAGGGGATGGTGTATGGGGGGTGAGTCCTATGGAAAGTCTTGGAATGTTAAAGGTTGGAGAACTGACCATTGCTTCTTTCTCTGCAGGAAGTGAAAGGCTCTGGTGGGTGATGACCAAACTGAAGATTCACAGATGTGAAAAAAGGTGAATCTGCTAACAGAAAAATAAAAAGGAAGAAATCCACAACTGGGAATTCCAATAAAAAACAAGGGAGCAGCCGTGCAAGTCCCTGACACGGCACCTGGAGCAGGGATCAAGAGAGGAGGGCAGTCAGAAAGTGTTCCTGAATTCCACAAAACGTAACATCCCACCTTTAAACCCCAATATTGATGTGGCTTTTTAAGCAAGGAGAGACAGCTGAGGAGCTGTGAGGGGAGAGACAAAGGAACTGCCAGGGTCTTCATCATCCTCAGCATCACTTTCTGGACAAGAGCTGAACCTGGCTCCAGGACAGGATCCAGAAGTGAAGGAAGCAGCACATCTGAAGGAATCTTAGAGCTCACTTCCATCTCCAATAAACAGCAGGAAAAACCACATGGCAACAAAAGTGAAAGCATAAAAAAATTCCAAGAAGCGTCATTTGGAATTAAAATAGAATTATATAAAGTGTATTACAGTCTGTTCTATCATTTAAGAAGTAATAACATATTTATATATCTTTTATTACAGAGCAATAACCCGAAGAGAAGGAAGTAGATATTTAATCCATGTACAATATAAAGAAATAACAGAGCAGAAAAAAACACTTTCCCATTCAACAACATTCTAAAGATGCTCTTTAATTAGACATTTAAGCATTAAACATTTCTCAGTAGTAGGTTAAACTACTCAATACAGTAATTTCAGTGCATTGTCCAAGCAGATGTGGAAATGCAAACACATTCAAGGGCTTTGTGGAAACCTCGTGTCAATCCTCTCAGTTTCCTCAACACAAACAGTTATGGAATTTCTGGCCTAGACCAAGAACCAGTAAATCCTCCAACTGTTGGGAACGCAGCACTGTCACCTGTGGAAGTGGAAAATCCAGCCTGTGTGAATGTTCCTGTGAGCAGGGATTTGCCTGATTGCCACTTGATGTGAGTGAGAACAGCCACCATCATCATCCTCCTCACCTGCATGTGCTGCTCAGGCTGCTCCAGGTGAGGACACACCCACGGAACCCTCGGGTGCTGCCACAGGAATAAACCCCAAAAAACAAGCCAAGAGTCACCTTTTCCACCATCATCTAAAGGAGAGGGAAGGGAATCTGTGCAAGGTTTTAAAAGGAGCTGGTCAATGGTGGCGGCTGGACTGACACGGTCCATCCCCAAATTCCACCAGAATCCTGGGGATCACTGCTCTGTGGGGAGCAGAGGGGCTGCCAAAATAACACTGGCAACAGCTCCCATGAGAAACAGGGCAAAGCAACAGGGAAAAAGACTTTTACATCAGACAGACATCTCCATCTCATCTCCAGGGAACACAGGGAGCTGCCACCGGAATAAAATCCGGGAGCGAGAGATGTGCAGATGGGACTCGTCTCCTGCCATCCTGCTGCTATTTCCTGCAGACTGGGACTGCAAATCTCCCCCCACTGTGACTCCTCCAGGAGGTGAATTGGCACATGGTTTTGGCAGCTCCAAGCCTGACAGACAGTGGCCCGGGCAGGCCCCAAGGGAGCCACGCTCCCGAAACGCTGATTGGGAAAAAAAAAAAGACAAAAGCAAAAGGAGCTGAAGTGCTGGTGCTTTATGGTTTGTATCCAGAGGGGCCCCTCAGCAGGACGTGGGGAGTGCAGCCCAAGGAGCTCTGCCAGGTGAGGAGAGCTCTCCACTCTCCTTTTCCTTCTTCCTAGTGGAACACCTGGAATCACCTCCCTCCCTGGGCTACGCTTTCAAAGGTTACTGAAAGAGCACTTATCTGGGGCAAGAACTGACTTTGTCTTCCATGGCCATGGTGGTTGGTGTGTTCAGAATGAGTGTCCAGAGACAGGGAATATCTGAGAATTAGGGATACCCCAACACCCGTGTGCTCCAGGAGATCTCTACTCCGCTATCAGCACGTCTCGCCAAAGGAAAGACAGGAAATCATCTGAGAAACTGAAGATCACATTTAGGTTATCCCACAAAATCAGCATAAAAATAAAAACTTAAACCTGGTATTTACAGATTAACAAATAAAAATATGAAGTGGGACTATCTGAACTGCTATTAAAGTGACATTCAACAATTAACTGGAACCCTGATATGAGTGTAACATCCTCCCTCTTCCCTTCCTTTTTTTGTTATAAAAACAGTATTTACATATTTTTACTTTTTTTTTTTTTTAAGAGAACTGATTGACATTATTGCTTGATCCTTTTTAGGAAAGACATTCCAATGAAGCAATTATTCCACATGCTGACAAAACACAGAATATACCACTTCAAGAGTGACAAAAGTTAACATTTTGTTCATCTAAAAATTATCTCCATCTGCCAGGTCAGCAGATCACATGTAAATACAAGCCAATCAAAAATACATTTTACAAAAAATAATCAAGTTTCCTTTTTCAATATGGCAGTAAACATGATTTGTTCTTCCACTCTCACCTTCCACAAATTTCATTCTAAATAGGAGCTTACTATTTGTTCACCAAAAAAAAGAAAAAAAACCAGATAAATTTGATTAAAATTATTATTTTCATAAACAAACACAAAGCCCAGCCAGACACATCTCCCAGAGGTGAACACCTACAGAGTCTGTTCCACAGTGAGGGGAGTTCCCTGGATCACAGCACTCCCAAATCTCTGTTTTCTGAGACTTTCTGAAGTGCTAACCATGACCCAGGGGGGTTCTCCTGGCAGCAGGTCTGAAGTGCCACTGTCCCTCCAGCTTGACAGACACAGCTTTGTATTTGACTATGAACTGAAGCAGCTTTTCTCCACAAAACAGGAAGGCACCATGCACAGAGCAGTTGAGGCAGGAAGCAAACAGCAGCAACATGACATGGGGGTTTAGGTTCAGATGAGTTAAGGCTTCTGTTAAACTTCTTTATCTTCTCCTAGTTAGAATCACTGTCTGGAAAGGAAAACAGAAGGAAGGGTGTGATATGGTCAGGCAGCTGGAACAGGAACCCCTTAAAATGTGTTTTCTGTTGTAGTGCCACCTGGGTCTTGAATATTTCATGCATTAAATGCTTAAAAGCCACCCAGAATTGTGGTGAAATCACACGAAGTTTACAAACTTTGGGAAATCCCAGCCCCAACAGAGAGAGGGTTACGAAAATCAAATTATGTGCAGAGAAGCAGTGGAACTGTGACTGGGAGTGGAGGGGCACTGCCCTGCTTGGCCCCAGTCCCTGACACCCCTGGTGCACAGGGCAGGGTAAGGACAGTGGTGACAACAACACATCAAAGGAAATGAGAGTTTGTCACTGCACACCTGCACTCAGCAAAGCCTCCCCCTTCCTATCCAAGTACCTTTTCAAACCTGATTCTCATAATGGCTCTGTCTCTTCTTTGATTTCAGCTCCTTCAGCCACTGAGGAGACTTTTCTTCTGACCTAAAATATATATTAAAAAAATACTCTTTATTCTTTCATTATGAAAACTCCTGACAGAAACAACGACAACAAAAAAAACCCCGAATGTACAGCTTGCTGCATTATTTTTCCCTTCCACCAAGAAGAGCATTAGCCTTCTCCTGACACTGGGATTCTCTCACCTGTCCTCCTTTTCCACACTGGAGGGCAGCACTCTGCTGCCGGGAGTGCCGAGCTGTGCTTTGGGGGATTTGAAGGGCTGAGCAGAGCCGATGTCACCAGTGCTCTCAGACTCTTGTCTTTTCCGCAGTTGGGCCTGAATATAAAAATAAAGAAATGGGTCCTTTTAAGCCAGCATCCGGGCTTTTTTTGGGTTTTTTTTGGAATGCAGAACGGATCACACTAGATTTATAAATACAAAAAAAATTCCCTGAAATGAGTGAGGGGATTTTTATAAAGCACCTGCAGCTACTGAACTGATTTATCTCCCACCTACTGGGCTCTGCCTAAGCTCACCTTGAGAACAGAGTGATCCATCCCTGGGAACACGGGCAGTCTCTGGGCTTGCACAGAAGACGACCTTGGAGTGTGCTGGATCTTGTCTTCCTCCTCAGAATCTTCCTGTTGCATAGTTTTCTTCTCTTCTAATTAATTGTTAAAAAGAAAAAAAAAGCAGAGGGAGAAACCATGAGCCAACTTTTCATCTCTGCCTTGTTCGAGATCTCTTCCTGCACTCAAGCAGGAACGAAGGGCAGTATTTAAAAAACGCCTTTTACAAACTCCTGCCCTTCCACTCAAGCTGATCACAACCAACTATTCCAGGTAGCTGAGGGGTTTACCTGTGGAATCTTTGAACATCCAGCCATTATCTTGTTCTTCTGTCAAGGAAAACCTGTTCTCCAGGTCCGGCCCTCTGCTCCTGCGCAGCGAGTGCGACGCGGGCGCCCGGCACCGGCGCTTCTTGCTCAGCTGCGCCCGAGTCTTCAGAGCACTGGAGTCCAGGACAGCCGTGTGCTGGAGAAACACAGACCTGGGAATGAGCCCCACCTCCTCCCCACTGAAATCCCAACCCACTCAATTGCATTCACCAATTAAAAGATGTATTTGCCCGATTATTATTATTGTAGTCACTTGAAATCATACTAAAGGGAGTGTATGATGAGGACGTGGTGCTTCATGGCTAACTGGGTGTAATCCTTTGATTTCTCTAGGCTGTGGATATCTGAGTTGTATGAATAATTTCCACTAAATAAATATAAAAAATTAACTGCAATAATCAGCAGTTTGGTTCCTAGAGTGCTTTATGCAACCCAAACTAGTCTGGGATTCCATGACTAATTATCCAAGGCTAGCAGCTTTATGGAATCTCTCAGAACCTGAACACCACAGAGACTTAGAAGAACTCTGCAGTTTCGATCCTAAACTTCTCAGGCAGGAAAGCAGCTGGGAAAATTCTGTGTGTGGAAAAGGCAGGGCAAAACTGGCTGCAAAGTTTCCAGAAGGAACTGCCTTGCAGGGATTAACTGAGGGAACACATGATGGCAACTCACATCAATGAAGGAGAAATAACCCTTGTCCTCAGGGAGTGTGTCCCCTGCAGGAGGCAAATCAGCCCCATCAGTGGAGTCCATGTCCGTGCTGGAACGGTCCAGGCTGGTGCTCCTTTGGTCTTTGGAGAAGTCATGGTGCTCAGCCAGGGAGGGAGGCTCTGTCTGTGAGGACAGCGAGGACGGGTGGCTGCCCGGGGGCTGCTTCCGCCCTGACACAACCTCATTGTCCAGGGAAGGAGATTCTCCCACAAAGCTGCAAATGGAGCAGATGGAACCTGTGAGACTTGGGGGCAAACAAAGACATGCAAGGCCAGGCTGGATCACAGGTGGTCAGCAGGAGTTAAATAGAAGTGGAACAGAAAGTTTGAGTACCAGCAGCAGGGTGTGGATCCCTTCCACTGGCACAGCCCTCACCCCTTGGATTCACAGTGTGTTGGGGATTGGGGTGGATTCCAGCCAGCTAGGGGATTTTTTTCCAGGAATGCTGGAGCTGAAGAGAGCTGGGCACCAGGTGGCACCCTAAGGCAGGGCTCCATGGGCAGAGCTTCTCGTGCCTCGGGAAGGAGGGCAGCAGCACCTGCTCCCCACTGCTGGGATGCTCCCAGTGTATTCCTAGAACTCCTCCTGTGGCCTAGACTGACAGGAATGAGCTGCAGGGTCAGGACTGAAAGCTGGACACAGTTGTGTCTGCCTTTGTCACAAAGGCTGGAGTATTCCTTGAAATAGGAAGACTCTACTGTCAGTAAAAATTGAGCTGTCTTGCTTCGAATTCCCAGTTTGAAAAAACCCAAAACGTAAAGGATTTAGTTCTGATTTTTTTTCCCTCTTGATAGAAGTCTTTTGTGACTAAGCACCATTTCTTGGTCACACATCTAGGAAAACTGTTCTAAACCTAAAAAAGCCACATATATATCAATATATGCACCTCTTTTAAGCAATAAACTATAGTATTTGGTACAGCAATCCCAGGAAAAGAACACTCAGGAGTCTACTGCTGGATAACAGCATTCCATCAGCACCAGTACATGGTACAATGTCCAGTCTGGCAGAGCAGACACTGCCCAGAGGGTTTCCAGCACACAAACAGAGGGAATGCTGCTTCCCTCCTTCACCAGTGGGCCCCAGGATAATTAAGAATGGCACTAATGAGCTCTGGGGGAAAGTTTTTGTCTAGGGTTTTTGCTTCAAATGACATTTGGTATCTGCAGCATTAGGCTTTAGAGGCACTGCAATATGGAGGAATGGAGAGGGAAGGGACAATCTGCAGGACCTTTCATGGAAATTAAAGCATGTGTTGAAAGGATCCTGTTGGATTTGCACATCTCCAAAAAGTCTCTTCCCTGCTGCATTCCAGGGCTGCAGGGGATGCAATTCACTGAGGTTTTTAAAACTGAAATATCTGAGAGCAAGATGTGACAGAAATCCAGCTGAATTAGCACTGGTTGGTGGTTCCTCATTGCCAAACCTTCCCAATGGATTTTCCTTTGGAGTTCCTGCACAATTACAGCCCTACACACCAATCCCTGTGGCACAGCTCATCTCCAAATGTGGGAAGGATGCCTAGAGTCCAAACCCTGTTATGTGCAGTGGATTCTTTCCAGTGAACAGCAAATTAGGGGGAAAATTCCCTTCAGGAAAATGAAATTGAAAACGTATTTTCAGTTCTCATTACTGAGATATATCATGCACCTCTTCCTATAACTTCATTAAGATTTCAGGGTTTGTGAACACATCCATGAGCTGCCCCCAATGTTCCACAGGTGCATTTATAGACACTTCTCTGAGAAATCATCCCTCACGTGGAGCACACAAACCCAGCAGGATGGTTATCACAATGGGCAATAAACTGACAGCAATCCTCACTTTCAACTGCAATTAAATTTAATTAGTTTTAGCAAGACAGTGTATAGAGGGCATAAAGAAGGTGTTGCTTCAGCCTGTGAAATGAGAAGTCAGAGCTGTATGGATCCACCACCTAAAACCAATTCCTTTCCTGTAAAAAACAATCATTTTCCTTATGAAGACTGTTCTAACCTAGAAGAATTTTCTACAGTGCCAACTTGGAAAAGCTTATTAAAGCACTTGAGAAAAATTTAAATAAAATCTTTAAAATAAACTAAGAAAATTCCAGTTAACACCTCTAAATTGGAGGAGATGGTTTCAACTCTGTCCATCTCAAGGAGTTACTGGCCAAAGCCCACTGG
Organism: Illadopsis cleaveri; assembly: GCA_013399915.1. Taxonomy (NCBI): domain Eukaryota; kingdom Metazoa; phylum Chordata; class Aves; order Passeriformes; family Timaliidae; genus Illadopsis; species Illadopsis cleaveri. The sequence continues at coordinate 606,784 of VXBB01009117.1, read as the reverse complement.
AACCAGCCCAGAGGAGCTCCTTATATTAATTCAACAGTGACTCAGTTCTATAGGAAAATACTCCTTCCTTCACCTTCCAAAAGCTCATCTAGAAAAAGAACCATGTTCATCCTGTTGCCATGAAGTTACAGCTTTTGATTTCAAAATTCCCTTCCTTTCCCAGAGAAGCAGTGGAGTCACCATCCCTGGAAGTGTTCAAATGCCAAGGAGAGGTGGCACTGCTTGGTTTAATGGCCACAGTGGAATTCAGGTGAAGGCTGGACTCTGTGATCTCGGAGGGATTTTCCAACCTTAAGGACTCTGTGATTCCATGAAGATGAGGTCATTCACAGAAGCACTAATGGAACACTCCTACAATAATCCCTCCGTGGCTCCAATACTGGGAAATGCCCCAGCCTGGAGGTTCCCCCAGCACAGCAGGAGGCTGTGACACCTTTTGGTCCCTGCGGGATGTGACACCGTGGGGCTGGCAGCGGAAATGCTCCGAGGGAAACGAGCCAGGCCAAACAGGAAAACTGAACCATCAACATCTCCTGTGAGTTCCTGCCTCCAGCTGGGCTGAGGAGGAGGCACCAAAGGCAGAGCCCTGCTCACAGCACCCACAGCAGCATGAGGAGAACGTCTGCACTGCTCCTGGCAGGGACTTCATCCCAAATAAACTGCAGACAAAATGAACGTTCAATACATTCCAGGAAGACTTCCATTATTTAAAAGTACATTAACCTCATTTCTGTTCAAGTGCCTGAATTAATACAGCAGTAATTCTCCTGCAATGAGCGGTAAGTCAAAATAAAGCAGAGCAATGGGGTGACAAAATGCTGAAGAGTCTCTACACTGTCACCATTATACTGTAAAAAAGGCAAAACCTAAACATTTCTTGCAGTGCAAACAAAATTCCAGCACATGGGATTGAGTTCAATCCTTCAGTGAACCGCAATGTTTAGGTGGAGCTGTTCTAATCAGGATGGATGGATTGAAATAACTCTCCAGTGCTGTCTGCTCTGAAGCTGAGACAAGCACCTTTGTTAAGAAACTGATCTCAGAAATGTCTGCACCATCCTGGAATCCAAGTTAATTTTACAGCAGCCTGGCTGTCACTGTTGGCACTCACTTGGCTGCTGAACCTCGAGCTGGTCGTTACCCTGATTTCTTAAGCAATAAAATATTTATAACACACAGTTCTCAAGTGCAGAACAAACCAAACGTAATTGACATTAATGTCTGCTGTAAGATCCAAACAAATACAGCATTAAAAACTAGATAAAATGCTATTTTCATACCACACTGAGCAGACAGGACACGAGTTCAGGGTAGATCAAGCTGTAATTTACACAACAGGTGTGAACTATAAAAAAACCTCACACTTTGCTGCTCTAGGTTTATTTCACTAAATCATTCTAAGAACAGAAAAGCATCAGCAATACTCAATGATATTCCATTTCATCCTCCACTTCACCGCCAATTAAACACTTGTGAGTCTGAGATGTGGGCATGGAGACATGCACCCTGTGTCATGCCTCCTGAGGGCCAGAGTCCTTGTTCCAGAGGGATTTTGCCACTCTGCTATTCCAGAGGGATTTTTGCCATTCAGCCCACCTGGTAGTACTGTTGAAGGAATGGCAATGACAGAAAATCAGATTTAAAAACAAAGAAAACAAACAGAAGTGTCCAAGAACAGCGCTTGGAGCAATCTGCCCCAGCGGAAGGCGTCCCATGGCGGAGGGTTGGAATGAGATAATCTTTAAGGCCCTTTCAGCACAAAACCATTCTGGGATTGTGGGATTCCAGCATTTCCCCTCCTCCCCGAGCTGAGGAAAGCCCTCACCTGTCACCGCTGTGCCGCTGCTCGTTCCAGGTGCCGTACTGGCTGTCGGGCTCCTGCACCAGCGTGTCCGTGTCCTTCGCCCCCGGCGGCTGCCTGGAGAAGCATTGCCTCAGCTGGTCCTGCAACAAAACCTCCAGTCAGTGCTCCAGCCCCTGGCTGAGGGATTAACAGGTTTTATTGGCAATCAAAGGGTTGGAATCTGACAATTAAACTTGGCCGACTGGGAATGAACTTAAACACGAAGAACTGCTGTGAACTCGGAGCAAACATTTTCTGGGAGGGAACTCTCTGTACAATAATTCTCTGTACAATAATTACAATAATTGTTTTCCCGGGCAAATAATGGATTCCAGAGGTTGGAGCTGACTCCCTGGTTTCAGGAACTCCATGCTGCTTTAATATTGCTCTTATCTCAGGTTGCACAGAACTTCTCAAAGCACCTATGCAAGCAGAAGGAATTCTGCTGGGAATGACATTTCATCTCCTCAAGCACAGCAGGCAAACATTGACTCCACTGCTCTTTTCCTGGGTTTAATAAAATGATCCTTTTTTTTCCCCCAAGCTTTCTTTGGAAGACATTCAAAATAAAATGCATAAATAAATAAATAAGCACAGGGCCAGACACAAAAAGCCTTCTACAAACTGATGTAACATCCAAACCCAATGCAGCACAGACCACGGTGGGTTTGTTTTGTTTTACTCTGACCTCTCCTTTCCTGACTGTTTTTATTCCACAGATCTGCTGCTTTCCTAACAAGGAATGAGTGGATCCCAGGCCTCACCTTTCCAGGGAGAGAAGTGGGTCAGTGCTGGCACCCCAGATTTGCAGCACACCAATGTCAACCCAGCTCTGCAGTTGTGCTGAGTTATTCAGGGAGCTTCAAGAGTTCCTGAAATCCTACACTGGGAGCAGACAATTAACTGTTGGTTCCTTTCACCTTCATTACCCTGAGCAAATACAAACATGGCTTTCAGCTCCAGATTAGTTTTGCTTATCAAGATTTTGTCTGACAGCAAATTACATGTTTTTCCACCTGCCCTTGGAAAAATCCAAGGATTTTTCTCTCTCTGTAAGTACCCCCTGTCTCTGACACACTGGGCAGAACATGTTGCTGGGACTAGAACACATCTCTTTCTCTTCAGGCAGCACACACAAAGTAATAATAATTAAGAAATCCCATATTTAATATGTAGAATTCCTTCATATTACTGAGGGGAAAAAAGAGAGATTGCACGTTTACTTGTTTCCTTAATTTTGTACACCTAAAAAATGCTGCCTTAAGACTATAAAACCATTAAGGATAATTCAACAGTGCTGACACCTGGCTACTGAAGAAGTCCCACACTTCCAGCTCTCATAACCAGCTCTTATTTCCCAGTGGCCACAGCCACTCTCCAGCCCTGTCGTGCTCTTTGCTGACAAAGTGTTTGTGTTTTAATACAAAGAAAATACAAAAGGCTCCACCATTTACTCCAACTATCACCATGCACCTCAAAGTTAAAGACCAAGTTAAATTCTGTTGGCAATACTCAAGTAAAACAGGCTCGGTTTGTGAGTTACACGGAACAGACATTTCCTGCTTTTCACACTCCAGATGTTCCTGCAGCCCCAGAATTCACTGGTTCTTACCATTTATACAATCATAGGATCTTTAAGGTTGGAAAAAAAGCCTCAAAAAGATGGAGTCCAACCTATCCTACATAGATATCTAAATAGAGACATGTACATGAATGCCTGGAGGCAAGTTAAGCTCTTACATTTCCCATGCCAGGTACAAGATTCCAAATGCAAGCCAGGCACACGCTGCTCCCAACACAGGAGATAGTCTGGTATTTCCTAGAAACCACAGGGCATTTCCTCCTGCTTGGCTTGGCTGTGTGTTTTGCCTTCCACAAATTCCCTTTGCAGCTTCCCAATCCCATGATTTGCTCCAGAGACTCCTGGGCTCAGCTCTCACCCAGTGGCCACAGCACCTTTGGCCGGTGGCTGCCCTTCTAGGAAAGGCACTAAAAACCACCAGTGGCTCTTCTCACTTCCCTCCCAACTGTCCATGCACATTCAGGGTTGTTTTTTTCCCCACCTTGATGCTTATTATGAATTTTTTTCAATGCCAATCCCACATCATGAGCTACCCCACTCTTATAATCAATTTGTACAGTATTTGCCACTGGTTATGACTAAAGCCCATTGCCTCTACACATGGCACCATTTTATTTGCAATCACTCACGCTGTTTCTACTAGAAATTAGACTAAAAAGCTTAGAAACAGGAGCAGGAGCAGCAGAGGAGCAGCTTTTGTCGTGCTGCAGTGGGGAGCCCTTGTTTACACAGCGCTGAGTTATCGGGGCTGTGGGGGCTGGACAGGAGGGGTGTGGACAGCCCAGATAACAACAGCCCAGCAGCCACAGGGGCCAAGTTTGGATGCAAAGACACCACTCCTGTGAAGGCTCAGTAATACCTAATAACATTTTACATTGCTGGCCAGAATGACACCGTTAGCAGAGTTATTTCTCTGTGCTAAACTCAAAACAAGCCTGGAAAAGAAATAAAATTACTGCTTCTGAAGACATTGTGGAGCTAAGTTCAATACAACAAATGAAGTCTAAATGTCAGGAATCAAACACTCCAAACTCTAGGAAAGCAAGAGCTCTCTGTGTTCTAAAGATTTTGTTATATTCAGAATCATTATTTCATTTTGCTTCTGGAGGAAGCTGCTTATTTCAAGAGGATTGTGCCCTTCCCTGACAGGCCCTTTCCACACGTACGTTTTAAGGTGCCAAATGATTAATTGGAAAGAAAAAAAATAAACATTCTCTAGGTACCAAGCACAAAAATAAGGAGTGGGAAGAGGAGCTGATCCTCTCCTTGGCTGGTGGAGGAGGTGTTGGCTGGGGGCACTGAGGGTGGTGCAGAAAAGCAATTTATAGCCTGTGCAGCAGCTCGGAGGAGAGGGGGTGCTGAGGAAGGAAATGACAACAAGCCAGGAAGATTTTCCTTGCCAGAAGGATTATTAGCAAGAATGAAGAGTTCTAGCTTTTATTTTTAAAATCTCTTTTCTATCATTGTCACCACACTCCTGAAAGACTCAAGGCAGTCAACAAAAGAAGCCAGGCAAGGTACAGACATTTCCTCCATAAACAGAACATTCAGGAAACTGGAAAACCAATCATTCCAAAGCAAAAAGCAGTAATGAGGGGTCTGGTGTCTTTTTAGCACACAAGATAAACCCAAATTAGAACTTTTCTAATCTATTATGACAGAAAAATCTCCCAAAGCAAATAAAACCCAGACCTGATCCAGGTTTCAAATGCTTTAAATTCTCCAAGCTTTGATCTTTAACTTCCCAATTCTTACACCAGCAGCCATGAAAAAAAATCTACTTAATTTTTCTATAAAATAAAGCAGCTGAGCTGTGTCCTGCTTTGCCTCTGGTGGTTCTTCTAAAATAAGCCATTATGATTATGCCTCTTTCAGTCCTCCCTTGGAATTAAGTTGGGCTTGGCTACAGTCCAGAGCTGATTACTCCTGCAATTTCCCGTTCCTGAAAACGATGCACATACAACGTTGCTCCCAGCAGCCCCAAAATTACCCCTAACTGTGGGTCAATGCAGACATTTGTGTGCAAAACCCTCCTGCACTGATGGGAAATGAAGACCTGGCACAGGAGGAACACCAGCTCCGAGAGATCTCCTGAGTCAGAAGCTGCACAGACAGTTTCAAAAATATCTTTGTTTGTCAAGGAGCCCGAGACATCAGCCAGCCAAAGTGACAGCCCACAGCTTGAGTGTGAATGTTCAGAGCTAAATTCCACTGGCATGGATTGGGTACGAAGAGGAACTGCACAATGGAAGGAAGTTTTGACCATCTGCCTTGTTAATATACAAGTCAGAGAAAAAATGGTGCTGATTTCTTGAAAAGGGCTGCTTTTTCTTTTTTATTTCTCATTTTCCCCTCTCCTTATTTTAATTAAAGAAGCAAAAAATGTGGCCAAACTGCCCATTAAGTATGACATTCTAGCAGAGCTCACAAGTCCTTACAAATCCCAAAAAGTATTCCAGCTGTTCCCCTGCAGCATGACAGGAAGACAGCCATAGACCTTCACCTATTCATATTTTATGTTTTATTTTGTAGTTGACTCTGCCTTGAATGGGATGCTGAGCCTGATGAGCTCCAGAGGTCCTTTATAACCTAAATTATTCTACAATTATTCTAAGGACTAAGAGGTGAACTATATGTTTTGGGCACTAACAGAATTATCAGAACATGGCATCAGATTAAAACCAATCAACACTGAAAACCCCAGCACAATAACAGGGTCTATGGGTCACAGCCCATGGATTTTAATTTGGAAGTACCCAAATGCCAAGACATCAAGTGGGAGGAGGATCCCAGGATTTCCATCTGTACTTACTATCCATCCAATGAATGCTGCCCATAAGGAGTAAGTCATGGCTCCAGCTCCTCCTAATTCCCAGAAATCAGGTGGGATTCAGGCTGGTGAGATCGGCCAACTCGGTGCTTTAATTGATTGCTGAATGGAGTCAGTGCCTAGGGGAACGTTCCAGGCTGAGGCAGCACCTTCTGCCCCCACCCTCCCTGCTGCAGCCCCAGATAAAGAGTTCCAGGAACTGCCCAGCTGAGCTCAGGGATGAGTTACAGACCTCCAGCATGAGGGAAGGCTCCCCAGCCCTCCCCCACACCCCAGCCAGCACAACAGCCTCAAACAGGACAGCACTGCCCCATCCCTGGAGACCAGCCCCAAGAGCAGGGACAGAATTAATGGAATTACCATCTCAGAACCTCCAGGGCTTTACACCCTGACACAGCCACCTCCAGCAGGTAAGGAGATGGCAGTGAGTGGCCAATGCTCAAGTGGAGCATCCCTCTGTGGGGTGTCCAGCTCTGGGGTCTCAGCACAGGGAGGACATGGAAATTTTGGAGTGAGTCCAGAGGAGGCCCTGAAGAT
>VXBB01009117.1:549300-599519 GCA_013399915.1 Illadopsis cleaveri | reverse complement strand
CAGCAGGTAAGGAGATGGCAGTGAGTGGCCAGTGCTCAAGTGGAGCATCCCTCTGTGGGGTGTCCAGCTCTGGGGTCTCAGCACTGGGAGGACATGGAGATTTTGGAGTGAGTCCAGCGGAGGCTCTGAAGATGATTAGAGGGATGGAGCAGCTCTCCCATAAGGAAAGGCAGAGAATTGGGGTTGTTCAGCCTGGAGAAGAGAAGGCTCCAGGGAAACCTTACTATGGCCTTTCAGTATCTAAAGGGGCTCCAAGAGAGGTGGGGAGGAACTTTGGACAAAGGGGAATGGCCTCCCACTGACAGAGAGAAGGTTCAGATTGATGTTAGGAAGAAATGCTTCCCTGTGAGGATGGTGAGGCCTCAGCAGAGGCCAGAGCAGCTGTGGCTGCCCCATCCCTGGAAGTGTCCATGGCCAGGTTGGATGGGGCTTGGAGCAACCTGGGATGGTGGAAGGTGTCCCTGCCCGTGGCAGGGGATGGAATGGGATGAGCTTTAAGGTCCCTCCCAATCCAGACCATTCCATGATCCTGCTGGCCCCAGCACATCCTGGGCTGGGCAGGACAAGCTGGTTTTATGTGAAAAACTGGAGCTGCTGCTGAATGCACAAGCAACGCCTGGAGGAACACACGTGTGCCCCATGTGACTGCAAGCACTCACACACCACATTTAGCTCTCTCAGATCCTAAGGAGCTCCACTGCTCTGCTCAAAAATCCTTTAAATAATGGATGTTTCTCTCTCCCATGGGCAGTGGAGTACGTTCCAGTCCCACAGTACCAAGCATCTCATAAATGCCATCAGCCCTGACAGCCTCCCTGTTGCTATGCAACCCTGGGCTGCCTCTCCATATGAGTTTTCCCTGCCTCTTCCACAGGGATACGATACCCAACCACCAATTACATCCCTGATGCCAAAGCCTGGCAGCACTTCCCTTACGAAACAGGAGTTGTTTTTAGAGGGTGACTGGTCTAATTCTCCACCTTTCCACTGCTTCCCCATTGATGCACAGGACTGAATCCTAACCCTTTCTCCCTGAAAAGGCTCAGCGAAAATTGCAGCAAAGCAGATGTACTAAAGGAGCTCCAAGAGAGCTGGAGAGGGACTTGGGACAAGGATGTGGTTCTAAACTGGCACAGGACAGGTTTAGATCAGGTATTAGGATGAAATTCTTGCCTTTGAGGGGGGTGAAGTCCTGGCACAGGCTGCAGCACCAAAGAGAGACCCCAAGTCTACCCTGCATCGATTCTGGCCACAGCAGAGGATGTGGTCAAATTAATGCAGATGAAGTTGGTTTTGCCAGGGATCTGGTTACGATCATGCAGTGACATCAGCTCCCTGCTCCTGCAGTGACTCCTGGTGCTGTTATTGTCCTCATTCCACAGAGGATTTCAAAGACATTTGAGAGTTTGTCATTTTTTCTACCCTGCAAATGGAGCTGCTCTGCCTCACTGTTACCACACATGTCAGGCGGTTCAGGGCAAGGCTGGCAAGGCCAAAGATGGAGCAGAGGTTGACTCAATGTGCAAAAGGCAGACAAAAATCTATTTCTAAATATAAGGCCTGCTAGAGCTGAGTGAGCCACAACAGCACTTCCTCTGAGAGGTGGGAATGTACAGCACAGCAGAGCAGAAGAACTAGTCTTTAAAACCTCTCCTATATCATCAGATTAAATTTCCTCTTCAGCCTCAGGCAGCCAAGCTGATAAGGAATGAACCCCTAAGAAAGCCAAGGCAGCAGGAAGGAGCCAGAGGTTCCATCAGGAAGATCCTGAGCAGTGACAGGGAATCCAGGCTCTCCCCAGGGCACGTGTAACTCCCATCAGCGTTAATAAAACCTGGCACCGAGCGTGGAACAGGATCCCTCGACTTCAACACTGCAGGAGGCACAAGCCAGAACAAGGCAACTTCATACTGGGATGCCAAGGAGGGAATAGATTTGCTTTTTTTGAAAAGCTGCATAGTTGAAATCAACACGTCCTACTCGAAAGGCTGCATTTCACAGCTCTTCTGCACAGTTAACGTCTCTCCACATGAGACACAAGCTAAACTTCAAACAAACATTCCTGGGCAAAAAAAAAGTGCTCGTTAACTTAAAGCCTGGAATTAAAGATGTACAGAAAGTGATAGGATTTCCTGACAACAAGTGAATAACAAACATGCTCGTTTCAACACACAGCTCAGATGTTTTAGGAGACAGCAGACAAAACACACACATAGTCACCCCCCAGTCAAAGCCAGGAGTGTTTCCCAAAACTTTCACAATATTACCAATTTCAATAAAAATGGATTGCCAGGATAGGGAGGCTGTGAGGGTGGTGAGGCCATGGCACAAGTTGCCCAGAGAAGCTGTGGCTGCCTCTGGATCCCTGGAAGTGTCCAAGGCCAGGCTGGAGTAACCTGCCATCAAAATATCAGCTCTAAATTTATTTATGCTATTTTCTTCTTGTTTAAGAGCATGGTAAAAATCAACTCCTTGCAGTCAGCCTAAGTGAAATCACTGAGTAAAATCGTTTAAATAATTATTCCTGTCAAAATAATGAGAGAACAACAAAGGCAGCTACCAAATGCCCATCACTATGGGTTTCTGGCCCAGATTTATCTGCCAGCTACGTTCATGGCCTGTTAAACCAAAGAGAAGTTATTAAGAATGAAAAAGCAGGAACTCTTTCAGCACTGGCCCTTGTATCTTCATTAATTAAACTGAACAGCTTCACTCCTCCCCCCAGCTCCAAACAAGACAAACAACTCATTTTTAAAGCCTGCTTGCTGCAAACTTGCTTCCCCCTACCCTAACAGCTCCCTGGGAATTTAAAGATAAAATTTAAAGATTAAAAATCCATTTACTGATAGTACCAAAATATTATTTTTGAGAACAACTCATTGTGTTCTCGGTGAATATTAGGGCAGAACAATTCAGCAACTATTCACCATAGGGCCTGTACCTATTCCAAGTTCAAAATCAAAGTGCCAACTTGTAGTAATGCCTCTTTACAAATCATTGTTGAAGGATGTCCACCACTAAGGACAAACTTTTTGCAGACAGACTTGGGTACAACATAACAGGCACTGCAGATCAAAGCTCTTTCATAAGCAGGGACACAGTCCCAGGTGAATGCAGGTGTGGAACTCAAACCAGGACCCTCACCTGCTCCAGAAAGGGATCCTGTTCAATGGGAAAAGCCAGAGTCCACCAGCTTTCCCCAGCAACAAACTGTACAAGCTTAGAATGAAACACCTGGGAAGATTAATAAAAACTAGGATGGGAATTTCAGCCTCTAGCAGGGAAAGGGCTGTAGGATGCAACGAAAACCCTCAAAAGGACTAAGTGCCCTTCCAGCACATCTGGGACACATGTATCAAACAAATCACTCCACTTCCATCTTTATTTTGGAATTAAAAACTGAATTCAAACAAACGGTGATGCTGCCAGATGAATTTTGAATGAAAACACCATTTTCTCTGACTGCCCAGTACACCAAAAGCAAAGCACTACTAAATGCACTTTGGTATTATTTTTAGCACATATCAGAGCAATTTAGGTAAAACACATCAACCACTCTCAGCCCCAGAATTCATCTTTCCTGTTCTGTGTGAAACACCTCTGAGGTTTTTCCATGACTTTTTTTAGCAGTGTAAGTGGAGCCAAGGGAATCAAACAGCTTGGCCTGGTTTTATTGTATGGCAACAAACCTGGAGACCTAGAACAGTGCTGGCTGTGAAACCAGATCTCACACCTATAATAGAACCATGACCGATAGACCCTGATTAAATCAGAGGCCATGTTTAATGCATGTACCTCTGCTCCTCTTACAAAGACACCAAGCTGATGACATGAGATGAAAATGGACAATTAACTCCATCAAAACACCTGAAAGAAAAATCAGCTTCTATTTAAAAAGTCTCACTGCAAAGTAAAAACTTCTGCAAGCTCAGCTATGGAGTCGCAGATGTGAGGGTGAAGAAGTTTGCTCACACTGCCTTAAATTGTGCTGCCTGAGTTGAATTTGGACAGCTTTCTGTGCTTTGTATGTGCCAAGTTCTCCATCAGTAGCCACCGGTAGCAGCAGGGAAGGGAGCTGGAAGCCCCTGGCTGTGTCAGGCAGGAGTTGACAAGCACGGCTGCTCCTTGTTTAAAAACCCATTAGCCCCAGGGGACTGCTCTACACTACAGCCCTAAAGCAGCACAGAAGTCAGTTTACATGAATTACACACTTTTGACTCATTCCATGCTTTTTGTAGCACAATGTCAGCAGTCCCAAAGACTAATACAGGACCCTGTTGCAATCAGGTGAAAAAGCACCAGCTCTGGGTCTGTATTCACCAGTCATTTGCCATAGACACAATGGCACCAACCACAAACTTCTTGGAGCACTCAGACCTTAAGTTTGAGCCCAAGTGAAACCAAATTCACACACAAAGCCAAGCACAAGCAAAATTCCTGCTGAAACAGGGGAACAGCAGCTCCAGCACTGTCACCAGTGACTTAAGTGAAAAGGTCACCCTGTGTCTCCCGATTTCTGCTCTGTAAGCAGCGCTGTGTAGGACAGCAGAACACTTGTCCTCTGCAGGTTTCACATTCCCATTTTTCAGCCTTCTTTTACATGAGTTGTTCATTCAGATGATCCCAATAAATCTAAAACAGCAGCTTAAAAAAGAAGCCAAGAGAACTTCACCATGCTAACACTGTAACAGTGGTTACCAAATATTTTCTTCTTCATTCTTTTGTGCTTACTTGACGCTATTTTCTTTCCCAGTCTGTCCAAACAGGACATGGATAGCAAGCTGGGACAGAAATGCTCTACCCAGTGCTGATAGAGAGCCCTGGAAAGAGCAGTATTCAAACACCACACCTGCCCAAGGAATGCAGCGTCACCTGCACTCATTCCCTGAGCAAACCCAGCCAGGCCACAGCAGAGCTGCTTGTGTTTACACTTCACAATGAGTAACTGTTTTGTTTAATAATAAAAAAAAAAAGAAACCAAAACATTTTAGCCACTTCAGAGAGTTTGGATTTACCCACATGCTGGCACCAAGGCTTGGGGCCCCTTTCCACACAGCTCAACCACAGTCACTGGTCAAACACTGGGGTTAAATCACCAGTTTCAGGTAGAACTCAAACCACTAGTTTCAGCTCCTCTCCATGAAATAAAACAGAATAAACCAGATTTGCTTCCCTTTCACTCCCTATCACCCCAAACCTTTGCTGTTTTGCAGGATGTGCCAGAACTAGAATTGGGGGTGCCAATAATGTACAGGAGGATCATGGCAGCAGCAGCCCTCAGGAAACCTGAGCCTCTCCTCCACCTCTTTGCCATGCCATGGAATACAGACAGTCCTTCCTGAAAATAACCTGGAGACTAATGGAAAAGGGAGGGGAAAGGGCTCTGTCTGGCACAGAGCAATGGAGAACCAAGAGCTCTTCACCTTCCCTTTGCTGCCAGGAATTGCACCCTGGCTCTGCCACACCACAGCCTTCACAAGTCACATTGACCCTACTCCTTCTGTGGCATGACAAAATAGGAAGTATTCTGAGAAAAAAACACCTATTTTTCAATAAAAGAAGGAAATAATGAGCATTTACATTGCCTGCACAGTGACAGCACTTCACTCTTCTTTTTACAAATTTAGTTTCAGGCATTTTTTACTGGAAAATCACAAATACTGAAGCACATCCGAAGCCATGCTGGCCTGGGCTGGGGAACTGACCAACACCAGCCCAGTTTCAGTTTAACTTTCTAATTTCAGACTAATACATGCCCTACCTTACTGCCTTGCTTCAAAATCAACCACATTTTTCCCATTCCCCAAACCTTGATTCCCTGGCAAATGAAAACATCCACCTGCGCTGCAGGAAGAAAGCAGCTGGGAGCAGACAGACAGACAGCACTATCTGGAGGTGTTTTGGGGGCTGTTTTTAGATGGAAAAGCAGACAGGAGGGAGGTTTTGTTAGGAGATAAAATGCTGCAACAAACCCGAGGGTTTGCACTGAATTCTCTCCCTTGAGGGTCTCAAAAAGGTGCATCGCTTACGAGCTCGGGTGGCTCTGAGCTGGGCTGCCTCTTCCTCAAAGAGGAAAACCTCTGCTGACTCCGCACTGAAAACCTTCGGAAGGACTCTCTGCTCCGGGATGCAAAGTGCCTGAAGGAAGAGGTTCTCTTGAAGGGAGTCCTGGTGCCACCTTCCCCTCCACTCCGCTCATGAGCCACCGCAGTAGTGACTAAATTTAGTGCTTCCTGCAAGGATCTCCGCACTGTGCCCATCCACTGGGTCATGTGAGTTTGTGCCACTGTCAGTTTGTCTCCAAGGTAATCCATTTTTTTTTTTTCCTCCAGCAGAGATGAAATATCAATATTCAGTAGCAATTAAAATATATTCTCCTTAACAACCCTGATTTATTCTGCGGAAAGTGATTCCGTGTATAACATATTTCCAGCTAAGGTAAACAGCATTGCACTATCACTCTCAGCATATTCCTAAAATTAAATAACCAAAGATGTGAGGTGGGAGATTGGTATTTGTCAAGTAGGAAAAAATAAAAGACTTTTCCTACTTACAATCGGCTTTGCAGAGTTCCTTCAAAATATGTTTAATTCAGCCATGTTAAAGAGATAAATCAATGCTTAAGTCCTGATACAGTCACTTGAAACGAGTCCATTTGCAAGCAGAGAATTAGGCTCTTACTCTCTCATTTCAGAGCAGGAAAAGCAACTCCCTTTTTAAGCCAAGTTTTTGTTTTGCTGTAAATATCAGCAGGATAAAACAAATCTTATTCTCCTGGCTCGGCCACTCGTCAGGTGAGAGTACATTGACCAAAGTTCTGGTGCTCCTATACAATCCATTTAGCAGCAAATCGATTAGATCTTCCAAACAATAAATCCAGATTCTTCTCAAAAAAACTCTGCAGCAGGGTGTCAGCAGCAGAATCCCCTCCTCAGCAGCCTTGCTGCCTTCGGAACCACCCTGGAGCTCTCCCCTGGCAGAACTGCGGAGCGAAGCCGGGGGAGGCTGAAGGGGAAGCGTGTCCAACCTTCCCCGCGGGACTCGCTGCCTGCTCAGAGCCTGCCAAAAGAGCTGCTGGATGACATCAGCTCCTCTGCTTCCAGGGGGGCTCCCAGCCGACAGGGACAAACGCAAGGACTGTCCCCACGCCTCCTCCTCCTCCTCGCACGGCCCGGAGCAGCTGTGGATGCACAGCTGTTTGTAACCCGTCTGGCTCCCAGGCAGGGTCTGCCACGCTCCCGGCTAAGGCACACGAGGTTACAAGCAGGAGAATGCTGCTGCCTCTGGAATGCCGATCCCTCCTCTCCGTGTCCCTGCCTCTCCTGTGCTCCGGCGAGGAAACAATGAGGAGGTGACCAGCCGCAGAGGTCTGCCCAAGGAAGGATCTGGGCTGGGCTTTATTATAGTACAGGCAGGGTTACCATGGCAACGCAGGGAACAGCATCTGCTGGCTCCGGAGCAGGCAGGAGTTGCACAGATCTATTGGAATGATTCATAGTTTGCACATGTCACGTGGACTTCGTGATTTTAACCCTTCCTGGGGAACGCGGCTCTGCCAGGGAACGTCTCACACCCGCACCAGAAGATTCCCACCGGGATGGGGTCACACCTACACCCTCCTCCTGCTGCTCAACGGGCACCTGGGCAGTGCCAGCACCCCTGCCTGCTTCACTGTGGCATTCATGGCCTCAAAGAGGGCACATCCCAATCAGTGACTGTGCTATCAGCACAGGATAATGATTAAACCAGAGGCTCAAACCAAAGCTGAACAGGTCTGACCATTGGAAGCTGTTTTTTATCACTTTTCTACACCGCTCCCTGTTGTGAGGAAGGGCCCCATGTCCTTCCCCACTCTGTTCCCTCCCTGGCTGCTGGGAGGCCGCAGGGTTGGTACCAGAAACCCAAAATGATTGAGGGTAATGAGAGGACCCCAGGTGTCACCAGCCATGGAATGCCTGGGAACAGCCCACTTGGGAGGGCAGCAGGAATAAAAACTATGGGTTTAAATCAATAAATCTAAGTTCATGACGTAAGTTTGGACTTAAAAGTCCAAAGTCAAGCTGTGACTAGTTCAGGACCATGTGAAAAGAGGCAAGATAGGCAAGTTGGAAGCTGCTTGCTCTTTAGTTTGTTCAAGGGGGTTTGTGGATGTTGCTTAATTTGCCATACAAAGTACCATGAACTTGCATCACCCTCTGCTCCTCTGAACTATCCAGGAAGAGATTCAATGGAACAAAGAATTTCTAGATAACATTTGATGCAATGAGGTTCTTGCGCAAGGTTTATTCTATCAGAAATGTGCCTTGCAGGCATGCATGAACCCAAGATGCCC
Source organism: Illadopsis cleaveri (assembly GCA_013399915.1). Taxonomy (NCBI): domain Eukaryota; kingdom Metazoa; phylum Chordata; class Aves; order Passeriformes; family Timaliidae; genus Illadopsis; species Illadopsis cleaveri. Next base: position 591,187 of record VXBB01009117.1, on the reverse strand, counting down.
TGAGGAAACGAGGTGCCTTCCCTTTCAATCCCTGTTTTTAGGAGCTCAGCTCCACCAACCTGTAACTTATCTCCAGTGATAACTATGTAGCATTTCCTAACTTATTCTCATTTCTGAATGTTTTGAACATTTGCAAATTAGCAGCCTTATAAAACCCCTCAGTAATCAAAGAAAATCCAGCCAACAGAGAAAATCCCTTTTCTTCCCCCCTCACACAGGTCTTCTCTTAAAGAGCTGCAGGGTTATTTTTGTATGGAAATGGAAAGAGATAGTTTTGACCAGATTCCCCAAGAGCAGGGCGTTTCTTAGATTTGTAAAGAAATAGGGAAAAAAATAAATTTATCTACCAGAGTTATGGATAATGCTTCACAAACCATGGAGGTCCTGCACTCAAGGCTGGAATTTAAGACTTACTGCACATTTTTAGGCTGTTAAATTTAAGTGTGATATTTCAAACATCTGCGCCTTTGCAAGTGCAGCTCTGTGCCTGCTGCAGTGCGGGGATTCTGCACGGGGCACTCTGCCATTCCAGAGGGTTTCAGGCTCCATCTGATGCGGGAGCCCTTGAAATAGCAGCCCAAGAGCTCTGCCTGGAGCTGCCATGTGAGTTAGTCAGCAGTTCCTTCACCTCACCAGGACAGGCAAAGCAGAACCCAAATTTAACTCCCCTTCTGGAATATCACCTGGGGCAAACAGGAGGAGAGGCACAGCCAGATGTCACCCAGGATGCACAGAGCAAGGCGTTCCTACAGCTCGCTGCAAGGACTCCTCACATGTGCATGGAACTTGAAGGATCTGAAAATGCTCTACAGAATATACTCACTTTTTTATTGTACCTCCCCTGAAAAAAAAATGTTATACCAAATATACCATTTTTGTCCTCAGAAGATTGGAAAACTGCTGATTTGAATCTTTCTGCAATACTAAATTTAGGATCTTCTGGCACCATGTGAACACACTGCTGGCTATTGAAGCATCTAAATTACTGCTTAGATTTACACCTCAATTAACATCAGGGCAAAACACTTTAGAGAACAATCCAAATGCACCTTCACCATCAAATTCAAATAGTTGGAGATTTTTCCAGCACTTCAGCTGAACTTGCAAGGGAGTGGAACAAGATGAGCTTTGAAGTCCCTTCCCTTGGAGGCCACGGGCACCTTCCACTAGACCAACTCCAAGCCTCATCCAACCTGGCCTTGGACACTTCCAGGGATCCAGGGGCAGCCACAGCTTCTCTGGGCAACCAGGGCCAGGGCCTCACCACCCTCTAACTGGCCCCCAGCCCAGCAGTCCTGGCAGAGTGAGAGTTTGTTCCTGAACAAGAACAGCACAAGATGATCTTCTGCCCTTGACAAACGCAAGTGATTATCTCACCCTGGGTCTGTCAGGATCTGCAGCTCCAGAAAACAGAGCATACACACACAGCTACCCAAACTGCATGACTAATTACCTCAGTATAAATGGGACCTCGTTATTTAAACATCACTGGATACTTCCATTATTAACATCTATTCCACCTACAGCTCAAAAACACAACCCTGCACAAAGACCTAACAACCCTTGCTTCTCCCCTTATTCAGCAGAAAACAAAATTCCATGGTTACATTATATTTTCCAAAAGCCTCTTACAGCTCATTTGGAGCTCCACCTGCTCTCAAATACATGTAATTATGTTAATGACTCTGTGGGATTGTAAGGTCAATTTAAAGAAGACCTGCAAGCAGCAGAGCACAGAACACACAGCCCAGGAGGGGCAGGTGGGACTTGCAGCCTCTCTATGGGTGTGAGTCCTTCCAGCCCATGGGGTTCCCCTGCCACCAGCTCCACTCCAGTACCATGGAACTGGGATGGAAATCCAGCTGAAGACCCACCAAGATATCTGGGATTAGTTTTCACCTCAGCTGGGTCCCCTGAAGGATCCTTTGCCAGCAAAGCAGATGGTAGAGAAGTATGGGCAACCTTAGTCTGGACTAACTATGACAACAGTTTCTGCTCTTCCCTTGTGGGAATTTCAGTCAGGAATTCACTCTCTGATGGGTTCCTCCTATCACCCCCCCCTTTCCAATCACTCCACTGCAATTAGCAATTAGCATTAATTCAGGCATTTCCAAAGGGTTTCCAGTGAGGCATCATCCCACCTACAAACAGCAGGACCCAGCACTTGTGAGGACCATGGGCAGTTCCAATCCCACTTTGTGACACCCCTGGGAGCAGAGCCTGCCCTTGTAAGGCTGTCCTGGCCCTGCATTCCACACCAACTCTCCTTCTGCTTCATTAGTAAGAGAACTTAATTTAACCTCTTGTGTTTGACATGATGGACTATTTAAAGATGCAGCACTGGGCTGGGCTCAGTTGCACGGCTCCAGACCCAATTACTCTTGGGCTCCTCAGACACGACAAACAACTCACAGTTTTATTGGCTCCTTATTTTTGCCTCTAGATTCTGTGTTTTGCCAACTGAATTGTCACATTTCAAAAAGGGGCAGCGAGCATTCCTAACTGCAGCCTGAATTTTTCAAGTGCAACACCCCATCATGAAGATTTTACCGTGTCACCTTCAAATTCTCATTTAAAGTAAAAAAGAAATGCTTGGCTGCACCTCTCGCAGAGAGAGACCAAAGCTCAACAGCTGGAGCAGACGATCTGCTCCATGGCAGATACCCATCTTACCCACCATTCCAATCCAGAAATTCCCATGACACTTAACACAGCCAAAGACAAAAGGCCTTGGTGGTCTTATCTATTCTGTTTTGTGGGGTTTTTTAAATTTTCAGGGTGATATAATAATGCAATTCACTGAGATGTCCAAACGGCCTCACCTGCAGACAGGCACTCTACAGTCAAAAGAAAAAGGGGAAAAAAACAAGAGAGAGGGAAAAGAGTGGAATGGATGAAGTGTATTAGCACAAGGACTTAGGGCAGTGTCCATACAGAGAAATCTCTTTTGCAACCCAGGTATCTCAATATTTACACCAAATATTTGGTTTTGATTCCTACTTTCATTTTCTACTGAAAAGAAACAAGTTACACTCATGGCCACAGCTCTCATTAATGGTTATTCACAATCTTGGACACTTTGCAGAGACATCTTGGCATCAAAGGTGTTCCTCTCGCACACAACATCTACAACAGGCTGAATTTCCATTTCCAGACCTTTTCTTTCTATTAGGTAATTTTGAAAGCCTCCAGAGGCCTCACAAATCAGTGACCAAGGAGAGAAGCTGCAGAGGCAACAGGCTCTGCATCAATATGGTAAAGTTTACACAAGCACACACTGATATGAGAGGCTTTTAAAGAAAGGTGCAAAAGCATTGCAGAAAAGATCCCATCAATATAGTACATGGCTACTCTAAAAATCTTTATTTTAAACAGAACTGGTGAAAAGTTATAAAGAGCATATAAATCTGCATTCCTTGTTTTCCTTATAGAAGCACCCTTGTGATAAAGAAAGCACATTAATAGTTTCCATGACTGAAAGAATGCACTACATACTTGTTTATACCTGCCAGAGTAATTTTTATATTCTACTACCATGGTGATCCTTGATGGGATCAGTGAAAAACTGCACTTTCCCATTTTATTTGTAATCAAAAAGTCAGCCATCCTTTCTCTGATTCTGGGCACTTTTGCAGTAGTATATCATTAAATCAAGATTAATAAAAATTGGTAATTAAAGGTAACTGTGAAATATAATTTTTACTCTAAGTTTTTAAACAATTTAAATACAACTACCAATAATAACTGCAACAAGTAAAGCACAATAGTATTTCAGAAAATGCCAATTCTTTTGTTCCCCAAAGTACGTTTCTCCTGAATCCAAGCAAGGCCCAGTTAAACATCCTGAACATACACAGCTTTTGTGCCTTGAATTGTTTCTGTCTGAAACAAAGCTATCAATGTTAAAGCTGAGGAAACCAGCTAAAAATATATGAGGTTGTTTGCATGCCCATGTCCATAATCCTGCAGCACTTCCCTTCCAGCTCAATGGAGGAGGAAAAACTGAAAAAACAGAAACAGGAAATTCCTACAGCACAAATACGCTGGAAAGGACTAAAACAATTTTCTTTACATTTGTTTATGTCCAAGGGATCAAGCCAAGCAGAAGATGGATGTTGTTACAGGTTGTTTTCAATTTGTACAAACAAAAATCCAGGATGAAGATGTCTGCAATGGATCTCCCTGCACCAGATGGGAAAACAAAGTAATGTCATAGCCAGGGCTCTCCTGGGAAGTCCAACATGGAACAGTTGCTGCTCCCTCACTTGACCCAATGGACATGTTAAGCACAGATAACCACAAAACATCTTCAAAAGAGACTTCTCGAGCACAGAACATGGCCTAAAATACCTTCACCTGCTGAACTTTTCTCCCAGGGCACGCAGGGTGAGTGGAGTGCACAGAAACAAGCAGGAGAACACGCTGCTCTTGCTCCACACCACCTGCCTGAGGAGATGTCAGAGCATTTGTTCTCCTCACTGAGGATGCTCAGGAAATCTCCAACTACTGAGGGCTCAGATCTGACTCACAAAATTCAGAGAACACTCTGAAGGAAGAGTTTTTTCTTTTTCATGCAAGGGATTTCCTTCTTCAAAGATCAGTAACAAGGAGCTGCTTCTGAACCCATTCCAGCTGTTCCTGGTGTGATCACACACTGCCCAAGGCCTGGCTGAACACTGCTCTTCCACCTTCTCCCTACAAAACACCATTCTATGTGTCTTCTACTCACATCAGGCACTGCTTGATGGCACTAAATTGACCAGACACCAGCTGTGAGTTAATACAGTAATTCCTTCGCCCATTTTAAGTTTTATTGGATTTATTTGCAATGGCTGTATAACCTAAGTGCACTCATGTTCCTTTACTTCCAGGGGTCTGCTCTTACTGCCTTCTCCTCCTGCCAGACACAGCACAACAGCCCCATGCTCCCACATTCCCCAGGACATGGACAGCACACAGTCCATCCCACCTCCCCTGAGGTGCCAGGGAGTTATTAGTCTCCATCACAAATCACTAAAGCAAACAATACATTTTTCTAAGCTTCATTCAGGCTCCAAATATACCTGAAGTTACATTTTAAGAGCACCTGTGCCCTACAGTAGAAGTGTTGTGGTATCCTGAGGAAAGCCCTCTACAAAGAGCTACTTTCCCCAGGCTCAAGTAGCTCCCTAAAAATGCTGTTTCCTTTCAGCACAGTAAACACTGGCTGCATGAACAACTCACCACTGCTGAAAGGACAGGAACAATAGTGGGAACTTGGCTGTCTCCCAGCATCAGCAACACTGACAACAGCTTGGGAATGCAGGAACTGAGTCAAAACAACTTTAGATCAAAATATTAGGAGGGAGGCAGTGAAGTTACCTCTGCTTTGTGTGTAAAAATGAGGTTTAACAATCCTCTTTAGATTTGTGTCACAGAATGATTTGGGTTGGAAAGGACCTTAAAGATTATCCAGTTCCAACCCTGCCATGGGCAGGGACACTTTCCACTAGCCCAGGCTGCTCGAAGCTCCATCCAACCTGGCCTTGGAGACTTCCAGGAATCCAGGGGCAGCCACAGCTTCTCTGGGCAGCCTCTGCCAGGGCCTCAGCACCCTCACAGGGAACTTTTTCAGAAGCATATTCACAACTCCAGACTTAAAATAAAGGGAAGGAGGACAGGCACAGTCAGCCCCTACTTCCAGCTACTCTGAGCCTGGAACAACACAGCCACTACAAAAAAATTACCAGGTCTATAAACAATTACATCTTACTCAATGAAACCCTTATTGCAACAAGTTAACCTAGAATGTGCTACTCCATGTGAGCATTTTATGGTAAATTAAACTTAATACCACACCTCATTAGAACAAAGTGCCTTGCACTGAACACGTGTCCTTGGGCTGGGAGCTGGGATGTGGCTGTGGGCCAGCAATGCTGCATGGTGGAACAGCACTCCCTCGTGTTCCCACTGGGAATGGGGCTCCTCAGCCAGGCTGACCCGTCTGCCTGCTCTCAGCAATGCCACAGACACCACAATTCCTCTTCTACAGCAGCAGCTGGAAATTGGGGAAATGCCTTTCCAGATTTTCCTGTGCAAGGGTGTCATTTACCCAGGTTATCCAAGAGGTAACCAGGTTATCTGCTCCTGCTGACACCAGGAGAGCAGACATCTGGCTGGGGAGGGGTTTTTAATTCTTTGGAAGAAACATCCCCACCACCAAAAGCAAATCCCACAAGGGAAGAGCAACACAGTCCACAGGAATTTTCCAGATGTGCAGAGAGAGGGAAGGCACAGCACACCTGCACAGAGCCCCTTCCCTCCCTCAGAGCAGGGATAACCCCCTCAGAGCAGGGATAACCCTCCCTCAGAGCAGGGATAAGCCCCTCAGAGTAGGATGACCTTCACCCGTGGCTCCAGACTGATGATTTCAGTTTCCTTCCATCACCAACCCCCCTCCTCTCTCAGTGACACGTCAGGACAGTGGTTATTAACCAGCTGCCGCTTCCTTCAGAGTCACCTGACAAAACATATCAAAACTACTCTTCAAAGGTAGCAACCAAAATCTTGTCAAAACAAATTCTAAGTCTTACTTCTTCCTTAAATACCACAATTTTCTTTTGATTTTGCAATTACTCAACTCATGACTATCAATAAAGAACAAGGTCTTTTTAAACTATCACAATGCTGCAGAGGAATGTTTTATTTAAAACAAGCCATTTGCTTTGAATGCTTTCAGGATGTAGCATTCCTTTGCTGTTTGAAAAATTACAAGTGCCAAACTGAGAAAAAAAACAACTCATCAGGACTGGTACCAGCATGGGCAGGAGACCCACCACCATATCCATTCCAGAAAGCCAAAACTGAGCAGTGAACCAGAGCAAGAATTGCTGACAGCTGAAAAGGCCAAGGGCAGGAACAGAACTGCCAGAGCAGTATAGTAGAGGCTGTGTCCACCAGGAAGTCAAAAAAAACTGGTTCTTGGACAAAGGGCATTGGAACAGGAAAGCCCAGTGCTGTGGCTGCACACCTGGCATGACCAGTCTGACCCTGTGACTGATGAAAGACCATGGAGCTGCACCAGCAGGACTTCCTGTGCCAGCCAGACCTACAGATGTCTTGTACCAACTGCAGCAGAGCTCCTCACCAGCTGGAAAAGGGGTGATGGGTACCCCATGCACACTGGAAAATACCCAAATATATACAAGCTGTGGAAAAAAAACATTTCACTGGACACAAAGACACTTCTCAGAAACCCAGAGCTGTCACCCACCCACAGGATGCAGATGTGTGGTGGTCACACCATTGCACGTGGACTGGGGCAGACCACAGACCCTGCTGAGCTCAGAAAATGCTGTTTGTCACCGTCAGACACATCCTGCCCAGAGATCAGGAGAGCAATCAGCAAGGAATTAGCAGAGAGCTGGCACTGAGTGGGTCCAGTGATGTCCCACAACTCCACCATGGCAGGAGTAAAGCAAATACACGGCAGAGGAGATGCAACCCAACAGTAACTCCATAGAGTATTAAAAGCAGATTTTAGTTATAATATTTTTTAATAAGAGTTGGAGCTTCTTCAGGTATGTCTGTCTAATGAATAAAGCATCCCAGCTCCCCAAGACAGATTAAATAACACTTGACAGCCAACCCAAACATCTCTGGTTACTCCTGACTGTAAGTAGAGAGAACAGATAAGTATCTCCTTAGTAGCCTCCAGCTGCAACAGCAGCACAGAAAGTGACAGAAGGCACAATTGTGTATGTCCCTTAAATCTCTCTTTTTAAAAAACATGAATATCAGAACTTTCATTCTGATATTTTCTTGCAGTAAATCAGGAAGTGTGCATGAACCAAAGTGCCTAAGGAATGCTCCAGGGCCTCTAAAAGGGAATGTACACCCAGAAAAGACAACATTCTGTTCTGTTACAGCCTAGAACTGCACAATACTGAGCCCACCATGCCTGGCATCTTCTGGACTGAACCAAAGTTTGGGCTGATTTGGGATTTTACCCCTAGCCTTATGAAAAATCCCATGTCAAAGCAAGAGCAGGGAGAGAGCTCTTTCTCACTTCTCACACTGACAAACCACGAAGAACATCCACCCCCTCGTCACACTAATGACTAATTTTTTTAGTTTGCAATTTAAAGGAAGCTTGTCTTTTAAAAATACAGCCGGTCAAATAAAAAAACTTAATTAATGTCCAAACACTTCCATGTTTTACACTAGTACAGTCTCCAGCAGGAAAAGGTTTTTAAAAAAATCCCCAGTTCTTCAAGTACAATTTTCTCTCCCAGCAGCAGGAAATTTGCAGAGGGCAATCTCACCTCACAACTGATCAAAGGAAAGGATTGCAAAATTAATCTCAAAATGAGGGAAGGAAACTCTTTGCTACAGTTTTAAAACATAGTAGCAAACAGCTAACATGAAAAAGCTTGGTGTCAGTGCTGATTAACTACTGAATTGACAGCTGAAAAAATGAAGATCAACGCAAACTACAACAAGCAAATTAAAACTGATCTTTGGTGAGTACAGGAGAAATTAAAACATTAAGTGATTAGTTCAAAGCAATACAGTATTTATTCATAAAGGCTTTTCAGCTCAAATGCGCGTTTTATAAATGTGAAAGTTCCAGACACACAGCAGTCCCTGTGCAAAGCTGGCAGAGCAGCACAGTCAGAGCCTGCTAAAAAGAGCTTTTCATGACAGACAGCCCTGAGGAGTGTTGGAAGAGGAAGTGCTCACCGAGACATCGAAACCCATGAAGAGTCAAATTAAAAACAAGTAAGGAACTGTAAAATGACACACTCCTAAAGCCAAGAGCACGGCTGTTTTCCTGGAATAGCAGGCAGTGGCTGCACCAGCAGCAGGGCAGGAGGGTTCTGGGGCAGCAGCTCCAGAGCCAGGGAGAGGTTTTACACAAAGGGGGAAGAATATTCCTAACACACACCAAACTAAACCACAACTCCCATGGTTCTGCATAAACATGGAAGAAATGTAGATTCCTAAAAGGGTTTTCCAAGGCACATTTCGGTAGTCTACAGTTTTAAGTATTAGAGATAAAACAGCTTTTCTCACCCAAAATAAATCCCGAGTTTCACGTTACTACTCAAAAAGGAACTGCTGAGGAAAACCCTTCAGCACATATGAACACTCCCAGGATTTCTGAAAAGAGCGGAAACAGGCAGCTCTGGGAACACACTGACATTCCAGAGCACACTTACCCACAGATACTGCAGGAACTTCAGCAGACGTGGACAGTAATAATACTCCATTTTCCACAGCTCCCAGTTAACGCCAACCCATCCCTGTTCCAGGCAGCTCCCGGCTCTCCCCGCCTCCAGCAGCAGTTAAAAGCAGAGTGGAGCAATTAAAAGCACCATGAATAATGTACCGAGTGTGCCTGGCCCCACGTCACCGAGCTGGGCGCCTTCCCCACGGGCTGGGGCTCCTCAGGAGCAGTCGCTGAGCTACCAGCAGCACGTGACTTAACCACTGGTTATTGAGCAGCCCACTGCTCCCAACTCCGTAACCTGGAGTGGGTCAGGCTGGAATTAGTGACAGGACTTGGTGTTTTGCAGTAAAGGCCCCCCCCAAAAGGAAAGGGAAGCTCTAAACCCCCTCAGTTATGAAACGTTCTGTACGCCGGCGGGGTCGCTCGCTGAACTTGTTTTGGGTGATGTACAGGAAAAGACAAAAAACCCACACATGCAACAAGAGGAGCTGCTGTTTTTATGTTCTTTGAATATAAAAATGTCTTTTGTGAACGAGAAGAAATAGACACAACCAAGTGGCTTTTTATACACCCCTGGAATGTTCCCAGGGAATGAAAACTGCCAAAAAAGGAAGAAAGCCCAGGCAGAGCTTTACCCACCCCCGGGTCGTCCTCCTCAGGCTGGGTCTAAAATAGAGAGTGGTGGAGTTGTTGGACATCAGCAGTAGGTGGTTTGTGAAGAGCAAAAATGGGAATTGTAAGACTGCTTTTTTTTTACTTACATCCTTTCTTTGATAGGAAAAGGAAAGATAAGTGACAGGAGCCCGTCCAGGGAGGGTCCCTGCAGCCTTGTCCCCTCCTAGCACTGCTCCAGCTCTCACCCTTCCCAGGGAGGGACAAGGTTGAGGTGACACAAAACAGCTTCCAGGATGCTGCAGCCTCCTCTCCTTGAAATTTGGTACTTCAGGGGAACTACCCCTCACTTTTTTCTAATCATCACCTATGAATTCCTGTAGAGTTGACAAAGTATTTTGATTTTCTTCCAGGTTGAGTCAGTTTTTGGGGTAACAGAACAACTCAAGATGGGTTTCAGAAGGAACAAAGCTCTGGTATTAGAATCTTTACACAATCCAGAAAAAGAGAAGGTGTGGTTTTCAGTGGGTAGGAGACAGACCTGTCATGGGCAGAACTGAAAACAACTGGTGAACTGTGACAAGCCAAACCATAAATTCATCTGCACATGTTTATAAAATATTTATCTTCTCTCCCTTGCACTTCATTTCCAAGATATTTTAGGAGTCAGCTCACAATTTTCTTCAATAAACCCTTCTCCACCCACACATCGCAGTCTCATGTAAATGCATCTTTCTGTGGAGACCATTAGAGAGATTTTCCTCCCTAAATGACAAAAAACCCCCCAGAGTTTAATATAAAATAAATAAATAAATAAATACATTGAGAGGCTTCCTGCCTACACCAGTTCTAGTAGCAGTGCTCTGTTCTAATTCCCCAAAGCAGCAGTTTGGGTTATAACTCACTGCACTAAAGCTGCTCCATTTCCAGGCAAAGGTGCAATTCCTCCAGTCCCACAGCACAACCACAGCTCCTTTATTTGGAGGATGAGTCCCAGCACACATTCCTCAGGTTCTAATTCCCAACACTCTTATCAGTCTGGATGACTCAATCAGGAATCCAAGCTTGTGACCCAACGTCAGCCCTGATGGCATCACACAATTTATGGAAACACCTCCTGAGCTCTGTGGTTGCCCCTGGATGCGCAGGTGCGGCACTAAGTGGGAACAGCCCCACATCCAACCACAGGTACCAGCCCAGAGAGGGTTTGATTGCTCAGTGCTCACACTTGCCCCTCCACCTGCATTCCAGGTCTAAAGGAAAAGATGCCTACAAGAGCTCAAGGCCCTGAGCCTGCTGCAGGATCTGAGATTTGCAGCTGAGTTGGTGAGGAAAACCGTTTCAAAGCACAAAACTTCATTTTTATACCTACTTTGTGCTGCAGCAGGGCTAAAAGAGAGGGAAGTACCAGCCATAGTAAAACCACAGATTATGACAGTCCAGCAGTGATGCTGGAGCCTTTATGAAAGCCTTACTCAATTTTTTAAATCAGTAGAAACTCAAAATAGCTGAACAATGTGACCTAGGTGAGTGTTAAATCTTCAAAGTATCATCCTTTGCAATTTCAAACACCAATCCCATATTGCCACTTGTATTTTGCAACAGTTGATTTCAAAGCCATCCTATGCAATGTTCTAAAAGCCTAATTACAAGCAGATTCTCTGGAATATAATCACAAAGAAATGACTTGTCCAGAGGTAAAATGATAGTACTGCACCTGGCTTCCACTTGGAATTGTGTTTATCCATAAGAAACTAGCTCATCAGCTAGGAAACTATCCACAAGAACCTAGGTCATCATGGAAAATGCCATTCAAGCAGTTGTTTACTATCACAGACAGACGTGGAATAATTCAACAAATGGATATTCTTGAAAGTCGTTTGGCAAATATGAAAAAGTGTATCAATATCAGTTCTTCACTACTTTAGTGGCGAATGTAAATCAAAAGGAACTGTTTATTCTACAACAAGACTTGCCACTTTGAGCACTCAGTCTCACTAGAATGATACCAATACCCTCACTGACCAGCAATATGGACTGGAGAATATATTTTGTCACTAAGCCACAAGGAAAAAAATAAGTAAATTCCCAACTACACAGACCAGAAACCGCTCAAAGCAAACAGCAGCACGATGTTACATTTCCATCTAATCCCCCTTTACAGCTGCATCAAGGGAAATACAGACTGCACTTCGATTTCAGGGAAATAGAGGATTTAACTGTGACTCCCATGGCTCTTTCCTGACCCCTCGTGTCTGTCCACCTCACACAGCTCGGAAGTGTCTCCAGCAGAGGGGAGTGTTGGAACGCGCTGACGGAGCTTCGACTCCGCACCCAAAATCTGTTTTCTCCAAAGGAAACAAAGGCAGAACCTTGGTGCAGAAAAGAAATGGTTTGGTTTTACATAATCTTCTGCAGTACTTCTGTGGGGCTTTGGAAAACATCAATGTGGTGAGTTTCCAGCTCCCAAATGCAAGTCAAAGCCCTTTGCATGCACTCACTTGCACTTTACACTCAGGAGGACCAAGCTGCCCTTTGGCTCCCATGGCACTGCACAACAAACACACCCTGAGGAGCCTTTCCAAAGCAACACAAAGGAGCAAAGCACTCGGATCCTACTGAATTCCACACAGATGAGTTTTCCCTTTTCATGGAGCTGAGCCTCTCTTTCTCACCTTCCCTTCCTAGCTACACTTGGTGAAGCTGAAGGATTATTCTGAGTAACCTCTCCATCAACAACAAAGTTGGAGAACAGCAGTTGTATTGACCTGAGTACAGCACCTGAACAGTTCAGATATCCCATCACTACTTCCAACAGCCCTTCTGTCCCACATTTCATACCTGGCCAACACCACCTTTATATATTTACACTATAAGCTGATGGCACATAACTTTTAGGGGCTGGAGAGGATTTTAGGGGTTGGATAAATCCCCATTCTGTCAATAACCCAAATTCCCAAAGATGAATCATGCTAAGAATGGGAAAGAAAAAGGGACATTAGCCCTTGGATACCTTCCATGAAGCTTAAAGACTAGAATTAAAGAATAATCTGAGCCCATTTCCAAAAGTCCAATTAGGAAATTTGTTTATAAAATCCTTACAGGTTTAGGTGTTCTCTTTTTCTTCGCCAGAAGGAAAGAAACCACCGAGTTCCTTTTCTTTTTAATATTTTTGTGTGTTCTATGCTAAAGAGCTGCAAACAGCAGAGTAAGCCATGACAGAATAGGGCAGTGCAGCACCTCACTGCAGAGTGTGCTGGCAGAGACATGACAGGGGAGGTGTGACCTTGGGACAAGTCCATAGGACAACATCCTTCAGTCTCCACTCTCCAAATCTTTACCTCCCTCAGAAAACGTTGATATTTCATTTATTGTACATCTTTGGGAACATCTAGACCTTTGTTTCGTATTTCAGAACAACAGCTGGATGTAGGATCCTGTTTCACAACATAAAATTTCTCTGAGGGCTAAAGTCAGAGCATCCTTCTGAAACTGAGGAAAACAGCACCCAACAACATCAAGCAGGAATTCATCCCAAGTTTGTGTGTTAGAGACAAATCAAACCACCCAAAATGTCAGCTGTGATCCTTCACAGGAACACTTCTCTGTGTGATGCCAACAGAAAGAAAATTAAATCCATTATTTCTCAGGCTGGGACACAGTTCTATTTGTCTGCACAAGCTGAGAAAACAACAAAAACCATAATGCTCTAGAGCCATCTTGAGTTCAGGATGAGAATTTTTCCACTCAGAAAACAAACTGAACGAGCTGCAAGGCTGAGGCTTCGTGTTGGAAGCTTTGGCAGGCAGCAGTGGGGTGGGATCCCAGGGAGAGGCAGCCTCATCAGTTCAACCCCCCCAGCAAATATGTCCCTGCTTGGCAGCACATCCTTCTACCACAGCCCTTTGCAAGAAGGAAAACAGAGCTGCAGCTCCCTGATGCCACCCCAAACCCCTCCTCCAGGGTCACGTACCATCCCAAAATCTGCTCTTCTCTCCTTGTAGAAACTGTGGTGGCTCCTCTGTGCAGGCACTGAGAAAAAGTCTGTTCCCTCTGTTTTGTCTGAGCTCTGCTTGCTCCACTCTTTCCTGGGAGCCTGTAAAATACAGTTATGAATTTAATTAAATATATATGCATATACACATATTCATATTTTTTATATATATATATATATAAATTGCCTTTTGGAAAAAAAAAACCAAAACAGAGGAAACTCAAAGCTGAAAATGCAAAATGTAAAAACATGATAGCCATGAACATCCTACACTTTAATCACAGAATTATAGGACCATTAAGGTCTTTTCCATCCAAATCCAATCTCTGGATTTCCTTCATATGTCACTGTGTGAAGAGAATCTCTTGCCTCTCACCAAAGTCAGGAAAGCAGTGGAATTTCACAGACAAATGAAGGCCAATCAACCAGTAAAAATAAAAATATATTTTGCTTCCTTCAGATAAAGGCAAAAAAACAAAGAAATGTCCAAAAAGATCACTGCTGACAACTCGTAAAATAAACCCAAATTACTTCTTTTCAAGTAAATATAAAATTGCAGAGTTAACAATTTAACCTCCCAGGTTCATAGCATTACAAAAATAACAAGCACACTTTTTAAAGCTTTTTCAAGCTCTCCACAGAAATATCAATAAGTATTTCTAGACTTGAAGCAAAAAACGGAGTCACTAGTGCAATAGCCGTGGCTTAAGAGAAGAGAACCCGAAAAGAAATGAACTCCAGTGAAAAATATGGACCTGCTGCCTTGCTGCAGAGTGCTGAGAAGTGCTACAAAGACACAACAAAATCCTTAATAAAGAAAAGCTCAGTTACAGTTACATCAAACACTTGGCTACCATTTGAAAATACCTTTCTCTCCTCATGGAAGAATGGCTCTGACTGAGCTGACACCTTATGTTTCCACGAGTTATCCACACTTTCCAAGGGGAAGCTTGGCCTGGATCGATGCAGGTCCTTCCTTGCCCTCACCTCCTGCATGAGAGGCAGGCTGTCCCTTCCTTGGCGGCATTTTTCCGAGTAGGATCGTCTGAGATCTGCAGGGACAGTCCCAAACCCAGATATGTAGCTCTTCCAATCACCCTTACTTTTGAAAGAGTCACCCTCACACATTTTATTTGTGCTGTCTTTGCTTCTCAGTGTAGAGCTCCTCACCACATTTTTGCTCCAACTGCCCTCTGGAGACACCTCCAAGAACTGTTCTTTTGTCACCAACTTCTTCTGCAAGGGTCCATCATCAGGCTTTAGGGACAACTTGGAGACCAGATTGACATCCAGCCTCTGCTCTGTGCTCACTACATTTATGGGCTGTACTTTTTCAATTACAAATTTTGCACCCTGATTCCTGGAGGTCAAGTTCACTTCCTCATCCTCATCAACAATGAAAGTTTTCTTCCTACCAAATTCCACAGGTGAATTTACAAACTTCTCTGGAAAAATGCTGCTGGGGTTTGCCCAGTAAGGAGGGCTGACCTTTCTGTCTTTGGACTTCTGCTTATCAAATTCAGGGCTTCGTAATTCCAGTTTCTCTTTGCTCTTTTCATTTGGGATTAGTTTCTCTGGCCTGTGCTGCTCTTCTGCACGTTCACCTGGTTTGTTATTAACTAAATAGTGGTCTGATCCACTCTTCCACTCGTTCCAGCTGTAGGTAAGACTCATTCTATCAGACACATTCCTTTTGTTCTTTGATTTCTCTCTACTCAGCGAGCCAAGATCTTCAGAGAGCTTCTCCTGAACTTTACTGGCCTTTGCTGATTCTTCTTTATATTCTGCCATAAGCGCATCAATATCAAGAATTTGGGACCTGTACCCATCCTCAGCCTTCCTTCCAGGGAAATCAGAATTATTGTCACTCCTTTTCTGGGGGCCCAGTTCACTGTCCTTACGCACCTGCGCGGAACGCGGCGGGGACCAGGGCTCATGGTAAGAAGAGACTTTCCTTCTGCCACTCTTGAGATCAGCTTGAGCTCTATTTTCCAGATCATGTTTTAACAGAAAAGCATCAACATCTATAATTTTCTCTTTAGAGTGATCCAAACCTTTTTCAGGATGCTGCTGGTTATCTTTCCTAGACATATGAAAATTACCAAATGCAACATTTTTGGAGAAAACGGCATCTTTTTCATCTTCTTTGACCCAATCCTTGCTAATATGTGCTTCCCAGGAGTCTTCCCTGCAAGTTGAACTTGTCACATTTTTATTTGGTTGCTGCAACAAAGGTTTGGACCTTCCAGGAAAAACAGGGTCTAGATTAATTGCTGCTCCCTCGCTTGAACCAGAAACCGTATTAATTTCACTTGCACTGGGAGCACTAACAAAGCTTTTCTCTTTTTTCATACCAGGAATCTGATAAGTCACTGCAAAATAAGTTGCCTTTGGCTCAAAGACAGAACTCTGATGTTTCATGTAATCATCAGGACTGCCAAGAACAGCTTGGTTTGCCTCACTCCCTTCCACCCCATCTTTGATTTTTTTGCTTCTCTTTTTAAGTGAACTTTCATTCAATTGCAATGAATCTGTCCGGCTCAGCTTCTTGATACTTTCGGGAGTGAGCCACACAACTTCTTCCACCTTGAGTGACTCCTGAGGCAAGGTCCTCCTCCTCCACCTCTCAGAAACCTTCAAGTCAGAAACGCTACTTTTGCTCCTCCTGACTTTCTCTTCTGGATCTGCTCCTCGGAGTTTCTCGCTGTTTTCAGGAGCTGTAGAAGCCAAGCTAAAGTCTTGCTCTTTGCAATTGAAGTCCAGACTTTTCCTCAACCCAAAGGGCCCAGATTCCTCTTTAGTAACGTTCAGTCCTTTTGTATCAGGGGGGTGGCTACTGGAAGATTTAAAATATTGCCCACCTGCAAGCACGGAAGCCTGAGCCTCGTGTTTACTGACACTTGTGGAAATCACTTCACGATCCAAGTTGGTTCGGAATTCCTGGATGTCTGTCCCACCTGCCCTGAAACTCCTTTTCTCAGAAGAGCATTTCACAACATTAATCCTCTCTGATTTATCTACAGAAGAGACTTCACTCTTATCACCTTTAATTTCAGCATGTAGCTTGTTGACTTTTTCACTCATTCCCAAACCTTTATTTTTGTTTGTGGAATAGGGTACTTTCTCAGTTATGAACAGTGGCTCAGGATCAGTTTTGTCAGAGTCTCTTTTCTGTTCAGGTAAAGTGCATTCACTGGAGAGAAAACCAGCAGGTTCTCTCAACACAGCCTTGCTTGTGGGAACTTTTGTCTCTCTGGCTTCTGAAGTAACATTTTCTTCTTTCAAGTAAAGAGTGTGACTACTTGCCTTAACTGCCTGTCCTGTGGGTACAACGTCCTCATCAGTTTTATTCTCTTTCACAGATGATTTTCTAGTTCTGAGTGTCATGGCCTTTTTCTCAGGAGCCATTGTGATGGCTTCACTAAGAGCCCTTTCACCACACGTCTGAAAGATTTCATACCTGGGCTCTATTCTTTGGTAAATCTGAGAATCTTCTGCATTTTTGGGAGCGAGTTTTTCACTTTTCTCAACCGGAGATTTTTCTAAAACAATTCCTGGACTCATTTTCTTGTCTTCACTTGAACCAGTTGGTTTTGGACTTTTCTCTACATGTGCTGGATGTTTTGATGGATCAGGCTGCTTGTGATGCTCCTTTGCAGTAGTGCCTTCCTCCCCTTCTCCTATCCACGAGCGTCTGCTGTGCCCTGAAACCACCAGGTCCTGCTTTGCCTCAGGCTCCTGATTCCTTTTTGGTGCAGGATCAGCCCCAGAATGTTCAGCAACAATGCTGTGCTTCTGGACATTGTGATCAAACAGGGTGGCCCGGACAGTTTTAATGAAGGGCTTTTCCAGAAGTGCTGGGTTTAATTTCTTTTCAATGTTGCTTGTGAATGAGACAGAACTCTCAGTCTGCTGTGAGAAATGCTGACCATCTCCCAGGAAGCTTCCTTTCCTCTCCAGCTGATCAGGTATATTGGTTATCTTTAAAGCCTGCCGGGATTTCCAAGGCTTCCCAGGAGCAAATGCCTCAGTGAAATCTGTGCCATGGGTGAGCTTCAGCTCCTTGCTCTGGAACAACAAAATCCAACAGTTATCTGAGTTTATTTTAAAAATGTGTAATAAATAAAGTTTATTTTAAAACTTACTTGCACCTACTTTGAGCAACAGAACCTGTACAAGTCAAACACATCCACATTCCCTGAACACACAACAGACTGAGACCAAGGCAACCTAAGGGAATGTGTAGCTTCAGCTCCTGAATCTTGATTTTAACAGAATTATCTCCCTAATAACCAGTTACATGGTCAAACTGCAAGGAACATGAAGATCTGAGTAAATATCACAGCTGGAGGTGCTCAGCTATGAGAAATGTTAAGCTGAGCAGAAGTAAAAAAGGAAAGATGAAAATTAATATTTATTACCAATGCTTCACTGTTATCTACTCACAGGAAATACAAGCAGCATCCTAAAGATGGTATTTTTAATAGCACTTGCTGAAAAAGCACAGCATGCAAATAATAAAGGGAATCAAGGAATACTGGAGGTCTTACAGGAATTCAATCTTTTATTCAAGTTTTAAAATTTAAAACTCAGAGTTGACTTGAGTGTCTTTAAAAAAAGCTAAAGAACATCAAAAAATTAACACTAAAGATATTTATAAATAAAATTTTTAAAGTCTGAGCTATATTCTTCAAGGAATTTATTTAATCCTATTTTATTTTTAGATTGTGAAAACAGCACTTCCATTAATGAAAGATTTTCTTCTTAAAATAAATTGCTCTCCCTGAGAATAACACTGAACTACAGAAACTTTGCACCTGTAGCTTTTCCTTACCACATATTCCTATCTTGGACAGGAAAAAAGCCATGAGAACTCACTACAAACACCCTTGAACTACATTAAATCTCCTCCACTAAGAACTGTCACCAGAGAAGCTCTGTTTTGTAACACTGAAGTGTTGCTTAGAAACAAAGAGAGCCTAAAGCTTCCACAGCAAACCCCCATTTTCCCTGGAACACTCTGTTGTCTAAACTGCTCAGGTAAAAGTTGTTGAGGAGCCTGACAAAGGTCCAGGCTGGGATTTATCAGGAGCTGGGACATGGATGTGGGAAAGCACAATCCTAATGCTCTGCTTAGAGAAAATAAAGAATAATCACTGCACAAACCCACCATAGCCCCACGTGATTCACTGGGGTTTCATGCATTAGAAATCCCTTAAAAACAGTACATAAAATATTCTTCCCTCTCTACCACTCCTGCACTGAACAGTGTGCACACCAAGCTTGACAAACTCAGCAGTTTGACAAAATATTCCTGAACTTTTCTCTGCACATCCTAAAGACAAACTCACACCAGCAAATCCACCGGGATTGTGCCAGCCCTAATACTCTTCATACCCATTTAGAAGTTACTGATTGATAAAGCCACACACAACAGCTCCTTCTCCTTGCAGAACCAGCTGGAGCCCACCAGCTGCTGCCAGTTCCTTACTTTTGGATTTTCCTGCAGGTCGTGGGTCGAGTCAGCTCCAGCCTCCCCAGGTTTCTCAGGCTTTACTTCACCACCTGATGTTGGACTTGAAAACCTAAAACAAAGGACTGGTGTTACTTCTTTAGCCCAGCTGGTCAGTGAGCAGGGTCGCTTCCTACCAAACCAGGCTGGTAGAAATTATCCATCAAATTACATTTCCTAAAGGAGAAACATCACTATTTCATAGTAAATGACTGCATTTTGTGGTTAAATTGTATCTAGACCAAAGGAATTTCAAAAAAATTGTTAATTATGCATCTTATTTGATAATAGAGGATTTAGAGATGCATAATAAGTTATAATCTCTCTCACTGATAGTTACATGCAAAGGTCACAACACTGACAGCTTTATTATTTTTTTTCAGCTGTTGTCAGAATATATTTAATTTTTCCTCTTTTGGATTAAAAAAGGCAGGAAAGGAGCTTAAGAATAACAGTAAAAAAAATCACAGTAAGTGGAAGCAAAATGATCAAGCTTTTCTTACTGGACTGAGAGAACAAGTTTTACTGAACAACATGAAGCCAAGGGGATTAAACAGAGTTTCTCTGTAACCTACATCTTGGTTAAGTCTGCAGAGAGTGGCCGTGACTGCAGTGACCGGCGCAGATTTCCTCCCTTAACGTCAGGATTCTCTGTTGTGAGCTCCTTGATCCTTTGCTGGATGGTCACACACCTGTTTTCCTTCTCAGCAGTTGCTGGGAGAAGATCTGGATCCACTGTGGCACTGGGATTTTCTGAAGTAAACAAACTAATGTGTTTTTTCACGCTACCTCTTAAGATATTACTCTCTTTTTCCGAGGAAGCTGCAGGACTCTCACAGCCCAGGAAGGTGTAGGTTTCCTTCTGATCTGGTCTTTTCCCCCCCTTATTAGTTCTGCTTTCACTGGTTGTTTCAGGGCTTCTTTCAGGACGATGCAAGTTAATAATTATTTCTGGCTTTGTCTCAATTTGTTCATTTTTAGATTTAAGTTTAGTTTCCCAGGTGTATTTCCCATTATTTAGGATGCCAATGTCCTGACTACTGCATTTCAGATTTGTTTTAGAAGAACTGTCTTTATTAAATTCAGTTTCTTCATGTTTTGGCCCTGTTTCAGACTGATCACGACTAGCCACATCAGTAAAAGCAATTATGGATACATTCTCCTTGCTCTCGTGGGATGAACCAGCCTTCTTGCAAGAAGAAAGATCTTTATGTTCAAACTTAGCTGTCAGGTCCATGGACAAAGGCCTTGGTTTTCTAACCCCAGATTTCTCTGTCGGAGATTTTTCCTCAGAAGCTTCCACATTGTGATGCTTTTGATCCCGTAACGATTCCAGAAAAACAGCAGACACTGGTCTATGTTTTGCCCTTTGCTGGACATCAACAGAGAAATCAACTTTATTGTTGAGATTATTTGCATCATCGTTGTTTTTCTCCCCTGGATGAACTTCACGAGCATCTTTCTTTTCACCGGTTTTGAGGGAGCTCCAGGAGTCTGGTCTGAGACTGGAGGAAAATGACATCTGCCTATGGAGAGATCCATCAGGATTCCTGGGTGTCTCTGCGGGTTTCACAGAGCTCTGGAGGTCCTTGGTTTGCAGAGCAGTAAATCCCCTGCGCTCCTGAGCCCTTTTCTCCTGGGCCAGGCTGACCTTGGCCTGCTCGGGGCCTGCTGGCTCGAACAGAATGACTGTGTTGGCACTGGGCCCTGTGTAGAAAGTCACGTTTGTCACCATGTCACTGTCAGCCTGATTTTCAGCGTCAATGGCTTTCTGATCCACTAAGGGAGGGACACTGCCATTCAACACCTTCACAGAGGACGTTTCCTCAGTGGTCTTTCTCACCATGCTGCTGGATCTGAGCGCTGGGACGGGCGGTTTGACATTTGCAAAAGTATCCGAGGGTTTCTCTTTACAAAAAGGCTTTGGGAAAAGCCTTGGCCTTGATCCCAGTGAGGGCATCGTTGCAGATCTCAAGGAATTCCCAAATTTCTTGTTCTCTTCGAGAGTCAGTGATGCTGAGGCCTCCTTTGCCTTGTTGCTGGCATCTGAAAGCACACTGACATATACACGCTGTGCCTTCTCCTCAGCCCTGAGCTCAGCTAGGTCAGGGACTGCCGTCAAAGACGCCAAAGTAGAATTTATTTCTACTCTTGTTGCCATAGTTGGAATTACACATTCAACAGAACTGAAAAACTCCAGCAAGGAAAAAGAATCTGAAAAAAAAAAAAGAAAAAAAGAGAGAAAAATGCAAGTATTGATGTAGAGTCAGCATGAACATCAAATAACATCATTTTCAGATAAATTCACAAAGAAGCAAACTCAGATTAAGGTGCCTTTCAGATATGCTGATCCCAGAGTTTATCACACTGAAAGACATAGTGTTCCTTCTCTAAAACACACCATTATTTACTGACTTGGCCCAACAACCAAATACAATGGAAATAAACATATCCTACAAATTTCCACACTCCCACTTACCATAATTTGCTGTTGCAACCAATCCATGGGGCCTGAATCCTTTCTCATAGCGACAAGAGCTTGGTCACCAAGGGCACATTAAGGACAGGGAATGTGATCACTACAGAGACACTGCCCAGACTTCACCTGCAAATAAACAAAATATTCTGACTCAGGTGTGGCACATACCCAGACCTACACAGGCAATGCCATGTGAGACAAAAATCCAGAGCATTCTAAGGAGAAGAAGCTGGTTCCCAAGCAAAAGTGACCTCACTGTAACTGTAAAAAGCAGAAGAATGTTTATTTTTCAAACAGCCATTAAAGAATCAACAAGAAATTACCACTTAAAGGTGCAACTGAAAGAAGGGGGAATAACTCAGACTGCATGGACTGCATGACATGCCAAATCTGAACAGTTAAAACCACATTTAGGTAAGACTGTTTGCATATTCAAATGCTGTCAATCACTGGTTAAACACAGAGCTTTGCATTACTGTAATCTCAATTACTGTAATTTACTTTCTATTGTAAAGCTCTTTTCTGGGGCAGCAGTCTGTGAAGTGCTACCTGAGCAGCTGGTCTGCAAACGGCTGATTTTCCATCAAAATGGGACTTTTACCATGACAAAGCAGTTTTGTATCTCGCTAGCAAAGGCAGGAGTAGAGCTTTGGTTTTAATTATATTCTTACTGCAGAGAAGTGGGAAAACCAGCAGTAATTAGAATTTCAGCTACAAGAAGTAACCTGAATTTTTTCCCAACAGAAGTATATTTAAACTCGTAGCAGATGCAGGCAGCTATGTAAGGTTTTCTTTCAAAAGCTGCCATACTCTTCATTTTTAGAAAACTCACATTGTACTTCATAACCAGGGCCCCAAATTTGTGTTGCCACCCTCTTGTCTCTTTTAGGCAGCCTTTGAAGGGGCAGTTTTGAACTCCTCTCCTATATTGGTGTGAATTTACCATGCAAATAAACTTATTTGTAGATTCTGTGAAATATGGAGCTTCCTGCTTGTGATTATTAAAAAAAAACCCAACCAGGATCTTGCCTTCCTGAGTCTGCAGTCTGGAGAAGTGGTTATTTCACCTTCAGCTTCCCTTGACCAGACTTAGCCCACACTGGCACCGAAATTGCAGGGATTTATTTTTGTTCCTGCTTGAGCTCCCTCTCCCAGGCAGGAGAATGAACTCCACTCACCTTGTCCGTTCCCTTTCATCTTCCAATCCACTTGGAGTTCTGTCTCAACTACTTATCCCTGACGCCATCCCTCCCCTCCCAAGTCCATGACCTCCTCGTCTTTGCAAAATAGCCACTAACCCAATCAGCTTATCCACATCAATCTGCCCCTTCCACCATCCCACAGATCTCCAGGAAATCTTCCTCCCTCTCCCACTCCTTGTTCTAAGAAACAGCATCAAAATCCGATTAAAATGCTCTCACATTCCAAGGATGCAAAGGTTTGGGAGGTGCTCTAAAAGGAAATTTGCAGGAATGAGGCTGATGCTCACAGGCAACATTGCAAAGGGAAAAATTCAGCTGTGAAAACAGCATCGGTCTGGCAGTAGCTGAGGATAAACTCCCTCCTGTCATTCTGTAGTCCCTGTTTCCCTGGAAAAGAAGAAGGGGGCACAGAGCTTCTTAAATGGACTAAAACTTGATCCTCAATGGAACGCGGGGCAGTGAATTTACATGTGGGACCTAATCCCTGGTAACAGAGCACAACTCGCTTCTCCAGCCAATATTCCTAACACAAAATTTACGCCCTCTTTAGTTTGATTATACTCCCCCTTTACATGACCTCGTTTTTCTCTACATAAACTTCCCAAGTCAGTTTTTGTGTTCTAAATTCAGCTGCCCTACAACAGATATGTGGCCCCAAACAGACAAGTATTTGAAAAAGAACAAAATATTTAGGAGAAAAAATAATCACCCAACTTTGAAAATGATAAAGCTCCTTGATACAAGTACACTTGATAAAGAGGAATCATGTAATCAATGCCAAGTGTAACATACACTAGACACTGTGTCTCAAGTTTTGAAACACGTATCTTGGTTTAGATAAACCTGTTTCTTTCTTAATAAAATGTCTCTAGTCCAGTTGGCAATGTACAAAATTTGGAGCAACTTATAAAGATCAACCGTAAAATAAACTGCAGGAGGATTTCAGATGCTATTAATATTTAACAATACTACTGTAATCATACTACTACAGTTGTAAATCCCTCACCATCAGCTACATCACGTCATTCCCTCCCTGACCTCCTCTGCCCAGGGACAGTCAGCCGAGCTGCCCGTGCTGCCCCTGCACGTCCCCATGCAGTGTGGCAGAGTCTCAAAGCCACCTTGCCCCATTTCTGGGCACCTTTGTCCCCGGTTCTGGGCACTGTATCTCTCTGTGCCTCCCAAGCAGTGCCCACGCTCCCCTCAGCTGTGGCGGGTGCATTCTGCACACAAATAAAATTATAAATGGCACTGAAGCGTCTCTTGAAATCCCTCCTGCTTTTATCAGAAAGGCTGGCACATGAAGGCCTGGCTCTTCCCTGCTGCTCCTCTTCCTCAGCTTCCAAACACCTGCGACTGGGATTTTTTTTTTCCTGGGCCAAGCTGAGCCACCTGCAGGGTGTCACAGAGATGCGCATGCAAACACCGCTCCAGGCTCCTTCAAATCTCAATGCCCTCAGGTGTTGCCTGCATTTTTAACTAAAGATCTATCATTACAAAGATTGCCAACATTGCTCGTAAGAAATAAAAATGCATTATTCACTTCACAGGGTTATTTCTGCAGAAAATCATTTGGGAAGGGCTTCACCCCAAACACGCCCTCGCCTTGGCACTTGCCCACCCACCACACACACAACTATTATTTACATCACTGCTAATTCCTTTAAGCCTATTAAGGCAACAGCCTGCAGATAATTTTTCCACCACGAATCACGTGACTATATTGCCAACTTCCTTGCTCAGAAACAAGAATGTTTTAAATGACACAAAACAAAATCATCTATAATCTGGCCCTGAACCTCGCTGCAGATAAACAAGTCCATCTGTCTTCTCTAAGGGTGGAAAGCATAAAAAATTCCACTAAGAAAACCTCTCTGCTATTAAAAAACCCAAACAAACAAAAAACAAAAAGCAAAACCAAGCATGTTTATGACATGGAGATCAAGCAGAAAGTCTGGCTCCAGCAGTGAACACCCACAAAAAATACACCATAGAAAATCATCTAATAAACATGAAGTTTTTCTTCTTTATATACAACTTTATCAGCAAATCTGCTTCCAGTATAAAAAAATTACTTCCTTATTGTGTAGATACAGGAAGAAATTTGTATAACAACATACATTAGCAGCTTCTGAAAACATGGCTTTGTTCATGACTGTGGTGGGGAGGTTGGGTCTGGGTGATCTTTAAGGACTCTTCCAACCCAAACCAGTCTGACACTCCATGATTCTGAACATCCCCCTGGCCTGCAGCTTCTCCCCGGCCCAACAAGCCACAGGAGCTTGAACAGATGACCATAAACCAAGATTCATTTCACCCCTCCTAGAAAAGGTTGCCCCAGTGTCTAAAATGATTCGGTCTTTACAAACATTTTTCTTCTCTCCTTTCCTCTTTCTGTCCTCACTGACCAAACACTGGGGTCAGTCTGCAGCAATCCCTGTCCCTTCTCCCCAGAAATCCTGCTTCTGCAGCTTCCTGCACTTGGAGAGGTGCTGATTAGATTAAATAAGAATTAACAGAGCAGATCCTATCACTTACTGTGCACGTACGAGTGTGAGTGCAAACAAGAACATGACTTACTACAGCGCAACAAAAATAACACAAATAAGGAAAAAAACCCTATTCTGAAACTTTCATAACCAAGTAGATCACAAAATAATTCAGTAAAAAGCAAGCTTTTTCTATTTTTGGGTTTAAGCCTGATTCATGTTACTATTCACTGCAGTGGGATCCATCAGTTGTATTAAGAGGACATTCAGGGTCTCTTAAAGGGAAATATTATCAAAAATACTTTCATAATGGCTCTAATTTTTAATTTGCCAGGACAAGTTTATTCACTAAGTAAAAACAGCTAATAAAATGCGTTTATCTTTTCCTAGTTTCACAGTTAATGAAAACTAGAAGGCTGAGAATTAAAACTACATATTCCAAAATCTCACAAGCCAAATCGTTAATATTAAAATTCCAAAGTATTGCAAAATTCAAAATATTCTTCCTCCATTTCTCACATCCAAGTCTCTTGGAAACCTCTAGTTCTTTTCTTTTACAAAAAGAACTAAGTGCTGTTCTTTTGGACACTACAGTCCAGTCCCAACCTAAGGATGAAACACTTCACTCTGACATTTCCTCCCGCTGCAGAAAAGATTAGCATTTCGTTAAATAAAGTGTCCATTCTATAAATAGCAGCATTTACAAGCACTTGTAAATCTCTAATTACTCCTGCCAGTACAATTGCATAACGATCATCACCTGCCAGAGCTTCACCCCCATGCAGCTGCACTCAAGAACTGCAATATTTTCAACCACTCTTTCCATTAAGTGCTGCCATCTCAGTGCCACGGCGAGAACTTTACACCTTGTATTTTGATCTCCATGCTCCAAAGATTGGGCAGTTAAAATGGTAACAAGTGATAGAGCAGCAGTTTCAGTAATTCAAGCTGGCCTCACAGAGGCCGTAACATTTATTTATTAAAGCAAAAATTCGATGTTAAATATACTGGCATGATCAGCATGAATTTAAAATAACATTCCCGATGTAGCAGGACAATCAGCTGAGACAGGAATTCAGGAAAACACCAAGAGGATGGTGAGGCCCTGGCACAGGGTGCCCAGAGAAGCCGTGGCTGCCCCATTCCTGGAAGTGTCCAAGACCAAGCAGGACAGGGCTTGGAGCAACCTGGGACAGTGGAAGGTGTCCCTGCCCACGACAAGGGTGGCACTGGATGAGCTTTAAGATCCTTCCCAACACAAACCAGCCTGAGATTCTGTGATTAATTTATGGTAGAATAGGATTCAACAAAAATCAGGTGCAACCAGGGAAGAATGCACCATGATGGCTGTGGGGCACAGGGAGTCATCCTCCAAACTTCCTTGAATTTATGAGACAGAGATATGCCTGGAGAGAATGATTTGGGTAAAAAATTACATGTGATAACCTGGTTCCACAGCTGTCAGTCCTTGTTGTCAGTCCACTGCTATTTTCATAACAATGTCTGTGTCACATATAAAACATAACCCAACAGGATTAATGTACAAAAGGGGTAGATTGCTCCAGTTATTTCTAGAAAACAGCTTCAGAATATCACCCTTTAGAAAGGTCCAGTTTGTGACCACAGATTTATTATCAAGTACCCATTTTTTGGGTATTAAGCTCCAAAAACTTCTGCACTGGGTTTTGGGGGCAATGACCACTGTTCTACAAACAATTCAGGCCAACTCCTTCACTGTCAAGATCCACTTTGGCCAAGCCAGGTCTCGGTTGGAGATTTTCCTCTTTGTACATCATGTTCTACTCAAGAGATCCCTCAAGAGCACAGGGACTGACAGACCACGCTCGGCATTTCCTCTGACCTGCACAACTGCCTCATTACACTCCAACCTTCCACAATTTCCTTCTCCCCAACCCTCTCATTGACAGTTTCAGAGAAAACTCTCTTCCCTTCCCAGTTTCACAAAAGGCCTGATTTGTTTTGGAACTCTTGAGTCTCAGGTAGAAAAAAACCCCAACCACAGGAAAATTACATTAAATGTTGGTGAGTCACCATTTTTTGGTACCAGAAGCTGCGTATCCTCACCCTCCTGTGTGAATCATCTTTTACTTCCAGCACTCCACACGAGAGATTCCACCCAGCTCATCAGTGGGTGGGTATTCTCAGAAAGTCCAATTCTTTTGGCAGTTGAAACAGGGAATAAAAGCAAAATCCTGATTTCTGCCAGCTGAGGATGACATTCTGCAGAACAACATTAATTATGGGATAAGGCTAAAGCGAGGCTAAAAGTGTGTTCGTGCAGAAGGTGGGTATTCCCAACAGGCCTCAGTGCTGTTCTGTTTGCTTCTCTCATCAAACCTTTGCTTTGGTGGTCAGCTTCAACTCCTGCTAATGTTCTTTCAGATTTCATCCTTGCAAATGCTTTTAAACCACAAACAAGACCTGCAAACAACCTCCCCGTGCAGTTTAGCAGAAAAAAAAGACATTCCAGAAACAACTGCATTGCGTGCCAGATGAAATATTAATGATCAGGTTTGGCCACAAGCAAGAAAAACGGACTGTGGAAATGAAAAAAGAACAAGAAGTCAAATTAAGGCTCTTCCAGGAAGATGTTTGGTTGTTTCAGGGAGGACTTTATTCTATCTGCAGCTCCCAAAGGTCAACAGGGTCATGTCCTGGACACAGCAGAGGGTGGGTACCTGAATTTGCAGCTTGGCAAATTTCTCCTCAAACCTTTTCAGAATCATCATGAAACACTTCCTGCTGTTTAATTTTAACACAGTCTTCATGCTAAAGGAAGCTTAACTTCACTTTTAACTATATTTAAAATGAATTTTGGCTAGAGTCGAGTTTTTCTGCACAGATTCTGAAGGAATGGGTTACATCCATGACTCTCTTTTTCATATCTTATGTTACACATCCAGAATATGAAGGAATTAATCAAAAGCTAATTTATTTATGTGTCCTTTGAGTGTATAATCTCCATGACCTTGCTTTAAAAAGGTGAAATTTGGCTCATTATAGTTTCAGAAATCCATCAAGCAGCTACTGATCCCTCTGACCTCGAGCAGGCAGTGCTTTCCAAAGCCCCCAGAACTGAGGCAGGGCTGTGTTTCTCCAGAGGTTCCAGCTTTGGGTGGGAATGCTCTCATTTGGCAGGCAAACTATGGACACAGCTGAAGGAGTGTAAGGAGATGGATGAGCCAGCTGCAGCACAGACAGAAATATGGGATTGAAAAACAACTTTGGCATTCTTCCATTTGATACTCCCCTACACAACACCACGCTCGGTACCATGTTTCAGCAGTAAAAGCAGCTTAGAGACCACCCACACCTGGAAATATTTACTGTAACTGTGCATATTTCTTGTCCTCTTGGCAGCAAGGGAAGAAAAAGGACAACTGATCTCAGAGCCGACAGGACATGGATATCACCACTGAATTTTGTTTTATTTGCTGCCTTCAGAGCCACCAGCTGCTGCAAATGCTTTAAAAGCAGCAAAGATATAATTGGGACATTTTCCTCCCAAAACAGTGGTGGAAGCTACTTAGACACTGACACTGGGAACTCCTTGATAAGCAAAGGTGCAGTTAAAATAGTTAAAACAGCCCTGCAGTACAGCACCTTGCTGAGCCTGCCAGCCAGTGTGGGGACACCAAAGCTCATGTGAAGCTCAGGAGGTGCAGCACTCCCGTGGGAGACAGAGCTTGGCTGACCTGCTGAGGAATTCAAGTCAAAGGATTGAGTGAAGCAGATCCGTGGGCTTTGGTTTATTGAAAAAATCCACCTACTTGTTACAGAAATAGGCAAGTGCCTCCACAGCACTTTGAAGCCTTCAGAAATGAAGCTGACCCATGGCCCTGTGCCCCCAGGCAGGAATCGGGGGACGGATCTTTTCACACATACCCAGCCTCCGAAGGTCACTGTAACACAGAAATAGCACGAGGTGAGAAGACATTTCCTGCTTGCCTTCATGCACAGCAGGTGCTTTTGTGTCAGAAGGACAAAGCTCCTAATCCTCTGATCTGCCTCCTCAAATTCTAACAGGATTTCCAGCGCTGGAAAACGCATTTGTGGCCTGGCACACTAAACCACCTTCAGAAAGTACAACCAGCTCAAGCTGTCCTGCGATTGACGTGGGGTCACCAGGACGAGTTTATAAATACTGAGCCTTTATACATTCATCTGAGTGCTGAAAAATTAATTAAGGTATTGCCATATGGAGAGAAAAAAACGTGGTTTCATCCAGACTTTCAGAAAACTTGAGGCTACTGGCCTTGGAGCACGACCTTGAACACACAGAGAGATCACTTCAACAGTTTAACCATCTGGAAAAAACCTGAACCCACAAAACTGAAGGACAAAGGAAACAGAGTGATGGGATAGAAGACCCATCAAAAATCATGACATTAAAAATTATATATGTGTATACATAGCTATGGTGACTAACGTGTACCCGAGGGCTAAGAATGAACATTCCTTCGCTTCTGCAAAAACAAGAAAGCAGGTTTACAGTGCATTATTTTTATACCTGTACTTTTCCTGACAGACACATTTGGGAGCTGCAAAGACTCATTCACAAAGAGCACGCGGCAGCTACTGATAAAACACCCAGAGCAGAGATGCTGCAATAGATTACGCTGCTCCTAAGCTTTCACCTGGACAAAGAGAAATCACACGATCACACACTGGCTCAGGCTGGAAGGGACCACAGAGGGTCATCTGGTCCCACCTTCCTGCTCATGCAGGGTCATCCCAGAGCACATGGCATACCTCTGGAATAACTCCACTGAGGGAGACTCCACAACCTCTCTGGGTGATCTGGGGAAAACTGTCACTGCACATTCTTGATACAAATATTTATATATTGCTTCAGCTCTCATAGCTCTGCCATCTGAAGTCATTCTTCTCGGATGGCTGGTTTGCACTAGTGATCTTAAATCATATGCAAAAAGCTCTGTGTTCAACAGCTTTTGATTTGGCTGCTAATGACACATTTTCTGTCAAAACAGAGAGACAAAATTGTGTTGCAGCAATTTCTTCATTCAGTCCATCATTCCACCTTTCAGATATTTGATTAGTCAGAGCATAAGCATGTAATCGAGTTCCTTCAACAAGCAAATACACTTGAGCCCAAAATACTCGTACCAGGCACTGCTCTAGAAATGGACTGCAGCTTCGTGGGAGAAAGACACTGATAAACAAGGGGTTGGACCAGGTGGCTCCCAGAACAGATGATTCCGTTCCATGTACAAATGAACAATTTCAAAGCCTGCTCCTCTGAGTCATAGCAACCTCTGCCCTAGAGATGAAGCCTGCAAAGCCACAGCATGGTGGTACTGAGCTGGAGATAAGGAGATCTCCCTGGTACTGCTGCAAGAGACAAGCACTGCGACAAAAGACTGACAGAGCTGGCATTAATAAACAACACAACTCCATCTCCTGGGCAGCACCTCCACCCCAAGCTCTACAGCAGCAATTCAAGCGCTTCACAGAAAAGATGACCCAACTTTGAACAGAAAATTATTAACACTATTAAACTGGATTAATTTTACTCCAGTTATGCTTTTCAGGATGCTGATGGAGCCATTAAAACTCATTCAGATCAAATGGACATGACCCAATGGTCATTATTTCCAATCCCATCTCATAAATAGTGAAAAAAGCATTGGACTAAGGGGAGATGAGTGGATCTGTTCTGAGGCAAATAAAATATTGTTATAAAAGTCAAATACTTGGTGGCATTTATCATTCCCTGGGCCAAAATCCCTTATGTCACCCTCTGCTCTACAACACACTGACATACTGAAACATGAATCTTTTTGCCTCTCAGGTTGTTCCCAGCGTTCCAACAGCTCTTTGATCTCTTCCTTGTGTACTGAACCTGGCACTAAGTCAGTTAGGACACAGTGCTGCAGCAGGGTGCAATAAACTGCCCTGAGCTGCACACCCAGAACAAACCTGCTCTGTCAACAATGTCTGACGTTGTGCCAGAGGAGCTGCTGCTGCTGCCTTGATGATAAGGCTCCTCTTTTTCCTTCAGTGAGCACATCTGGCTTCTCACATATGCAGGAAATGAGTTTTCTCCCCATATTAATGCAAATACCCACCTCAGAACCACTGGCTGGGTATTGCCAGCTTGTACAAGTGTTCCTTTGGTTGCCTGTGAGCAGGGCATTGTTACCAGCAATCCACAAAGGAGCTCCCTCTTCCCCCAAAGCCTCACAAATGGAACAGAGCACAGAGGGGTTGTGTGTGACTGTGAGGAGCCAGAGCAGTGACACTGCATTTCTCCCTGTTCCTGAACAAAAGGATGTTTAAGCCAAGAACTCTGACAGGAACAAGCCTGCACATGCATTGTACACTACCTTGTTCTTCAGAAACACAACATTATTCAGCAAAATCAAGGCCTGTAATGAATTATTGATAACACGTACACTACCTAGAAGATTTGTGAGTACAAAACAATTCCCTTCACCTCCCTACATGCTTGAGAAAGCACAGAAAGGGAAAAAATGCCTATTAATTATAAGACAACAGTTCAGCCAGTAAAAACATTAACATATTTATTGAGGGGGGTGAAAAAAAAAGAAATAGCTGAAGTGGGAAAAACTCGCTCTGAAATCCAATTGGTGGCACTGGGAGTGCCTGGATGTGCACAAAGTACTTGTGTGGAACATCCTCACATCCAGCACATGGACAGGACGGCACAGGGAACCCCAGGGGCTGCTCAAACCACACTCACAGCTTTGGCACAGAAGGGCATCTTTAACCATAAGTGAACCCTGGGGGTTTTTTAACTTTCTGGGAAGTTTTAAGCACAGAAAGCAGAGAGGCATTTTAACACATCAAAATGAAGATAGAAGAACAACATGAAAGCACTTGAAACTCATGATCCAATGTAGAGATCACCTACATTTTAAGGCAGGGTAATAATAAATAGATGACACAGGCATATTTTGCAGCTCACAAAAATCAGGAGGAGTGAAAGATCACAGGTTTGTTCTTACCAGATCTGAGCACCTCAGCACGAGCACTCACTTGCCCATGAGCAGCCAGACCATGAAGCTTCCCTCAAATCACCCCCACCCAGCCACACTCACACCACAATTACAGCAGCCCTGGCACCTGATCCCAGTTTCTCAGGGCATATCCAAGGAAGGGATTTAGTAACCTGAGAATGATCTCACTGAGAATTTAGAAACACCTTTCAGAAGTTATTACAAAGAAGGATCCTTGGACTGAACTCTGACACAAAAGACAACCAGGATACGCAGAGTTCTCCCAGCTCCGCACCTCTGTCCATGCCTGTTCCCACACAGCCCCACAGTGAAGCATAACCCACTGATCCCACTGTGATCACTGTTAACACCACTGGGAGCCTCTGGAAGGCACCAACACTCATCAGCCTCAAGAGGCACAGCAAGTCCTGCAGCTACTGAGAAATCTGCTGAGCCAGCTCCCTCGCTGGCCTTTTTGTTGCAGATCTGCGAGTTCAAAGGGTGGCATAAAGTTGTCATAAAAACAGATAACTGGCACTGCATCCAGAATTTCTGCAGGAGGAACCCCACCTTAGCCAAATCAGTTACATAACAGGAGCCATGCCAATCCAAGCAACTGAATGTGAAATGGCAAAATTGGAAAGGAAATTAAAGATCCACACATCCCAACATCTTTCACAAGACAGCAGCTGATGCAGGATGCTTCAGAAGTGACTTAGGCACAAAATCTAATTTCTTTTCATTTTCTAGTAATCTGTGGCTTTGAGACTTGATGAGCCAGCAGGAGACACCTGCTCAGTGAAGAGGATTGGGCAACTTTTTCATTTTGTTTCACCACATGTGAATCAACCAGCAAACCACGGACAAAAGGTCCGTGTGAACTACCGGACACAAACTCTGCCCAGTCAGCCTGATGAGTTCTCCTCCTCAAAGTCATCAGGTTCAAGAGCCAAAGTGATCAAAAATCAGGATTAACAAAAAGCAGACAGGCAGGATGGAAGAGCTCTGCCTGACCAAACCTGCCCAGTGCTCAGGCAATGTGTGGCCTGTTTGCTCTGCAGCAAAGTGATAAACGCCACAGATTCTGAAGTCTAATAAAAGCCAGTCCAACCTACTACAAACACTGTCTTGCACATTGGTTAAACAGTTATAAACAACCTTCTGTTAATTATATATTTTAAAATATACACTCATGCCTTAACAAGTTTTTCACTCCAGCCTTCTGTCCAGATGTGAGTGGGAGCAGAACCATCCGATCAGCCAGGGGCACTGTTTGCAGACGAGCTGTGGTGCTGACTCTCTCTGTGAGCAGCTCCAACCCCAGGCTCTGGGAGCTCAGTTTTCCAGGATTATTAGACAACCACTTCTAGAGTCAAGGTGAACAAAGATGGAAAAAGCTTTAACCTTTAAAGTAACCATTTTCAGCATTTTTGAAGCGTGCAAATCCAGCATAAAAGCTGTTAAATTAAAAATAAAATGAACTCAGTGGAACTGAAACAAGAATTTTGGAGACAATTTTGAAAAATATATGAATCTGCTCCCTACACAGCCAAGCTTGTGAAACACCATCTTAGCCAGCCATAAATCTACAGTACAAAAAACCTGGATTCCAGATTAATTGTTTTCTACATTGGGTGCAACAGTCCAATATCAACAATGACAATGCTGTGTGTGATCATTACTTTATATCACACACAGCACAAATAATCTCTGAAGATTCTACGTGTGCTGGTGTGGAAGCAATACTAAAATACATTCCCAGAATTTAAGAACAAATAGGAGAGAAAAGGTTCAATATTGTTCATCAGAGGTGTCAGTACTGGGGCCTAAGTTACACAGGTGCTTCAGTGAAGTGCCTTTGGGAAAGGAAAATATGTGTTTCATCTTAAGGCTTCAGGTTCTCCATCATCTCCTTGGATCTCCTCCTCATGCATGAGCACCAACATGACAGTGACACTATTCAAGCAAATATTTCACACGAAGAACAGATTCACACTGAGATCTACAGACACATTTTCCTCTGTGTGACTACAACACAGGCTATGAGAAAACCTCTCCCTGCCCAAAACTAACCCTCTGCGCTCCGAGCTCAGGGAAAAGGCTCCCATGGAATCTGCAAGCACTGCAGAAGCAAAAGGAAGCACAATTCCAATATGTTTAACGACTGAATTAGCATAATGCTCACGAGGCAGAAAGCAGCCTCCCTGACCTTCTTGAAATGCTGACCTGGAACTATTGATGAGCGTTTCCGATGGGCGCCGTGATTCACACACTTGAGGAAGGAGGCAAGGAAACATCACTGCCCTGTCAAGTGAGAGCAGGTCAGACACGTGGAAACCTCTCCAGCAGCCTCGCACATCCACACAGGAAAAGTGACTAAAATTGTACTTAGGAGAGTAACAAAGACCTGAAATTGCACTGGAAACTCTGCTGTAATCAGAGTGATTCATTTAATTCTTCTTCGCAGACAGCAGCCAAAGAGCTGCAGTGATTTAATTATTTTTTAAAATATTCATTTTGTGAAGAACATTAACTGAACATTATGATGACTTGTAAGAATTATATGT
The DNA here is from genome assembly GCA_013399915.1 of Illadopsis cleaveri. Classification (NCBI taxonomy): domain Eukaryota; kingdom Metazoa; phylum Chordata; class Aves; order Passeriformes; family Timaliidae; genus Illadopsis; species Illadopsis cleaveri. The sequence goes on along the minus strand of VXBB01009117.1, from coordinate 556,120 downwards.
TCTATATGTTTTAGAAATACTTCAAACTACTTGGATAAATGAATATATCTATTATAGAAGAACAGAAGTGTTAGAAGGGACCTTAAAGCTCATCTCATTCCACTCCCTGCCATAGGCAGGGGCACAAACCAGGCTGCTCCAAGCCCTGTCCAACCTGGCCTTGAACACTTCCAAGGATGGGGCAGCCACAGCTTCTCTTGGACATAACTGTTACTGCTGGTCAAATGTGCAAAAAACCCACACTGCATCGTGTTTAGAGCAGGAACAGCATGGTATTTAGATAACTCTGCAGTCATCATGTTGCTGAAAACATTCTAATGACAGATTACACTAATATTTGACATTCAATAGTGCCAATACAGTAAGACATTGTTTGACAACAATAACAACAGTGACATTTCTGTAAGGTCCCTCAGTTAGGGAGCGAGCCAGCCGTGCTGCTCAGCTTCAGCAGAAAGGCCTGTTGTGCTCGTTTGGGTCAATGAAGAATTCCCAGTGTTCTCATGAAATATCAAAGAGTTACAGGGGCCAGAAATTCCAACTCTGTTTAAAACACATCCTGGCTTTGCTGGGCTCGTTCTGGATGAGGCAGCTTTGTCCATGGAAAGCCTTGTATGGTTGAACATACTCCCAGCAGATAAACACCCCTCCTAAATGTTGGCACAACTCCCTCCCTGCGAGGAGCCGCTGGTGCTACGGCTGCACTGAGACAGCCAAGCCTAGCATGGGTTGAAGGCTGAGCACATTAAAAGAGTAAAATAAAGAGGAACTTAAAATTCTGCTCCTGTTCGTGCTTTTCAAGGTCTCACCAACACTGTAAAATAATGCTGGTCCTCATTTTACCACAGCAGGAATAACCAGTTTTAGAACTTGACATTTATTAACATCACTTGTTGAAAGGCACTGAAAGCACATATTTAACCAATACTGTGATTACAAAAACAGTCACTATGAAAATATAAACAGAAGAGGCTGCTGTGTATGGCAACAATGTTGCAGCACTAAAAGCTCACACAAATCCTCCTAATTTCACGCACTTCACTAAAACACTGGCAGCTTCCTACTAATGGAAACTACAAAGGGTAAAATGTAACTACCAGAATCAAAGAAAAACTAACGAAGTACAGGTCAAGCACCATCTCTTCTTCACCTCCTCCCCAATCACTGTTTAGATTCAAACAGAACGCAGCTAACTTCTTTTTCTTGTGTCTTTGCCATCCATCTCGTTGGCATCCCAGCGTTGCCCCTGCAGCCGAGCTGGAATTGCCCGCTTGGAGCACAGGCGCTGCCCGGAGCTGTGCGCAGGAACTGGGTCAAGCCCGGAGCTGGAGTGAACAGCCCACTCGGCTCCTGGCAATTCCCAGCCCCCAAGCAAATGAAAGGGGTGTTTTGACCTGGAAAGAAGGCTCAGATCTCCTCCCTCCCCACATTAAAGCCCATTTAACTGCGTACAGTAAGACAAGCCTTTACTCCAAAGCTTCCCATGCTGCGGCATCGCTCTTTGGAGGAGCTGCTGGAGCGCACACGCCTCTTCCCTCCAAGTGAAAACTGGGGAGATACCAAACCTCCAGCAACTGAATTGTTATCTTTTCCTGCTCGTTACACCAGCCTAATGACCATCCTGGCTCGTAATTACTACAATAGTAAGAAGCTTTCAGCTCTCACACTGCTGCAAGACCAACACTATCTCCTTTCAGGCAAGCAGAGGCTTTACTCTAGAACAAAACTGGAAGGTTTGGCACTTAATTCTGATAAGAACTTTTAATGAACAGCTCTGTAAATGGCTTAAGAGGAGCTCAGATCCCCCCACCCCCAGCGTTTAAGTATGTGCTCATTGGACATGACTCAACCACAAACAAGCAGTGTTTTGGATAATAACCCTCTGTGCCCTGGACTGCTCACACTGCATCACCACAATCACACAACCCTCAGAAAACATTCATTTCCTCTCCTCAAGTGTGTTTTGTAGAGATGAAGAGCATAAAAAGAAAACTCAACTCCCATTGTCTCAGTGTAAGACATTCAGGAACTGCAAAAATATGTATTAATGATCTCCTATTTACACAGATGCACAGAAAAATATCCCCAAGCTGTTTGAAAGCTTGTTTGCAGAAGTTCCAGCATTACATATTCCCAGAACAAACCAAAGACAGCAGGAACCAAGAAAATAAATCTCCTTGATTTGAGAAAAGAACCTAAAGATAAAGTATGCTCCCATAAACAGCTTAATTTTAAGAGTCTGAATTCTTTAAGCCTAGGCCTGAGGAAAATCATCACCCAGCAGACTTAAATATCCTTTTGTGATCAGATGTTCAGGTCATACCAATTACAAGAATAAAAGAGAAACATTATGGGTCTTTTTTTAAGCAATAGCTGGATAAAACAGTCACCACACTAAATTTAGTGAGTTTTGGCAACACTCAATATCCAGGTTTTCATAAGAATTTATTTTTCCTGCAAGTTAACAGAACCCAAGACATGGAAAGTTCTCTTCACCTATAAAAACCCTCTCAAAGGCAAGGAGCAATTGACTTGCTCTGGCTTTGTTACTTTTTAATTTTTTAATTATTCCTGGAACAAAGCTTGAAAAGAATGGCCTGAGAGGTCAGAAGTTCACGTACGTCCTTCAGTTTCACTGAGAGTCACATGAAGGACAAGAGAACAGAGAACCAACTTCACTTCTTCTAACCCAGCAAGAAGAGCATCTCCTCGGAATCAGCAATGACATCCCACTGGAAGCACATATCCAGGCAACCCAACAGCCAATTCCCTGGACATTTTTAGGAAAATCTGCACATCCAGCTGCCTAGGGCAGGTGCATCTCGAGTTTGTCAAGCATGAAGTCTTCCAGTTAAGCTGTTAAACCTACCAAGCCTGTGGCCACTCTGAGGACTGTGATTAGGATTCAAGACTGGTTGCTGTGGTGAGAATTCCACAGCTCTCCTGATTATTCCAGTCTCTTTGGCTGCGAGCTCAATCCAACCACGCAGTGGTTTACACTGCAAAGCCTACTACCACAACCAGAGACTCTTCACTTAAAGAGATTTCTGAAGCAAAAGCAAAAAATCTGTGGCTTTTGCCCTACAATGCCTTTGGGCAATTCCTACACGCAAAACTAAAAACACACCTAAAAACCATTGCAACATTCCCAGGTTCCAGTCACCCCTGTGCATCAAACACAGTGATACAGACTGGGCTCACAGCATCACCACAAGCCTCGTGCCTGGGCTTGCAGGATTGAGCATTTATCTCAGTCTCGCTTTTCCAAGCAGCCAACGGCACACAGCAGGATCTCCTGCTCCATAAACGATTCACTGGAATGGTCCTTTCCTCTCCAAATGCTGCCTGCTACTTGGGAATTGAACAAGTTGCTCGTAGCCTAAGAAATATATTTATAAAATCAAAGAGCAGAAAGGCTGCAGCACTGCTCACCTCCCTACGATCAACAGCATCATGGACATTCACCCAGCTCAGGAAGTGAAAGACTTCAAACCTCATGCAAGAAAACAACCCATTAAAAGAAACAGCTTGAAAATAAGGAAAGAACAGCAACATTGCACACTAATGCATGCAGAACACTCCAATCTGCATTTAGACACACCCTTCTACTAGACAAATTTTTCACTAACTACCCAGCACACAAGTCAGCATGCCCAATTTACTGCCAAAGGACACTTCCCCTGGATAGGGAACAGCACCAAGTTATCAACTTCTGTGGAGTATCAATTTGAGAAAACACACCATGGCTTAGAGAAATACCTTCATCTATGAAACTCCCCAATAAGAAACCAGCACAATTTTTAAACACACAAGCAGCCAGCAGAGGAAGTCACAACTGTAAGGTGTCCCTAACTGACACACTCAGGGAAATCCTCTTTGATGTGATCCCAAGTCCTGCCCCTGATCTGCACAGCACTCCCCACAAAGCAATACTACACTGGAATTTTCAAGACTATGAGAAGTTTTCTTATCTCTGTTTACAAACTCAATGACAGACAAATCATATCAATTTGATTCTCGTGTTACTTGGAAAACCTGCCAGAAGGGAGGAAGCTCCATGAGCAACAATCAAACACAGAGTAACTCCAGGGACAGGACCAGGGAGTAAAGAACAACACATTCCCCACCACAGAGACTGAGCTTTTTTACTCTGCAGTAACCAAACACGTGCCAAAGAGAGGGCAGGTGACAGGACTGGTTTCAAAATTATCTAATAGCCAAGAGAAACATGAGTGCTGAATGGAGCAGAGTCCAGGGCAACACCCAAGCAAAATCACAGAGCTGTGCAAAGAATCCCAGGAGCGGGAACAGCTGAGCTCTCCATCCACTGGGACCTGCTGGTCAGGACTTGCTTCTTTCATATGTGGTCTGAATGTCACCTTGAGCACATGAGGCAGGAAGGGCTGGTAATCTTATGAAATATAAAATCTGAAATTCCTGCTTTCAGTAAAGCCTATTTTCAAGTTGTAACTGGGTTTTTTCCCTTTGGTAAAAAACAGGCATTTGGGAAGCCTATTGCTACTGCCAGAGGAGTCCGCACACACAAGGGGCTCAATTAACACCCAAGGTGATGGTGCTGCACATGGCTGAAAATTGAATTAAAATTAAAAAATAATAAAAAAAAAAAATCCTGCAGCTACACAAAGCATCAGCATGGTAGAGGGAAAAAACTGCTTCATCATCAGCCATGGAAATTTTCCGAATCCCTGGTTATCTCGTCAGGCCAGAGCCTCGTGAGGAGGAGCACAGATGGGTACTGTGCCCTTTCTCCTGCCATAAGAGCAGCAGCTCCAGAACTGCAGCGTGAGCACAACCCTGGGGCTGGGGCAGTGCACGTCCTTTACTGCCACATATAAAATGAGACAGCAAAAAAATGACAAACCAAAGTATTGTCGAGTTGGAAACAGCCATAGACTTTGCCTCCTTTTAGGGACTTCCCACACTGTGGCACTCCAGAGTGACTCGGTTCTGTGTCTTCTATACATTGGGAAGGAAACATTTAGCTTAGAATTAGCCCAGGGCATTGTCTGAAACAGAGGAAAAGTTTACACACCCATTTTCAATAAACTCTACACCTATCAAAAGGGAATTACAGGCTACAACATCTATTTAAATAGGATTCCAGCCTCCTTAACTACTCCGAAGCACAAAGGCTTTATAGCTTTACTTACTAACAAAAATCCGTGATAATTTTTACAGGAAAAGGCAGAGCACACTGTGAAGAAAATCCTAACCATAAAAAAACAAAAGAGGGGGAAAAGTTTATAAATTCTTTAAAGATTTTTTTTTTTGAGAAAATCTTTACCTAGATTAAGCTGCCAGGCAACTTTATTAGCATTTCTGCCACAGAACTGTCTGCTTCCCTACCACACCCTGCAAACGTCACAGGAAAACAAAGAAAACTCCCATTTTCATGTGGTCGTTAGAAAGATGCAAATCCTTCTGGTTTGTGGAGGAGACACAAGGAAAAGAAAATGCCAACAACCTTCAGCTCTGGCAAAAAGTACCTCGGAAGCAGCTGAACAACTTCCCAGTTACCCTGGAAACAGAGTTTACCCCTCAGCAGACAGGGAAAATTGCCTGCAATTACCACCCTGGAGCAAAGCACCAGTCTGGACAAAACATCAATTTCTGTTTGCTGCAGCTCCTTTAATGTGATCCCGGTAATTTATCATGAGCAATATTTGATCTTGAATGGAATTCTTTTTAGCAAAGCCCAAAGAGCCTGAGCTCTATTACCAGACCTGCAGGTATAATCAAAGGTTACAGTATCTCCTAATGGCACAGAAGAGCTCCGCCATCTGCCAAGTGTGATTTCCCCTAATCCCATTCCCCACGCACAAATCAGAATCACCCGGATTACGCCACAGAAATAGAAGTCAAGTCAATACCTGAATCCACGGGATTAATCTCCCACCTCCAGACGGGAGAAAGGCAAGAACAGCAACAATGCTGCGGGCAGGCTCAGGAAGGAGAAGCTTTCCACCCGGCTCCGCGTAGCACCACACAGGAAATTCTGGGATTTCACTGATTAGCTTCACCCGTCCAGAATCCCAGTGCTGCTCCCTCCCAAATCCGAGCGCAGAACTCCGTGCAAATTCAGGGAACTGACCTCCACGTGATCTTTGGGACCAGCTATTTCCACCCAGAAGCAGCACTCCGCGTCTCTCCGTGTGCATATAAACCACTCGGATGTGGAGTTAGGAGGAAAAATTAACAAATGAGCTGCGTATCACCAGAACAACACAAATCTGTCCACCCAAGGGGTTCCAAAACAAAAATATATGTCCCTAGCAGGGGGGCTTGGAACGAGATAAGCTTTAAGATCCTTTCCAACCCAAACTATCCTGAGATTCTACGTACACACGATGCCAACAAAGCTATGTGCATCTTCAATTAAAAAGAAGCAGCATGATGACTTTAAACTGGCACTTCAAAGCAATTGTGACGAGCAGATAATATATTTCCTGAAATCCAAGGCACTAAGGAGTCACATACCACTCTTGGGAACGCCTGAATCCCTCCTGCTCTGCCCAAGGAGCCATCACCCGGCTGTAAACCAGGGGGAGAAAGGGGGAGCATCTTTATTTGTCCATTTAAGACCTCCAAGCACATTACCATCCCTAATCCAGCGAGGAACAGATAATTGCAGCCCTCGTGGATTACAAAATTACGCTCTAATCCTCAGAACCACCAGCAAACAACACCATCCACCAAAAACCACCTACAACCCCCTCCCCACCTCCAGCAGCCGAATTAGAACCACAGAACGGGTTTTTTTGGAGGGGGGCTTTTTCCCTCTTTTTAACACGCGAGGACA